>JACEOJ010000206.1:2558436-2600915 GCA_013761285.1 Campoletis sonorensis | reverse complement strand
AAAAAAAAAAAAAAAAAAAAGTAAAAACAAGTGATTATCAGATGATTAGGAAACAACGAGGGTAAACCATAGTTGGTTTTTTCTTTGTTGAGGGAGGGAAAAATTGCAACAGTTTTTATTAAGTCATGAAAACGTTGTAAATGTCATTTTTAGTGTTTGAAGCATTTTCTTTTTCGAGTATTCTCGTTTTTACTGACAAATATCTAAGTTGGAAAATATTATTATATAATTTCATTCATGTTAAACTTTTCCCTGACGCAATGTAGACCCTTGCTCAATGTCTTATGCAAGATTTTTCATCACCGTTTCAAAGAAAACTCAATGCCATTCGTACAAAAGTTTCGTTACATCAGAGCAAAATCGTGAAGGATAAAAAAGTATGAAGACATTTGCTACGATCGGAGCCATGGGCACAGTTCGCAAATTTGGCAAAGTCTGTTCCATAAAGAATACTTCGCATGGAAATTGGTAAAAATTAATTGTTGATTCGATTACTTTGAAAATCTTCAACTTTCGGCGAACCTACGTTTTTCAACAACTTGAGTTAAGCACGTACTAAGGTTGAACTGTCGCTTCGTTTGTTTTTTCTTTTCTGTGATGGAAACTTTTGAGTCATTTTAAAAAAAACGAAGTTGAAATTAGAACTTTTCATATAATAACCATTGTGGTAACTAAACTTCAAACTGGACATGTAGTCGATTTAAAAACGATGAATTATCCGAATGTGGAAGTGAAAGCTTTCGACATTCTTAAATTTGCATTTTTCTGTCGCAGTCTTAGTATTTTTAATCAGTCTGAAAAGTCCTTCCACAATCAAAAAACGTTCGGAGATAAACAAAAATAATGTGATGGGAATAAAAAAAGAACTGGAATCTTTGACGAAGCATCAGTTTCCCAGGATATTCCTAGAACCTCGGAGAACAAAAGTAAAATCCGCACACCTTGTTGATTCGTGAAGGTAAAGTGCCTTTTTTGGGGTAATGATAAATGATAAATAGATGCGTTGTTCTTCGTCTGGTTGGTACAACTGCAATAGAATGTTGCAAGCTCGTTGGAAAGCTGCAGAACGTGGAGTATAACCGACAACGTCGTTGCCTACGAGTTCATGTACATATACCTACGTCTGCAAATCGCTATCCAGATGGGCACAATTGAATTAGTCACAGGAACACTCATAATTACAGAACCTATAGCTATACAGAAGGAGGTTTGAAATGAGGAGAGAAGGCAAAGGGGGAGGAGGGGGGCGAGGGGTGAGGTTTGGGCAGATATACCAGACTAGAGTATTATAACCAGAAAAGGGAAGGAATAAGCCCGAGGATCGTCCACAACCAATTTCACCCCTCAAAAGCTCGCACATAATATACATATATGTGTATACGCGAGTATAGTCATTTTCAGTCTCGGTATAGAACGTCGCTTCCAACTGCAGCTTCTTCACCCCTTGCCTCTGAAAGCCTGGTAATGGCAGTAATTTTTCCCACGTTAATTTCATGCAAAACTTTCCGCCTTTTCTTGTGCGCCAGAGCGCTGCTCTCTCACCCGGTTGAACATTTTTTTTTCCTCACTTTCTTCTCCTTCTTCTCCTTTTCCCTCTTAGCCTCTTTCCTTTGTGTCTATTTCTTTATCCAGGTGTAATTGTATGTCTGTATATATTATGAATGTACATATATACTCGAACATACTCTTATCGTAGTCATGGTTCCTTGACTAGCCCCGGAGGAGAATAAATTTAACAGCTAAGAATTATCCAAGCATGAAAGTTAAGGCATAAACTACGATTCGAAACTTTCGATCATCGGGGAAGAAGAATCGTGGGCTATCGACACTCGACAAAAAACTATGCTAATAAATGTATCGCTACATGATTTTTAGCTGTTACTACTTTTAGCCGTTTCCTACGTCATCATCACCACCCATAATTCGAAGTCAAACGTCTATCCATGTTTTCCACTTGCCTTGTGGCAGCCAACAGATTAAACAGGGCTTCATATCACAGAGACTATAAGTCGGACGAGAAAGCTCATTTTCACAGAGACAGCAAAAGCAGGTGACGGGCGGACAGGGTGGAAAGACAAAATGAGGGAGTGTTCAAAGCTCGTATTATAGTCAGGCACCTGTCAAGAGAAATATCGGCATAGCTATATACCCATTGACAAACGGTGCTGTGTCGAAATATACATGCAGTGCAAGACTAATTTACGAGCTGTAATCATGAATAATGGAGCCATTGGATTTAGGGGGCGTGTGGATACTTTTACAGTGTTACGAAAAAATCGAATTCGTTCATTCAAGTTTCAAAATATTGTCTTTATTCTGCCAGCAGCTTAAATTGATTCATTTTTAATCGTTTTTCGTCTTGTACCACTTGTCGGTTTTGACGTAAGCCTTAGTTACGAGAATGTACACAAGACTTGATGATTTAACAAAGTTGTCGTATATTTTAGTGCTGGTTATGAGTTTAATATTTCACGTACTTTTTTTTTGTGCGGTCACACGTCGTGGAGCTACAAACATATATATTACCATCATTATTATTTACCGAGCCAGACATGACTAAATTTGGTTCGTAAAAATATGGCCAGACTATTCACGGATATGACTACTTGTCGTACGTTTTCAAGTAGAACTAGTCAGTGCTCAGCTCGACCTTTAAAAGTTGGTGGATCGTTCCAAATATAGCGTGACATACACTTCACGGCTATCGCTTGCGTTTAACATTTGTCGAAATCAAACACTCGCATTAGCTCCCCTCTTATAAACTTGACAGAATGTTTACATATAATATTCATGGTATAAATTTGGGCTCGAAATTATATGTATTATAAAATATACGACTAATATTAATTACTCATATTCCAGAAGAATGCATTTTGGATGGCTATGCCTTTTGACAGGAGCAGGACGCTGCTCCGATGGTTATCAGATTATTCATTATTTATGAGGTTCGAAAACTCCAAACTTTTGGTTCAGTTATCGTTCAGTTTCGAGGTCACAGCTGTCGTGATTCTAATGTGTTACAGTTGTTACGTCGATGATATTGTTTGAATAGAATTCACTACAAAAGCTCCCAATAATAGTTAAAAGAAAAAAAAACCAGTCAAAACAGAAGATAATGTTGAGACCAATATATAAACAATTTCAAAACAAATCTACACTTTGACAACCAATTTTTTTGCCAATTCAGAAATGGACTGTTATCAGTCAGAACAACATACTTTACAAAACTTTTTTTTAATTGGTATTATTGATTATTCCTATTTCTTTGCCTGCCCGAAACAACCCAAATGTTCACTCGCAATCCTCAAAGTTTCGAATGGAACAAGTTGTCAGTTGCTCTGGCAGCAGTGAAAAAAGCACGATCGGGTCAGATATCAATTTCCATTAGTACGATTCACAGAAACTGTGTGAATTCAGAAAAAAGAAGCAACGCTCATGAATACTAGAGTAAAAAAATACTTGTTGCTCATTGTTAATCTGTACACCATTCTGACATGCTGCATCGGTTTCCAATCGACTCCAACATGCATTTTTTATTTTGCTCATTTAGTTTTCTCCTAAGTGCTCATTGACGCGGGCAATGAGTTATTGACGTCGTTAGCATGCTATTGATTTTTGGTGTTATGTCGGTATAACGAAATATCACGAAATTACCAACGGGCACCACCACGACTCTACGTATTATTTCTCCATTATTTAATAACTTCATCGTCTGTATCTCCGAACATATCCACGAATATAGCAGAACCACTTGTTTATCAAGTATTGCACATGTCGAGAGTTGTTAATGAAGAGAAATGATTTCCATTGCGGTATTCAAGATCGGGTTTATTCCTGAATAGAGTTTAATTACTCATAGAATTATTTTAAATACAGAAGCGTTTAGATATGGAGACATTCATAAACTCAGAGTTGCTCAGAGTAAATCAATAAACACAGAGTTGTTTAAAACTATAGAGAAATAATATGTACACTCGTAGTGCTGCCTAAAAAACAGACCTTTATGAAAAGAATGAATAAAATAAAAGAAACGAATGTGTTAACGATGTTGTAGCAGTTTACTGGTGTCTGTAGATTTTATTTTATTATCAGTAATTGTCTTTCAATAAAACTCGGTAATTACCGATGACGACTTTAGCTCATAACTGTCCGTGATATTGATATATTTTAATTTAATTTTCGTTATCCATGAGAACATGAGAATTTTTGAGTAATAAGCAAATGATACGGAATGGAATATCGGTAAACGATTTATTTATTCGTCGTTGGTGTGTAAAAAGAATGAAATTAACAGAAATGCTTTTTTCCCCGATTGGATTGTTTCAAGCGGTTGCAGCAATAAAAAAAGAAAAAAAAATCAGCAAAATAATTTGAACGTGTTTTGTAAAAAAAAAAAAACGCAAAAAGGTACACATCAAGAGAATTTTTAATATCGATGTTTCCGAAGCCGAAGCAGGTATCGAAAAAAATACAATACCAGCGTTGAATTTCTGGCTGCGATATTTGTTATTATTATTTATTGAATAAACCTTTGAATAAAATATTCAAGGCATACGCCCGCATCTGAAACACAAAAGCGATCGACGGTAATAACCGCACGGCAGTTTGCACTGCGGACAAATTTGTGATATTTAGGGCTTCTTCCGATAAGACAAAACAGACAACACACACGTTCACCAATTTCAAAATCTATTGGATCTACTCCCTAAGTCGTCAATAATTACGTCCAATTGAAAGCGTAATGACATAATGTAGACTCCTTTCTACGAATTTTGTGACTATATTCGCAGTCAGTTCCATTATTAAATTCTAACTGTTAATATATAACAATTGGATTGAAATAATAATGATAATATTGAAATCAGCGTGACTATCGATTTGTAGCACGTGCAGTTGAATACTTCATTCACATTTGATCGCATGTATCGGCAGCCTCACTCGATCTCATCATGAAATTAGAGTGTTTAGAATTGTTGAATTATTACGAGAATTATTTTATATTCATTTCATTCATTGATTCATGATTTTCATCATTTTATTTTTCGTCCAAAACAAAGATACAGATTTCGTGACAGTGTCACTACCTACGATCATAAGAATTTGTAACATCGTGTATGTTGACGACCAAAAGCAATCGAATCTTGAAGGTTGGTGTAGAAACTGGACAGAGATCAACTCTAAACAATCCCTTAGTGGCCTCGCAAGAATTTCTACATTTCTTTCTACATTTTTGGAGAATATATTTCCAGAAGTGTGGCAATCAAAATACTCTTATCGATTAGATAAAATATTTCAAACCTTCGGTTGAACTCTGGTGCGAATCGACAACGCAATATTTGTGATTTTTAGGTTTTGTGTAGAACCCAGTTATAGGTTTTCCCTTCAATGATGAACAATCATGTGGAAACATTTTGACGTTCTAAAAACGGACCTGGGATAAATTAAACACTGAGGATTTGAGTTGGAAAAATGAATATTTAAGAAATGGCGGTAAATCCGTATGCAGACGGAAGGTTAAAAACAATTTGTCATTTAATTCCAATAAATCGAAATATTTTCGTAATAATTCGTAACAATACAATAGAAGAATTGATTTAAGCTCTTTATATGGGCTTCAATTACGAAAAATGAATCTGCTGAACATTGAAAATAATTTTTGGAATACCGTTTAAATAACAATACCGGTCGATGTTCGATTACTGAAAATTTTATAAAACTATTACATGCACATTAAACAGTGATCACGTCCTATGTGAGTAGTAATATTCACGATGTCAATCATTTCGCTTGCAGAACATATAGCGCGTAAATAATCTATTCATTTTTATTAAAACGTCGTGTGTTTGTACACCACCAAACAACAAAACATTCCTCCACATGGTAGTCGGGAAACGTTGACATTTAAACGATAAACACAATAGATTGAGAGAAAAGCCACGTGCGTGGCAGACAAATACGTAATATGACACGTATCTATGCAATATTTACAGTGAAATTGATATTTATAAAACGAAACATTATTAAACTTGGCTTTTGTTTCCAGATGGATCGATGCCAAAGTTTGCTGAGCCCATATCGAACGTAACTGTGAGCATAGGGAGAGATGCTCTGCTTGCTTGCGTCGTTGACAATCTCAAACGATATCAGGTAATTAAATCCACTAATTAGTATACCAATCATCCACCAACTGACATTTTTTAGGGAGCAAAACTTTAAAGGATGTTTTCAGAGCTGTAAGCCCTTGATACTACGTCTCCATTGCTTTCGAACCTTTCTGAACGATTAGGAGAATAAAAACGTTCAGAAGATAACTTTAAACCGAATTTAAATTCCGTTTATCCCATACTTTGTAAACTTCAGCATCCTACAGAATTAGCAAAATTATCCGAAATGAAGTTTTCGTTTTTAATTTTGATCGCATAAGAAATTCATGAATGACTGAATGTTCTAATAAGTCAATTTCACGTTCTGAGGAAATACTAGGAAATGTGGTCGCCAGATAATCGATTCGTTCAAGCATCACAGCAAGCACTATTCTTTTTTCCTTTTTCATCAGCAGCAATCTTCGACGAAATCACGAAGATTGTAACACTGAACACATGGGTTTCAAATATATTTACATATGTAGCGATAGATATCAGAGATTGGTGGTATTTTATACATACTTGCTAACATCTGTATCGAGAAGTAAACCACGTGCATTGGAAGGAGTTTGTAGAACGTATTTTGCTTGCATAAGGATTGCAAACTGAGGGGCTATTCTATCAGGAGCTTGTTCGACGATGTGGTTCCTTCCTTACCGCATTTCTCAATATCCTTATCTATATTTTTCCCTTCTCCTCTCTCTCTCTCTTTCTTTCTTCCCTCAGCTGGATAATGGATTAAAGAATACAAACGCGTGTTGAAAAAGATGATAAATTCTGATAGCTAAATTGTTGAAGTCTTGAAAAAACACAATATAGATACAAAACGATAATACAAAATGTGTGAGTGGGAAAGAGGCAGAAAAAAGAAGCAATATATCCGGAGGAAAATATATATTTATCATGCATATCAAGTACTTTTATACGTCGATGCGAACATGGAAGTTTAATCAAGAAGATTGTAGACGTACAGGGGTAGCTGTAATCGGTGCTTATTTACAGTATTTATGATTGAACTCAATGTGTCGAGCAGTTGGATATAAAAATATGAGATGAAAAGAAAACATAGTTGAGAAAGATTCATTGGATTTATCATTTTTTTTCTTCAAATATTGCCAAATTGTTTTCCTGTTGAACCAAAACTAACTCGACTGAAAAAACTTTTATTTTAAGAGAACAGGTTATGATGATTACCTATAGTTGAAAGGTCACTTGAACTTGAAAAAATATGTTTTTTTTTATTATTATTTCAATTTTTCATTGTTTTCAGCAATCAATTAGATTTGTTTATTTGTACGAATTGTTCTGAGTTTTTCCAATAATTTATAACCTTTTTCCGTTGTTAAAATTAATGTTCACAGGTGGCTTGGGTTCGGGTTGACACGCAAACGATATTGTCAATTCACGATAACGTCATAACTCAAAATCCTCGCATATCGTTGACCTACAACGATCATCGCTCCTGGTATCTTCACATCAAGGAAGCGCAAGAAGTCGATCGGGGATGGTACATGTGTCAGATTAATACGGATCCTATGCGAAGTATAGAAGGATATCTGCAGGTAGTTGGTAAGTTGATTGAAATTTGGCTCAAGGAGAAGATGAAATCGAAGTTTGCGTCGTTGGAATCCAATGATTTTTTTTTATTCTTCTTTTTTTTAATTTTTGGAATCGTTCAAATTTTTCTAGTACATTTTTTCAGATTTGGTTAGAACTTTGTAAAATTATTTTCTAAAAAGACGTTTTGTTCTTTCGGAAGAAATATCATTTTCGCTTCCTAACGTTTTTCGTTATAATACTAAAGAGAGAATGCATTGTGATGAGTGAGAAAAAAAAGTCACTTTTATATGAATTTATATGAAACTAAATGAATATATAAAAATGGTATTTCCTCTTGTGTCGTGATCAGTTCCGCCGTCAATAATTGAAAAGGAAACCAGCACGGATATGGTAGTGAGAGAAGCATCGAACGTCACGTTAACCTGCAAAGCGAAAGGATATCCTGAGCCCTATGTAATATGGCGACGAGAAGATGGGAAGAGAATAAATTACAATGGCGAACACGGTGAGTAATTCTGGATCATATTATAATTTCTCATTAAGGTAATCACTATTTTATGACTATTTTCAAGGAGCAATTTAAACCCATGAACATACATGTATTCATATTTTTTTAAGCACTGTCAAAAGTTTTGAACAACAAGATAACTAAAACTTTGTTTTTGATGCTCAAATAAAATGATTGCTCAAATTGAAAGTTCCATAGTTTTAACTTCAATATTTTCGATTAAATACTCAAAACACAATGTCCCAGAGATTTTTAATTAGCACAATTTTGGACTCTGTAACAATTATCCACTCATAAAAATTTTCTAGACGATTCGACTATGATCTAATTTAATTTTTTGTATTTATTTATGCAGCTGAATTGCAATAATACATATCTGATACTATTTATACTATATATTTTATTGTATCATTACTGAGTTATCTTTCTATGGGTCTGCATCTCTGTGTGTATATAACGATCACCGGCTCAGTTCACATTCTTAATGTGGTCTTCAATTGTCTTACATTCTGAATTGTGAGACAGAATAATAAACTCACTTTTCGTACAATTTTCGTTTTTTCGTACAATTTATTCGTACCAGAGAGAAACTTATGAATAAGAAATGCCTCGATAGATCTTTGTGGATGTAAGACAGTGATTCTTGATTTTCAACAAAAATGATATAAACCATTGATAACCGACAAAGATAGGTGCATTCTCGATGTATATGGCCTCTGGCGATCACAAACAACCTCGAGAGAGGGCAGTACTTGGTTGGGTGACCGCTTAGCCATGCATCGGCTGGCGTATCATTCGCTGAGTGGGAGGCAGTTTTTCTGAGTTTCTCCCGGTGAACGAGTTTCGGTGGACCAGCGGTTTCAGCTGGTTAGTTGAAACTCAATTAAAATATAGCCGCCCGTATCGGTCAGGGTTTTTCCCAGTTTCCCTTGGCCCTCGTGCCAATGCGATACAGTAGTGCATTAGGAAAGAGTGGGTGTGGGCAACACTCTGGGGGGAACTCACAGGAACAGGCCCAAGAAAAGTGAAGTGGGGGAAAAAGTGGTGTCCGAGTGATGGGATGGGATGGGGTCGTAATCCCAACCCAAAAAGGGTATAAGCAGAAATAATGAAAAATAAATCTAAACAATTAATATCGTGGTTGTCATAACTGTATCTTAATAGAAAATGATGCACTAATTTGCCCAACATCCGATCGAATAATTTTTGAAGCTATTAGTTCAAAACAGCTACGTTAGTGGATTAATATTTCCTGTCGAAACCTTTCAAATGATGGTTTTTGCCCAGTACGGTTGCGATATAAAAATCCACAAAGATTGTTAAAGCCTTTGTCGCTCCGGTTAATGGTTTATATGTGTACTGCCTAATTATATGTTTCCTTTGACAGACTAATCAGAATAATTGGAAACATTATCACTTTGATCGCTACAGTGGCAAGGTAACTGATGCATGCAGTAACAAACGGACGATAATGCCCGAGTGTGATCCTTGAAAAGGGATTACTGAAAGAGACATGTAAAAGTCAGGTTTCGCAAAGCCGATATAACGAGTGAACAGAATATGTCGTTTTTGTACTTTACGTACCGTAAAAGTAGATCGATCTTGCTTTTGATCGAAAGCATGTGAAAATGTTGAATTAACTCGATTGAATTATAATTTTTACACCCGTCTGATAGCAAGCTCATTGTATATGAACCCGGACATGGGAAAATGTATATCGCGTTGAGCGCACATATACCCAACGGTTCATTACCGCAAGAATGACGCAGACAAGTGAAAATGCGCAAGTGAGAATGTTCGAAGCTTTTCAAAACACATTTCTCATACTGCTCATACAGGTATATTCAGAAGAGTATAAGAGCAGACCGAAAGAGAGAGGGAGGGAGAGAGAGAGCGAGAGAAAGAGAGGGAGTGGGAAAGAGAGAGAGAGAGAGAGAGAGAGAAAGGGAGGAGACAGTGGAAGCTCGTGACGCCCGGAACTTCCCCGGGGATCTATCTGCATATTTGAAAAGGCCGTCGAACGCAAGAGTACCGCGAATCACCAACAGTTGAAATACTGACGGGCGGTGGAAAAAAATCTCTCAGAAATTGATAAAAAAGAAAAAAAAAACATATTGGTATGTTTCGGGTTTACGTGCTGGAATGTGATAGAAATACCAAACGACGCTTCGTACGAAATAAAAGAATAAATCAATCATTCGTTAGTTGCTATTCGCTGTAAAATGTGAATGAATTTTTCGATCCCGCACACTAAAGGGAAAATATTGCAGGCATTCTCAGTCTACTTAAAATTTAATAAAATTTTATGAATTACGTACTTCCGCTTCATGGTTTTTGATTTTTTTTAAATTATTAGTATAATTGTAGAGTGGATTTTTCTACTTCTCTCTCCAATGGTTTGTATCGAAATAGAAAAATCCATAGGTTTTTTCGTTAATGTCTACATTCCATCAGTAATCAAACCCGTAAAATCAGTACTTGTAAAATACACCATGATCAAGCTGTTGTGATTATTCTCCCATGTAAACGGAACTGGATCGTCCCATTACCGTAAACAATGATAATCTACTCGTAAAACATTTCAAGAGACCCGGTAGCGGCTCGGCGTCAAGTATACTAAAAAAAAAACAAGAATTGTTTTAACGAAATTCAAACAATAAAGCCAGCGCGAGCCCTGCTGCACTGTAATATACTGCACAATGACGATTTTACTACGTCACAAATTTTCCATTTGCTCTCACGAACAAACGAATTGAGCGAGAAATTTCAAATCAAATTATAATTTTTTACGATTTCTTATTTTTCGATTGGTCCTTGTTCGAAGAAAATCCGTCCAAGAAACGTCTACATTTGTCCCGTTTTATTTGCTTAGTCCACTGATTTTCATGCAGTCATTGCATATGTTCCGATTAATTTACGCATTTTTGAAATTGGTTTGAGTACATTAAGAACTGGTTATACTCGTTGCAATGATCATTATTATACCTCAGAACGATAGTATAAAGAACATTTGCCAAATGATTAAAAATTCTTTCGTCCAATTGCATAAAATGAAGTTGTTTTTAACGAGGATAATATGCACATTTTTGAGTGAATCGAATAAATACATTTCGAATCTACACTCAAAATCGGAAATTTGGGAAATTGAATAATCTGGAAGTTGAACAGAATATTTTGATTATAAAATACAATCGATAATAATTCCGCAAGTGACAAGTTTTTCAAGAGTCAAAAGTCCAAGGTTTTTTAAAATTTAATGACAACAGACATTGAAATCAGAATTGTAAAATTTCAAAGTTTCCAACGAATCCAAGCCATTTGTTCATCCAGATGTCTGAATCCCATCGGACGACATATTTTACCTTCACATATAACGGACACGGTTATAATAGATAAACTTCTTATAACATTGAATAATTCTTCTCTATTACATTAAAATTCATGATCGTCAACGACGCGAGGCAATAATAAATTCATTGATTATTGGAAAAAATTGAATAATTCATCGTTTTTCAATGTCAGCAATGGCCAAATAAAGTATGAACATTAATATGTTATTGCATAACGTCAGTTCGGAAGCGTACCAAAAGGAAACCAACTTCCAATGCAATAATAGAGAACAAAAAGACTAATATGAATTGAAAAAAAAAGTAGTGGGAATTTGCTGCTACCACGTGAGTAGAGATTGATCACCAGTGACTTAAATTCATTACAAAAATAATTTATTGAATGAAACAATATCCTGAAATACAATGCAAAAACGATTTTCTCTTTCTCTACCTCTTTGTCCCCACTTTGTATCTCTTGCGTCAGCACCAACGAGACCGCATCGACACATTTATTACCGTGGATGGATAGATACACGGTATGGTGAACAAAATAGGTACAGCAGGGCGAGGGGAGGGGGGGGGGGTATGGAGAATTTTAACGGAGCAAACATAGGTATGCTAACGCATCACAATTTGCGTGGTCACGAACGCAACCACGAGCCTTCACCGCAGCATCCTACTTTGACGATCAATTATTACGCGGCTGGGCTTTCCCACTCACAGAATCGTGCTCGACAAGAAAATTCAACTGGACGACTAAAACGTCCTCTCTATTGCACGTTATCGGTTGTCCTAACTTAATTATTCAGACGGTTTACGACGATATATATATACATATGTATCTGTCCGCAAATACATTGTGAGCGTCATGCTCTGCCATTACCTAATCATCGGTATATATCTATAGATGATAAAATGTAACGTTCCGTTACCGAGAGTTGGGTGGCGACCACGTAACGTTTCACAAATTTATGCACAGAGCTTCACAGTTTTATTGAGATTAGCGCGATGAACGTCTGGTAAACGGAGAAAGCGGAAATCGCTAAGCTCGGCATTCAGGTCCCCATCGATGTTCCGATTCTGTCTTCGAATTAAAATCGTGTGGCAATGGAGAGTAGAATGGGGCAAAAGACGTCGTACAGCATGTGATAATGGCATATACTTTCTGCATTGATTGGGCGATACACTGAGAGTGAATTGAGCTCTTCTTCAATAGAGGCAATACGACTTCATTAGAGCCCTATTGTGCCCCATTAGAGCCAGAGGAACTTTCGATTCGCCAACAAGAGAGCTTATAGTTATATCTGAAGAGAGCTTGTTGTGTAATGCTCATTACACCCCGATTATTTTGTTAATCTGTATATAACAACCAACATTGATGCTTCCTTCATCGTAAAATCTTACGTTATTTGTAATGAATTTAAAAACTCTCCAAAGCTTGAAATGTATGAGTAGGAAATTATTAATACGAGATTGAACAGCTAAAAAAAAATCACAAACATTTTAATGATCAATCAGTATTGAATTGTTTGTTAAAGGAAAATAAGTGAAGTGATACAGTCGATTATGCGTTGACGAAAAACGAAAAAACCAGTGGTCAAATAATAGACTGGACTTAAGACACAGTAAACATTTATGAGTATTTATGAGCTGATTGTGCTAAAAGGGAGCGCGAAGTGAAAGAGAAGCTTGACTTGTTGATGGAAACCAAGGATAGACGCTTGGAAGAAAGTTCAAGACAGTCGGGCTTCATCGCATCAAATTATTGATGCGTCAAAGCCTCTTACAAAATATAGTCCACAAGGAATGTGGCAAGAAAAGAGAACCAAAGACATCAAGAAAACATGAAGTTAATTATGGAACAGAAACAAAGAATTTGAACAAAGCACAAAAGCTCTTCGAAAAGGAACTATCCTTTAACTGAATTTAGAAATTTGTTGATTTTAGAATGTTGACATGCAAAAAGTGAGTAAAAGCGAAGATAGTCGCAACAAAAATAAAACTCGAACTAACTGACACAAATAAATAGACAGAGGATGAAGGTGGAGTGACAAAAAAAACTTGCAGCTGGTTCTTGTCGATATTAAATATGAACAAATTCTGTATATTTCATTAAACAAGTTTTCGAAAGGACAAAAAAACGTTAAAGACAGAAGCTAAGCTAATTGTTCCTGATAAACGTAAACCATAGTACAATTTTTTCACATCCGGTCGAAACTAGTTCTAGATTCAGACATCGAGCTGGATGTTTTCATCCGCGACTAACATCACGATGATCAGGTGAAGCTCATTCCATTTGAATATTTAAAACCTCTGGTCCGATACCTGAACTAGTTCTGCAATGATCCAGATCAGTCGAAGGCTGTCAGACTTTCATATTTTTCGTCGCTGCAGTGATGTTTGGTTTTTTTTTTCGATCATCTTTAGGGAACCTTCATATGCTAATCTAGTCCTGAATGAATCTTGATCTAGTAATTTTTGTCATTTTTTTACCATCTTTAGATTATCTTTGTATCCTAACCTGGTCCTGAATGAATCTTGATCGGGAAAACTTTGGCACATTAGATTAATTTTGGTACCTGGGAAATGGATATAATTAAAAAATTGCGATATTTTATCGTAAAACTGTATACAGTCCTGAGAAAGTGACCTGCCACGATGATATCATAGGAATTTATGAAGGAATGTTCTTTCCACGTTTACACGAATGGGGCTAATCGTCGGTGCATCTGTCTGTGCACATTCGTGGTTTTAACACCTATTTGTAACCAGTTATATATTGCTGTTTTTATATGTTTTACTATGCGCCTCTGTGGATAGAGTATTCTGTTAAAGTGTCGCGAATATTTGCAGTGACGAATTGTTTCCTCGGGGACGCATCGAATCGTTGATATCGCGTGTGCAAAAAACGCACCAGTCCGTGATCTTTCTACCTTATTCTTCTCTCCCGTTATTTCCTGCTTTTATCCACCATACATAAGCTATCGGAACGTACCAATTTTTCCGATATATCGACCAACCTCGGGTTTCACGAGGAAAGCCTCGAGACATTTCAAAATCGATCAATGCACACACAAGCAAACACCCACTGCAACCGTATATTCAAGAAGCTCTGACGCGTTCTTCTCAACACTTTGTACTAACATAATTTCCTCAGGTCTGTAGCTCTTTCTATCGTATTTCTACACTTCGTTGTATCGTCGATCGGTGAATGCGATGAAAAGTGCTCTTACTTCGATTTTGAACTATTTATACTCTACAAACCATGTTTTTTTATGACTGTACGAATCTGGAGCTAGTGTCGCTCATGTGATCGTGTGACGTATTAATTATTCAGTTCAATTTGAACTTTGCAATTGTGCATATTGTAAATTATATTATACTATTTATAAATAATAAAATCCAATCATCAAGGCATCTAATTATTACAATTAATGCAACTGTAGCAGGATTTTGCTAGGATTTCTGTATTTTCAATAGTAAAGGACAAAATCGACATGCAGCGTTTGTCTACGACAATTGGACAACATTTTATCGTGATAAGAAATCTGGATCTACTAGGAAAATCTGGATGATTGAAAATCTTTGTAGATGATGAATAGAAAAAATACTCTCCGTTGCAATCGATGCAAATTGCAATTTCACACCATTCCAATGACTTCGGAATGCGCTCTGAAGGTTGAACAAATTCTTCTTTTAAAAAGTTGGTGAGTAACGCCCGAAGTTGGTGACCAACGGCATTGTTGTCGTTTTATTCGTGGCGTGGTTGATCGCTAGACTGTTATACACCGGCCCTTAAAATTCGGAGTCCTGCTGTCAATTTGACAGATGTCAACTGCCGGTTTGACAGTTGGAACACCGCATGTTTACCAAAATACAACGGTTTGATCAACGTTTTGAAGGGTTAATAAGGGTTTTTGAAGGGTTATTGTTGTCATTAACCGCTTGAAAATCCGAAGCAATTAGACAAGAGTCCGTGAATAAAAATACTATGTGAAGTGGCTTATCTTGATTAGTTCTATTCTTGGTTTCATTATCACGAATCATGGTCGTCCATTCCGGAGAATAATTGATGGTTTTAGTGAAGAATTGAAATTTTAAAAATGCCAGACGTTTAGTAAATTAACTGGAAGAAAAGAATATTGAAGCTAAAAGTGTGTACTTCGACGAGCAGAATATCACGAACTTTAACGAAGAACAAGAAGCAGATTTCGATTCATTCGAACATTAATCATCGACCTTTCGATTCGTTCTGTTCTTAAGCAAGAGGGAGGAATAGTCAGGCAGGGAGAGAGAGAGAGAGAGAAAGGGAGAGAGGGAGAGACATATCGAGCTAAGGAAATTTCGAATTTCTGTGCATATCTTTCAATTATCAAATTCAATTAAAGAATAGCTATCAGAGCTCCAGCACTGAGAAATTTATGAAAAAAACTCAGGGTGTCTGAATATTTAATTTTTTACACGTGTAGCAGTACTTTTCTTCTGCTTTTTGAAGGTTTCATCTACAAATTCATTTTTTTCTCCTATTTATTGAAGTTCGAGGACTGTTGAAAACATTTATATAGCCGTTTCAAAACAGGAACCACTCTACGCTGCATATCGATCGAGAGGGTAAATTGCACGACTTAAGACATTATTTTTCATTGCGTGTTGTATACATTATGTATACTATTCGTACTTTATCCGAGAAGAGAGAGGAAAGCGAGAAGAATTTCCGCTTCTTGGTTTGTTACACGCGAGTCCCCTGGGGCCACTTCTACTGTATGCTATGTGTATAACCAGGCAATAGAGTATACCAGGAGTTTGCATTCCCACGTGCAACGAATGCGCTACATTTCATACGTACTATAGACCCTCGATTCTCACTATATATATTTATATACTAAGTTTCCTCTCTTTGACTTCGTACACAATACACACATATACGTACGTGTGTGAAGACAGGAAAATATAGAAACCCTTGGAAGATGGTTTCGCAATGATTTCGTTAGAAACCAATGGTAATAGCAGGAGCACTTGCGTATTTCTCTGACGAAGTACACAAAATAGTGATCAGAGAAGTAATAAAAAGTAGTACGTTGTTATTTTGAAATAATTATGTGTAACTTATGTATTCTGTAACTTTTATTTATTCGTTTTATTTGTTTATTGGACCAAAATGACAGGTAAAATAACTCGTGAACGACCTCGATGCGTCTTGTAAAATAACATTTGGAGAGAGAAATTGGTCCAGTTTCTACACGTTGTGAGTCTCGTCTTGGTTCGAATAACTGACAAATTGAATAATGTTTCGAGGGTGTCTACCATTCCAAAAACAAGTCCGTGTGATGCCCCAGTAGTCGTCGTGCTACTTTAGGTTTGCTTCTCTTCGAGGTTTCTCATGCAGTGGATGGAAGCCCCAAGAACGGCCGTAGTCAGCATTACAGTTGAGGTGCCTGCCTAATCACCTCTGGTGGTCGTTCTTCGGCTTAGTCGGGTCGGCAATTGTTAGCCCAGGAGATTACTTAGGTACCGTTTGTATCGGCAAGGTTTTCTGCATTTTTTGTTTTTGCCCTCGACAAATGCAATACAAAAGGAAGGGTCAGTTGCAGCTCCATTGAAAAGGGAAGCCAGAAAAAATTAAAGGTAGAAAAAGCCGGAGGGGAGAGTAATTGCTAAAAATACAAACTTAGTGTTCTCTTACAGAATCAACACATAATCTAGAAAATGAATTTCGTTTTTTCTTTACTGTGAATATTTATCCACAAATTTCCCATGTGGCATAGCTCGTTACTTCCGATATAAATCATCTACAGGAGTAATTGGAGCGATGAATGACCTTCGATGCATTTATTTGATTAGTGCCGAATCCTCGTGGATCATAGACGTATACGTTAGTTTTGAATAACTCCTTCCTCCTGTCGTGATTATTAGCATAATTGGTGTGATCGTGTGTGACCCGAAGGAAGATCAAATCTCGACTAAGGGATGAAATACGCAAGAGAAAGAAAGAGAGAGATAGAGAGAGAGAGAGGGAGAGAGAGAGAGACGAAGGAAGAGAGATTGCTCAAACGGTAGGGGTTGGTAAATATCGAGCGGTCTCCTTCCGAGCATCCTAAATGTATATACATGTATATGGAAGTAGTCTCTAGTATAGGAAGCGTGGCCGAAGAGCTGAGAAGCCGAATCCGCGCGAGCTACTAACTGATGTGGTGGTCTCTGGGGCCCTCGGGCTGCCTAACGCCATTACTTGCCGCCTGATAGCCTCCAGACACCCAGACCTCTCTTTTTCTTCTCTCACTCTCTACATCGTTCTCTCTACCTCATTCCTTCCATTCCTACAGAACACCTCCGTGGTTATCGGCGGTGGTTGTTCTTGCCTTGGTGCTCCAAGCTCAACAATCCTCGACTTCGTCTACGTATTATATACATACTCGCACGCTTTTCCAACCTTATTCCCTTCCACCCCTATTATTCCTTATTTCGTGCTTGCCAGTCCTCACGCTTTTATATAGGTTTATACACACGAGGACTTGTAGAAAATTTTCCGTACTTAGATCGACTACATGTACGACAAAAATGTTTGTAGTTCCCGTGTATACAGATATAAACAGTTGAGAAGAATGTCGTACGTTATTCCGTTATCCCGACTCCTTGCGAATGAGAGAATGAAGGAAAAAAATAGTTAAAGGAACGACAGAGCTGATGGTGTGTGTGGGTGTGTGTGTTTTGTGGGCATGTATGTGAGTGAAAGAAAAATCTAGAAATTGAGGACGCAACGAAGGCTAAGGATAATATATATGTATATATATATGCATCTAAACGGAAATGGAAAAAGAGAGATAAAAAGAACCCGAGAGTCGTGCTGATAGAGAGTGGGTGGGAAAAAGGATGAAAATGAAGAAAAGGACTCGAAGGACCTTGATGCCGATGTACTAGGAACTAAGGCACACTTGGCAAATCGAATTTAGCAAAACTATCGTGCGAGCGGGTACGTGCAAGACGTTGGCACGAAAGATTTAGTTTCAGCAAACAGTACTATGTATGTATATACTTAATGGTATGTGTACACATACTATGTGTGGTGCGTGTATGTATTCCTTGTAAATACGAGTCTTTCAATGCGAGTACAGCAACCTGAAATCACTGAGTGAATTAAATTAATCGTGCATTTCTTTCATTTCTGTTTTTTTTTTTTTTTTTTTTTTTTCAGAGTAATACTTTCCTCGGTGTGTTGTGTTGGCGAGAATTGTTCCGTAGGAACGCGTTGTCGGGGACGGATGTTTTAGGGTATTGCCAAATCGAGCCAATCTTCAACTCGATCCTTTACAAAAACTATTAATAGGTTTATTTTAGAATAAGTGATTTTACAAAGTCGAAGTTATTATGCCTCGAGACCAATCGTGTTAGTTAAACATTCCTTGGGGTTCTTCCACGTCAAGGGTTACCGCAATCACATGAATTTATTTCATGGAATCATTTTTCGTAATAATTGCTTAGTTCAGTGGCTGTCATAGTGTACAATGTCCCATTTAAGTGTTTCCACTGAATAAGGTTGAAAACGTGTCAGTGTCTTACGAAACCGTGTTGAAAGACGTAACGGTTTTGTCGTCGAGATAAGAACGTTATTCTTTTTGTTTTATTTTATAATCCATAAAATCGAAAGGGATGCTGAACAGTCGGAGGGCGTTAAAGAACTAGGGCAAAGTGTACGTACGATCTATATGGTTCTTTATATAGCAGCGATGAGACCATGTTTCGATCTCGTGGGGGGAAAACTAGTGACAGAAGGAAAAAAACAATGAGAGTATAACAGAAGTTAAAAAAAGTGAGAGTGGGCTACCAGACTGCGAGGGGAAAACGAACAGTTGTATGTTTGTTCTTAATACAGTCCTTTATAAAAAACACGAGTACCGAATAACGGAGAACTCCCAAGAGCTTTTTATTTCCCCTTCGGTGTGTTTTGTGTCTCTCTGTGCTTTTACTCTGTATTAGATTTATATAAACTGAGTGTTCCAGATTCAATGGCCAATCGTGTAATCTTGAGTTCTCAACAAAACTTCGAGCTAAAGAGTGTTACAGAGTGAGTTTATGTTCTGGTGAGTTATCAATTGTTTATGTTGACGAATGAGTGCTTATTCGTTAGGATTGTTTACCACTTTCTATATTGAGAAAAAAAATACAGCAGATATAATTTGAGAAAAATTGTCAAGAAATTGCTGAATGCTACTTTTCTGCAGAAATCTTCCTCTGACAGTATTTCTTCATCCTTAATTTCCTAATGAAGAAAATAAATGTGTGTGCGGTTTTTTTTTGTTCGTTAAACTATTTCGTGAGTCGTAATTCGAGCAATGAAAATATCGAAACTATGGCAGGGAGAAATATATTACGTGTACGTATTCTATACTTTGGCAACAATAACGATTGATGGGGATTATTACGATCGAGAAAAAAAGAAAGGAAAATAAGAGAGGCAGAGAGACCTTTCCTATTTTGTACTTGCGTGATGAGGGGGTCATAAAAAATCGTGAAGTGCGAGGCTAGAGATGGCGCCACAAGCTTTTCTCTTTCTCTCTCACTTTACCATAATATTTGTCTTTTCTTCTCTTACTGTTTCGCCACATACATAAGAGATGTGCGACGATGAAAGTAAAAGTTGTAGAGCTTGTATACTGACAAAATAGTGACAAGAATCAGAGAACGAGCGCTACAGGAAGTTGTCTTGTGTCGTGACCTCATGAAGAAACTTCGCGAAAGGCATTTCAGAAATAACGAGGGAGTTGTCATAAAACTTTAGCGTAACGCATAACCTCTACGAAGAACTATGTATATCATTTTTTTTTTTATTGCATACTCTACGTATTAGCGAAACGGGGTTAACTACCGCATCGCTCTTATGATAGATGAATATATCCATCATATAAAACTTTCCGATAAATTATAGATCGAAATATTATTTATAAGTATATGTCGGGCGTGATTTTTCGGGGATCCGTTTCATAGTTCTATCGACGCTCTGTAGACGTAAATTCCAAAATTAATTATTCAAGAATCAAAAAACCAAAAGGAAACTAACACAGTGAGCGCAATGGTTTCTTTATGCAAGTTTAAAAAATTCTGCAAAATGTTGTCAAGAAGACTCACCGACATGGAAATATGTTCCGGAGATTGTTAGATATTCCGGATGAATTGAATTGATTATTAATTCGATAATATGCCGTAGCCGGAAACAATGGGGTTGTGGTTGGTGTGTGGCTTTGGTGATCATCACAGTTAACCAGTCTCGAACAGGTCTCGGTTGGGTGACCGCATATACACATGCACCGGCTTGCATATCAATCACTGAGGGCGAGACAGTTTTTTTTTGAGTTTTTCAGGTTAATAACCAACTGAAACTCAGTGAAAAATATAGTCACTGAGGTTCAATTTGACTGGAATAGTGAAGTGTGGAAAAAGTACGACATATTCACAGTTGACAACATTTTCTATGACTTGAAAATTAAACCCACCAGAAAAATTGAGACGATTCCAAATATTATGGGTTGCTGTATGGATGGGTTCTTATCCATAAAATTTCGTTACGACCATATTTCATCGTAATGACGGATACATTAGGAGAGGAAAAATATTTTTTTAGCAAATCGGATCGAAATTAATTCTAGTCAATTTACATAAAATGTAATCCTCTTCCACGGTTTCTACGTTTTCACGCTATTGAAAAATTCGAGTTCAGAAAATCTCTCATCCGCTGAACAAATTATGAATAATGTCCACAACGTGCGAGAAAATCTTTGAAACGACAATAATTCCTCTTACTCTCTCTTTCTCTTTTTCTCTTTTCTGTTCCTCTGGAAATGTGTTTTCGTAGCTCCCCACATCCACATTGCTAACAGAATTCGTGTGTACGAACACTTTTTCTGCCGGATTCCAAATAACTCATTCATTCGTTCTGCGCAATGTTACCACAGCGTCACGCAAAATTTATTCCTGGAAGAATAAAAAATAATAAAAAAATGAAACAAAATAGAAGAAATTAAACACGTGTTGTGAGCTCTTGTGCAATATTTTCGTTTTCTTTTTGTCTGACTCTGTGTATCTTTCGTTTTCTCGCACTCTCTTTCGTTCTCGAAGAATAATATTAACACGTGTGTATTTATTAGACATACATGTATAGTATACGTGCGAATTGCCGTGCCGTCGAATGCAAATATGCGGCTTTTCTCCTCTTTTTTTATTTTCTCTAACGAGGATATACACTATGTATTTCAAAGCTTGTTTTCTCACTTCCTCTCACATTCTTGTTATGAGGACTTTCGACAGGGCGCTGTTCTGCATATCTCTACACAGTATACACCGGGTGTGCTTTAGAAAAGAAGGAGAAAAAAGAGGACAAAATAAAGAATTCATTCGGTATATTCACGCCAAGTTGAAAACACAGGCAGAATCGGAGGAGAAAAAGTTGAACACACGAGTAAAGGTGCTTTCTCTTCCAATCTCGATTGTACGCGATTCCAGAACTCTACACGGTATCCAATGCATTGCGATGCAAATGGCTTTTGAGACGAAGGAGCAAAGTGCTCTTTATCGTTCGATATCCAATAATAACGTCTGTCTTTCTCACACATCACATCGAATGCACCCTGCAGAATGTGTATTTTCAACGAAACAGGATGTGTTCAAAGCTGCTTTAAAAGTAACGCCCCGACGAGATCGTGTAATGCTAAAACTTGAGCCAATGTTCATTTTCGTCTCCAACGCATAGTTTAAAGTTTAAGTCATTGTGCAATTAATCTGTTGATCTCGCGACAGGTCACATTTGAAAGCCAACTTTCCCATTGCTTCTTGAATTGTTTTGGGTATACCTTGCCGAATAATTTAATTATGCCAGTTGTTATATTTTATAAAAACGTAAACACGAACAAAACTTTCGTTAAAATTTCCCGATATGAAGTTTAGAGTTCTAGAAAGAACCAAATTTTGCCCACATCTAAAACACAGAATACTAAAACACTTTGTATCAAGGGACTCGGTAGAGTCTCGGGTTGACAAGTACATTGGACAGCTCTGTCATCTGCTGACCCGAGGTGCGCCGCAAGTATATTATCTCGAAATAAAAGGTTTCGTCGTGGTGGTGGTGGAGGTATGAAAACTAAATTAATTAAATAAACATTTTAATATTCTTCTGTAATTAAGAAAGGAAATCAATATGATGAATGAAATATTACATGCATGAACCAAAAGATTGAACCATTACGTTCAGTAAAATCTGACGGAACGATTCATTGACCCAGCAATTAATACAATGAGTTAGTTTCGAGTATTTCCATTCTCAAATGATGTTTCCGCACAAAATTGTCTCAACAGAATCCTCTGTTTTATCATCATTCGTTTTGTAAATTTTCAACAGGTACACAGAAGAAATGAATTACTGGACAGCTTTCAGATAAATATTGAAAATTTCACAAGTACTTTGGGGTTCAACCGAATTGTGGAAAGTTCTCCATACGTCTTCTTATTATTTTTAGAAACTCTATCAAGTACTACTCGTATGTAATATACTTTAATGCCCTTAACGGAATTACCTTGTCTTTACGTATTTGCCTCATCTCTTTGAACCTATTTCGTTGCTTTCTTTGATTCTTATCACGCTCCAGTAACCGATGCAATTGGAGTTCTGCTTTGATTTGAAGCGAATAAGAACTGACCTGCCAATCCTTCCACCTGCACTCGATACTAATTTTGCTGCTTCACTCTCTCTACTACGTCTTTTTCAAGTAGTGAATATTCTCTGAAGGAGTAACAATTCGAATATCACCAACTGTCTCTCTTTCTCATAAAACGAACAATACACATGTCTACAATGTCTACATCGTAGTCTCAGATGTCAAATTGCATGTGTCTTTGTATAGATATTGTAACAAAGTGAATATTACACAATATATTGTTGACTAAATAAGACTTCAAGTTGAATTTCTCATTCTCAAGAAAACTCGGTTTCCACATTGTCAGCGAATTTACGTTACATTGCAACTAATCGTCAAAGTCTTCTTGAATTGAGTCCTCAAGGATTAAAGTATTCACACGGATTGCTGAGGAATTCACTTGAAAAGTAGCAATTTGTGAGCCACACGTGACACCGAATACATCGAATTCTTCCACGGAGTGTAAGACGAGAAAATATAAGACCCACATAAGATTTTGTTCCATGGCCTTGTCATGTAAATATTCGATTTAATAACCAAAAAAAGAAAGAAGAACCTGACAAAACACGAGCTCGGAATGATTGATTGCTATTTATTTTTCCTCGGAGGTTCTAACAATTTCTTTTATTTCTCAATATTATTGTACACTCCAGACTTCTTTTGACATCAGGTTCACATTCACGAATCGCACACATTCATCCATACTTTATAATTCTTTTGCAAGCCGTTTTGATAAAAATAAGAATCATTGAGAATTTAGACTCAGCTCATCTTTTTGGTATTCGTGATTTCCCTCGTTGTCTCTTTCATCTATTCCGGGGCCTTGTGAACTCCTTCGACAACAGTGGAACACGTTCCGGTGGACAATCCGAAGAAATGTCCTTGATAATATTGTGAGTTGTGATGATTAGTGGAGTTGGTTGGAGATGATCCACTGAAAATGTGATCTGAATGACGGCCCCGGAACGAAAAAGGACAATCGATGTCTCGATTGTCGCGAAAGCGATCCATCGATTGATCCCAGCGATTCCTGGTGCTCATCAGCCAGATTTAGGTGCGACAATTCGAAATTATAACTATCGCTCGTTACGAGGTTGCTATATTTTCTTGTATTTCGTCGCGTCAGTCACGGATGACAGAGATGATACGAAGATATTTTTTTTAGACCAACTTAATGTGGGTGAATATTAAAGTAAACAAAACCAGGATGGTCGATAAGCGTGGGAATGCATTGTGTTACACTAATGAAGTTTCGAATGTTTATGTAAATGTATTTATGTTGGATTTCATTATTATACGTATTTCTTAGACTTCCTTGTGTATTTTGTTTGTCCCTGTCTTATTTTGCTAGATGGGTCGAGGGTGGAACGAAAGAGAAATATAGAGGGGATGAAGAAATATCCTACCCCACTTAGAAATATATGTCTTATGATTCTGGTTTTCCCAAGCGGTTAACGACCGTCCTCAGGAGTCGTCGCAGCAGTCTTCCTCCTTCATTCCCGCCTCCGTAAGCGGAGTTAGGTCTCAGGGGAAAACATTGCGAGTAGCACCCTCTGCCGCGAACATTTCGCGGTCGCTCAGGCGCGTAAGAAATCGTTCAATTCTCAGAGCAAAGCACTTCTTTGGAAATGAAGAGAAGTTAACGTGAGAGCAGGGAGAGATAACGATAGGAAAATGCAGAAGAGATGAATTTTTGCTGAGGGAAACAGGAAAGTCATATGCTTCAGAGCTACAAGAATTCGTTCTTCCTTGATCTTTCAATTTTCTTGAAATTTTCTTGTTTCTGATACTACAAAAATATGTACAGAATATTCTGAAGATGCTGAGGGCAAGAAATATTTGAAGTATAACTCGATTTCACGAAATCGTGAATAATTTCTTTGCCAAATTTAATTGGCACATCCTGCAGATTTGATTTTACCACAAAAATAAAGCGCACCAACCAACACGTCATCGCTCGATTTTATGTTAAACTCTGTGAATATTGGACTCATCGGGTACCTGGAGCTTCCTCCAGGTTCACATAACTCTGAGTACTTGATATACTGGAAAAAGATAAAAATCACCAACAAAACTTGAAAATCCATCGGAAGCAGCTTGCACTTTAACTCCTAGTATCAAATCTCTTCGTGATCTTTTTCTCACATTCGTCATTTCTTTTTTACATCATAAAACGTTCTTGCATCCACGGCTAGGAAGGCTGGTACTCAAAATATTTTATTGAAACTTGTTATGGACTTGAAAAAAAAAAAAAAAAAAAAAAAAAAAAAAAAAGTCCTACTTTCGTGCAGCCATATGTAGACGTGTTTAGCCGTCATCGTTGCTCACACTCGCACACACCATGTACCACATAGAGGCTGGCATGGGGAGTACAATATATACGTGGGTTACGTGGTCATAACAAACTTTGATGTCTGTAACTCTACACGCATATTGTAAGAAGTCCACCAGTCCACAAAACGCTTTTGCACTGAAGTTCATAAAATGTACAATGGTTTACTTCGTACCCGTACTATTGACCTGCTGGCTTTTTGATGGCTTGAAATTCTCCCATTTTCTACGTCCGTCAGCTGTACCGTGTCATTGTCACAAAATGTTTATTATATTTACGTTTTCGCCCATTTGTGATAATGTCAAAGAAACGAGTAACTCGAGTTTGTGGGTACGAGGACTCTAGAATAATTCTTTTCATGTTGCATCATTACGTTGAACGTATAATTTAGGACATAAAAAACTTCTCGTTGATACAGAGCAATATAAACATGTCAAAAAAATTATTTTATTTATGAAATGATCGATCTATTGCTCCAGTTTCCCGTCACAGTGAAAAAAAGTGTTGTTTATTCTCCCATGGAACGAGAATAACTTGTGCCTCCTATTTTTTTTGACAATTTCATGATTATCGTCGACTGGCTTTCTTTCGATGTCATAGAAACTGTTTATTTATTTATAGATTAATCTATTCATTTGATAAAGAGAAAATTTATAACGTTGCTGGCAAAATTATCGTTTCGATGGATTATCGAGCTTGAAAAATGTTTATCAATTTAATTAATCAAAAAACTCATGGTTTTTGCTTGCTTTTTATGTTTCAGTGAATATGGTGGATGGAGAAGTTCTTCATATCGTTAAAATCAGCAGGTTACATATGGGCGATTATATGTGTATAGCATCGAACCAGGTGCCACCTTCGGTCAGCACACGTGTCACTTTGAGAGTTCAGTGTAAGTTAATGACGAGCAAGTAAATTATATTTATGAAGAAAGTAAAGAAATTTCATGATATTGTTTTCTGGAGTTGATACGATTTTTTGGAGTCTTTTTCTAATGGTATAGAATCGTTAAAAAAATTGACACCGTTCAAGATATATTAGAAAAAGACAAGGAAAGAAAACGGGAAGATATACGACGTGAGAATTTGTGATCCGGCTGGATTACGTAGAGGAAATGAAATAAATGTATCGGGATTATTGCACGTTCTCGCGAGATCGGAAGTTGAGATAAAAGATAGCGTGAGAAGAATTCATTTCGAGCTTCCTCTTGGCAATTTCATTATCCACGGTCAAGTATTCGAATATTATTCCGTGTTTTTTTTTTTTTTTTTTTTTTTTTCATCGCTTCCCCTAATTCCTTTCTTACTCGTTACTTTTTTCATCTCAACTATATAGAGTAACTTAATTCTATACAAAAGCTTCCAGTGACTTAAATTCTTAACCTGGTATGAAAGTCACTTGCCATGCCGAATATCAGCTCAAAACCCACAAAAATGGATTCTTAGCTTCGTGTGAATATTCATATAGCCAACTGTCATAAAGTTAGCTCGAGTAGCTTCTTTTTTCTTTCACTCAGTCTTCCACCAGGAAAAGCTGAGTTTTTTAATACGATATCGCGCGAATACAACGCAGCAAGAGACACGAATGGTTCGGAATTATGAATTATCATATTACCAAGAACTTTAACTGAATTTAATTCTACCATCAGGTGGTACGAATAAAAAATTAGCCTAATGAAATTAATTAAAAAGTTGTAAGATATGAATGGATTCCCCTTAGATTTTCATATTATCAGAAACGCTATAACAATGAAATGAATTTTCTCGGTTCCACCTCAAAGAGGCTGGTTATTGCTTTTCGATTTTTGTACGAGATTAAGTTCGAAAGCATGATGGTAATTGACTTTTTTTATTTTTCTTCTTTCATCACCGTAATTTTCATGAATTTTTTTCTATTAAAAACCGAAGAGATTCATGAGCTAGTGAGGTTTTTTAACATCGATTTCACTACCGACAGAACCATTGGGCCGCTTAAGATCCTGGTCGATCTATTAGAAGACGGAAAAAATGGCATTAGATTTCGAAAA
Organism: Campoletis sonorensis; assembly: GCA_013761285.1. Taxonomy (NCBI): domain Eukaryota; kingdom Metazoa; phylum Arthropoda; class Insecta; order Hymenoptera; family Ichneumonidae; genus Campoletis; species Campoletis sonorensis. The sequence goes on along the minus strand of JACEOJ010000206.1, from coordinate 2,573,336 downwards.
TTGAAAATGAATTCTTTTAAGTTACATTGATTTTTTTTTTTGCCAATATTTGTTTCCCATCGTCATTAATGCTTAAAATTAATTTTTAATGACTCTTATGAAGTATTTTGAATCATTTTTTTTTCAAAATCTTTTTTTTTCTATTCTAATATTGAATAATATAATATTTAATTGTTCGATCTTTGCCAGCATTTAATTTTTCGAAAAATAGAAATCGTAATGATGAACATGATTGAGTAAGTAATGAGGACATTGTGATTGATTAAATAAATCGAAACGTAGTCAATCGTCCTAATTACGTAACATTGAATGGACTCGATAATATCACGAACATATGACAAGAAATAATAAAAAAGTTTCGTAAGGAAATAAGAACGAAAAACAATACGAAATGCCGACGTGCACTTTATATCGAACAAAGTCACGTTCGTCTTTATATTTCAAAATGTACACGTTTTTCTAAGTATATACATGTACGTATATGAATATATATGTCAATATATATGTGGAGCAGTGAAATAATCTCATGCTGTACATAAGCAGAATGCTCTGTAAGGAGAATCTTGGTAGAGAAAAGATGCTTTCGTTTCCGACACTGAAACACAATGATACGTTCCTTTATTCTCAAAATCAATGCAATAGAAATGCTAAGATCGGTTTCTACGGAACGATCAAATCCATTGAATCGAAATGTTCAGGATGCCTATTTCTGTAGCTGTTTTCATCGCCAAATTGGACTCGTTTTTTTTTTGTATTCACTTTTAAAGCAAACAGAAAATCATTCTGACTTCATATCAATGCACGTCTGTCGCTTCATTTGATAAACTAACCAGTTTTATTACATTTTCGAATATGATCAGTTTTTTCATCGAATGATCACATTTAGAATGAATATTTAATATATATTCATTTAGAATTTACGTTGACGAGGTGAATATCGACATTTTTTTTCTTTTTTTCAGAATTTATTCTCACCAGGTTTTTTTTCGTTTATATCGAACTTATGATTATGATCGCTGTGATTGGACTCCGCTGAAATATGGAGAATTTGTTGAAAAATCGAATTTTTTCGCTTCATTTTCGTGAATCTGTCACTAGAGTGTTTATCTTCTTTGGTTAATTTCGAGTCGTAATACGTGGAAAAAGGATGGATTTGTGTGTATTTGTATATCGAAAAATTGTTCACCTAAACATTATCTCTGAGTCATATTTAACCACGGCAAGTTTATTGCGGTAGTTTCATGATCACTAATGAGTTAGCAAATTATCGATTCTTGAAGAAACTTCACTAATTAATATGCTGGTAACTCACCGGTCTGCTAACTACTTAGACTTGGAAGTAAATAAACACCCTTGGAATCATGGTTTTGCCATTTTGAGATGAAATAAATGCTGTGTTCGAGGACTATTTGGTAGGAATAAAATTGCATTCTATATACACTTCATGTTGTGAGCATGATTACATCATATTTAACCCACGGAGATTCAAAAATATTTACTGATTGACAGCTCAATCTTAGAGATGAAAAAAGTACGTTTTTTTCTTGTCAATCGAATCGATTCAGTTGACAATTGAAATGCAAAAGTAATGAATTATCGTGGAACCTGATGCACGTTACCATCGAGGAAAAACATTATTGCAAGAATTTATTTTCTTGGAACATTTTTATTGAAATGAAAGAACAAGATTTTTCAATGATTCAATTCGATAGAATCAGTTTTGGCTATTGACCCGAATTCAAACTACGTGTTTCCCTAGTGGTAATGGCCGTCGTTTGACTTCGTATCGAAAATCGTTGATCGTGAATAGTTGGCCATTGAACTCAATAGGCGAAATGCAACATGAAATAATCGATGGGAAATCACGAATTTTTTGTTGTTCTCGTGCCAATAAATATCTATGCGCAATATCGAGAAGCCTTCGTTATAAATCGAATTCCGCTTCTCGTCTCGAGAGTCGTGAAATTCAGTTCTTCGAAAGAGAGACTCCCACACAATTTGTGGAAGATATCGCGACTCGAAAAGCACATCAAATAATAATAAAATTCTTCGTGAGACATTCGGTTCACGATTTTTTCCTCTTTTCACGATTCCTAAACACACTCCTTAAGGAAGCTAAATGTATATATGAATGTATATACAAGAACATCTACGTATCCATACATAGGTAACCACACGGGCCATCCTCCAAGTGAAGAGATATAGGTAGTAAAACGTGATTTACGGTGTCTCGTAAAGTTTCCAAGTTACCCCTAGAGGCATTAAAAGGTCGAGTTCATTTATCGATCTATAGGCTTGAGAGAGATGAAAAGCAGAGAATCAGAGAGACGGAGAGAGGGAGATAGAGAGAGAGAGAGAGAGAGAGTCCGAAAGAGAGAAAGAGGAACGAGAGAGAAAGAAGACAAAAATATACACTGTGAAAGCATCCTGATAACATTTAATATACATCGCGAACTTAAATCTTCATCCAGTACTTGTTTTTTTCTTCGTCCATGTTCTGTAGGCACTATCTCCATATTGAAATATCCAATTTAACGTAATTGGTTTCTTTTTCACGCTTTGCAGCTGCATGTAGATAAACAACTTTTTTCAGATTCTTCTTTCAACAATGACTTCGCCATAAAATATTATAAACCACGAACCTTATACAACTTCAATTTCTTCAATCAAAAAGTTTTTATTGTCTAGAGGCTTCCGTTCATTCTATTTGATTAATCGATCTTCGCTTTATTCGCGCAGACTGCCCAGCTCGTTATTTTTCCACGGTCGAATTTCTTCTTGCATAAATGAAAAAAAAAAAAAATGGTGATGCTCATTTTCTGCAATTCTTAAAAATGGTCAGCAGGTATAATCGTAATGGAAAATGCACAGAATTATGTTTTCTCAGATATTATGGTATTCAATGCACCTTCAGGGACAAAAATAATGCATGAAGCAGTTTTACTGTTTGATTATTACTAAACATCGTTTTTTTTTTTCATTTCTACGTGATTCTTTTCTTTTCTGATGATTTTTTAAAATGTACATGGTCAATCGTAACATCCTGTTGGAAGTGAAGCTGCCGTGAACTCGATGAGGAAAACTGAATTTATGTTTTCATAATTATTCGAAAAAAAATGGAGTCACTAACTTGAATTCTAGGGTTAGTTTTATCGAACATTACTTATTCAATCTTTAATAATAAAGCGAGTGTCCAATTTACACGTTTGTGAATGTTGAATGAATTGATGGCTACGTGTCTATTTGACGAAAATTGTTATTATTGAAACCCTTAAACGGTTTAGTGTAACCTTTCGAAATTTTTTTCACCAGCCTCGAGACAGTTGTTGAAATAATTTGTAAAAATTTCATTAACTTTAAAGCATTTCTGATAAAAATCTGAATTCGAAATTTCAATGCGACCAACCACAGCACGAATAGAGAGACTTCAAAAATTCGGTATTTCATTATATTCGATACATTTCGAGCTCATGAACTTTGTATTAAAGGATGACAAACACCTTTGAATTAAGGATTTTCATCATGATAACATTGCGAATAATCATTTGTAGAAAAATATGATGAAACGAGAATTTGTAGTTCATTCCATGAGGGATCCATTGGTCCTCAAATTATTTGATCGAATCGAGACACTGTGTATATTACAGACAAAAAAATTGTGAAACGAAGCTATGATTTGTACTCGACGACGATTCGAACCCGAAGCCTCTCAATTATATTAGCCAATACATAAATATATATATTTATATATATAAAAAGTTTCTTTTTATTTCACCCCTTGTCTATAATAAAACAAATATATAACAAAAAAACAAAAAAAATTGCAGTTCCACCTATGTTATCGATACCCAACCAATTGGAGGGAGCTTACGTGGGGCAGGACGTTACGCTCGAGTGCCACACCGAGGCTTACCCGACCTCAATCAACTATTGGACAACAGAAGCAGGCGACATGATTGTCTCTGGTAATTTTATATTTCCGAAGATGCAATAAATCTTTATACCTCGAACAATTTTATTCCGCTACCAACGTGTTATATGAGAAATCATTACATAAAAAACATACAGTGTCGCAAAAGTCACACTCGCATTTCACACGATAAATCAACTGCGAAATTCTGAATAGAAAAGACTCCTTCAAAGTTAGAAGCCACGTGTTATTGTTTTTTTTTTTTTGTTTTCGGGAAATATTGATTCAGAGGACACGTACACTTAGAAGGTTTAAAAAATCAGTAAGTAAAGTAAACGACGAAAAATTTTCTTGATTGAAAATATACATTGGAAGAAAAGTTTACAATTTCTTTTTATTTTTAAATGGATCACGGTGGTAATACAGCAATGATAAAATAGTGATTTCCGAAAGAATTCGATAACAGGAACTGTCGCATCTTTTTCATAAATCAATCGAAATGTCAAGTTGAACAGGAATTTAATGGGCAATTAAATTGGGTTCTAATATTTTTCGTGATTCGTAATCAATTAAAAAAAAAAATGTATTGACTACTTGATGAACTTTCGAATTAAAAAAAAAAATCAATTTTTGAATTCGAAGGCTATAGTTTACTAACAAAAATCAACATCCAAGAGTAAAGCAATCTAGTGGAATCCAAAATTATTTCGTTATGAGTTTTTCACTTTCTGGTTTTTTATTAGAAAAATAAGGAACACTAGAATTGTTTTTTTTTTCTTTTACATGCGAATGTTGCGTCATAACTAATTAATTGTGGCAATCATCCAATTGAAGGACATTTCTTTGGATCTAAAAATCTAGCTCTGCATTGGGATGATGCGTCAGCTTCTCTCAATTTCCTGTGTAAACAAATAAATTAAATTTCACACGCATACCCACTTATCCTAATAAATTCACCACTTTTTTTGATGAAACAAAGAACTTTTTTGTACTTGCCCAGGCTATTACCATTCGATTGCAGGCGACAAGTACGAGGCTGTCTACACCGATAACGGTTACAACAAATACATGATGCTGAAGATAAGGAACGTCGGACCCAAGGATTTTGGTTCATACAAGTGCGTAGCGCAAAATTCTCTCGGTGGTACAGACGGTGTCATCAAGCTGGACGGTAAGTCAGTCATTTCAGTTGATCGATAGTTTTTTTTGTATTCCTTTTAATATCCACTGAACGTATTATCAAAGATTCCAACGATTCTCCAAAAAACCAGAGTTTCGAGACCTCGAAAAATAGTTTTATTATTTGATTGTATACAAAACTAAATCTTTTAGTTACTTTTTTTTAACCCCTGCTTGCCACACCTCTGTAGAATTACGTACTTTCCACCCTGGGGTAGTTTTGTACCCCAAGGTGGCAAGTAACCGTTAATATGACAACAAAAAACTTATTAATGCAATTAACCCGATCATTGAAAAGAATACAAAAAAAGAATAATGATGAAGAGAATATAAGAAAATTCGATGAAAATCAGTAGAAATAGTAAAAATTCATTAACGATTTAAAAAAACAATAAGAAAAGTGTTTATTTTTGCTTGGTAAATAGTTATCGACGGCTTCATAAGCCTCCGAATCAACAGTTCGATCAATAGAAGTTAATCAGGGTATTGGGGTGTATCGAGAATGAGGGTGCGATCTTATAAACAGGGATTGGTAATAACGGCTGCGTACGTTTTCTTTGTGGTGTGTCACGTCGTTGTGTCGATTAGTTATCAGTACAGTTCGAGTAAGTAGGTGCTCACAGGGGTTGGACGTATTTTGCACGTAATTCTCCTGTCCCACAAGCGTCGTAAACCCAACAATATGCTTGAATAATCAAAGCCTCTGCTCTGAAGAGGACATGTATATGTGTATGTGCGTGTGCATGCAGAGAGGGGATCGAGAAATCACATATGGGACTTCCGTATTGTACCAAAGATTATACCGTTCAATTGGGCACGGTTATTCGAGGACATTAAATGCACATGAGGGGTATACAGTGACGGGTGTATTGGGGCGTTCGATTGAGCCACACAAAAGAGAAATCATTGATTTCCGATTCTAGGCCGTAATATAGCTACACATGCATACAAAAATCCAGATATCTCGAAGGCACATTTTCGCGCTGTATGTCGATTCCTAGAAACGTCGCTATTGTACACAAATAAATTTGCAACGAAAAAATCGCAGATGGCTTTCCGTACCAACGTCTCGAAGTAATTGGCCATTAAATTTTACGAATTGAAATTTTTTATTACATTTGAAAAATTAAGCCAGATAACGTCGATTAATTTTTTGTAGTTGCTTTTTTTTTTTTATATTAAATTTTTCATTTACTTACTCGTATTTTCTTACGAAGTTAATACGTTATTCATATTTCATTGAGATTCGTTTTTGTAGGAATGGGAGGTGGACATTTTTTATTTATTTGTATAAAGATGGATCATCATTACACTTCACTTCGGTCGAATTTTGTCTAATGAAAGGAAATTTATGATGTTCCATCGATTTTTCTAACTTGCCGACATTTCAATGTGCTCGTGAAATCCAAAAGTTTTTAAAGCCGCCATTTTTTTAGATCTGACGGAATGTTTGAAAACGGATAATTCTTTCAGAAAATTATCTGCAGCGTTATTATTCCCACAACTTTTGAAATTTATTATTTCCATATTTTTTAATACGTTCTATAAATTAATATGAAGCAAGAAATCCAGAAATTCAAAGTTAGGAATTGGTCGGGCTGGATTTGAAATATTCGATTTGTCGTCACTCTTGCTGTTTCCACAAAGCATCAAGTATTCCGATTTATTTCTGGCTTGTTCATGATGATAAGACCGAATAAACTGGTCATTAATTAACAGAAAAACTTTTTTTGTGCCTCAATCAGAATTAACCCAAACGTCCCAAAAATTATTGTTTGCTCAACGCAAAAAAAAGAAAGTTGGAATCCGCATAGAAACGACTAAAGAAACGATCCGTGAAATATCCAAAGTCTACAATGAGCTGCATTTGTCTGTATGTTGCAGAAATTCCTGCTCCTTCAACGACGACAACTCAAGCGACGTCTCAGGCTACATCGTCGTTGAAAAAGACTGGTAATTAGACAATTAAACCAATCACATTTGTTACAGTAGAATTTGAATTCGTATAAAAGAAACAATCTGATTGAGAAAAATAGATTGCATTCATTTTTCAAAAACGGATAACCGTATCATTGCTATCCAATCAAAAAATGAAGAAAATCATTAAAAGTTATCAATGTCATAAATATATACAAATCCAACATGGAAAGCAAAGAAGTTATAAAACTTGCGAATAACGATAAGACGATACTCGTTCGACGTGGAGGCAAAAAAAGAGTTTGCGATGGAAGAAAATCGTATTTCTTAATGATAATTTCAGGTCGACACGGTAACAAGAAGTTACGACAACGTCCAAACGACTACGAGGTCGAGGAGTGGCGAGGTCCAGGTCAGTGCCCAGATATATTACGATGTTACTCGAGGAAACGAGCGTTCGTGATTAAAAGGCTCTGTAATGAGATTACCACGAGTAAAAAAAAAAAAAAGAAAGAAAAAAAATAGACAGGAAAAGATGAGGAGGAAAAAAAACGTTAAAGAACCATAGATAAAGAGAAGAGTTACGATAGATGACGTAAAACAAAACGTATGTTAGGGAAACGTGCGTGCATTATTCTTGCGAATATTTTCGTGCTGTGCGATCAAGATAACGTGCGTAATCGAGTTAATTAGAATCTTACTCGTTTCCTGTGTGTAATGACTACATACCTCGTATGAAATTAGTATATTAGTCATAGAAGCCATTTGTTGTGAAGGGAAATATATAATATGTATGTGCACGATTCTCGATGACGAAGAGCAGCCCCTCAATCCAACTGTTTCCCCGGACGGTTCAACGACGGCTCTTCGCTAATATATTAATAATGCGCGAGCATATACGACGTGTATAGTATAGTAATAATCCTTCCCAACGTAAATAATAGATTCGTAGACCGAGGAATTAAGTCATCTGTCTCTCTCCCTGAATTTCTCTCTCCCTTGATTCTGGGAGACATACATTGGCTCATTATTAATACGGAAGCAAAGGTGTGCTTTCGCTTCGATCGATGGAACTGTCGCAAAATTGACGTGAAATGAAATGGTGTGAGGCTGAGAGATAGTTCGTGTTGGACGGTAAACGAGGAGAGGATCTCGGGGGTCCGGTGGTCTATCGATTTTCACGACAGCCGCAGAGATTTGTCCGATTCTCTAGTTCGCTCTGTACGCAAACCATTATATATATATATATATATATATATATTTATACGAGTGTACAAAAAATTGTATATGTATGTGTGCGTGTGTGCAGAGAACGAAAAAAGAGGAATGAGCAAGCAATGTCAGGACAGGTGGTAGCAGGATAAACCCGTATTCTGTTTTTCCTGACCACTGGCATGTCCAACCAACAATGACAATATCCGGTACCTTTTCCTCCGTTTCGATTCTCTTCCCGACCGTAGTGACAAGCGTACTCCACACTCTTCAACGAAGGACGGTCAGAGGAATTGAGAAAATAAGAGAGTAATAGTTAGAGAGAGAAAGATAGAGAGTGAGAGAGAAGTTGAAATGCTGACAGCGAGAAAATAGACTCGATAACCTAAGAGACGTTTAATCGTTTGTTATTTATTTTTATCTCCAGAAATGTTTATCTTTTGTTCTTCGAGAATACGTGGTGTCTGACAATACATTGTATGTTTTTTTCCTCGATCGAGCTCCTCTCAAGGAAAACGTTATACACGGAGCGCTGACGAAGCTCTCCTGTGAGTTTAACCTGGAATGAAAATTTCTCTGCTTTGATCAAGAATTGTTTACTTTCACAAAGGTATTCCATGGGTGCGTGTCGTCGAGTCAAAGTGGGAAATTAACCAAAACGAACCCATTCGTTTCTGCAGATACGCTATTACTCTTGACTTTACTGTCTTTTTTTCCAAACTCGGCGCCAAAATTCTACCGAGTTTTGGTTTTGTAGAATGGCGTTTCATTGACTTAATTACCTGGGAAAATTGGACAATTCGGTCGAGTTTCCACATTATATAATTAGTAAGTTTGGTCAGCCTTTTACATACTAATGTGACACTCATTAGCGATTATTACACAAATGGTAAATCCGTTTGGTTGATTGGCTTGTTTATTGACAAGTGAAGCAGATCGCATTTTAGTATAAGACACGTCGACACAACATGGCTGGCGTTGAAATAAGGTCATTAGAGTTCAATTGATAAATAATCCATTTTTTTCTTCAAAGTATTCCTTACGAGAATCCAACATTTATCGATTCACTGTTTGGTTTTCACCATGACTATTTTACAATGACGACAAATATGTCGTAAATATATAAATGGATATAATTTGCCTATCTGTGTTATTGCAGGCCAAATAAATATCCCATGAAGGTAAAGTACTTATCCTTCTTTGGGTTTGCTTTCAATTAAAGAAAATACGAACCACCAGTCCACCTCTGATGGAACGAATCCGTACCCAGAGGAAAAAAACGAGATAGAGAGACGAACGGACAGAGAGCGAAAAATTGCCTCCAGGCACAGCAGAATTTTTAGCTGAATCGTCGCAGAATATTCTCGCGTACTCAACTTATGTCTTTTTTTTTGCTCCCTTGTTATTTCTCTTATTTTGTCTTTTTCTACATTTGCTTTACCCTTTTCGATGCACGCGGATACCCTTTCATCGATCTTCCCAATATATATTGCTATTCGTACAGTTGGTTAAGTTTACTCAACGTTTTTTATATATCCCTATATATTGGAAATGCTTAACCACAACATAGAGAACTGACTAGCAGCCCCAATCTTCCGACCTTTCGCTCACGGGTAAACGCGTTTGCCAATTCGCTAAATTGGATCTTCTCTACCGTACATACAACAGGATAAGATCTTTCGTGGTTTTCGTGGCTTTTTAGCTTAGCATCCACCAACCCAGGCTCAATACCCCTCTCCCTTTTTCTATCTCTTTATTTCTCGGTTGATCATTCCTTTTCGCTCGCCTAGTATGTCACTTATTCGCTCGACATCTTTTTTCTCGCACTGAAAGAATCAATTTAAATCGCCAAGATTGAAGAGAATCGATCATAGTCATGCATGAAATTCGAGAGATTCCAATACCTGCCTTCCTATTTCCTCTCTCCATTTCTCTTTGCTCTATTTCTTTCCCTGTTGTTCCATCATGTTGCTTTTATCTGCTCCATCTCTTCTTTATAAATATCGATTATTTGTTTTTTGCTTCAACCTTAAGAATGTCAATCTTCATCTGCTAAAACAGCTTTTTCGCGTTTGGTCTTTCTATTGCTGATCATTTTACAATCAAGCATCTTCGAAATATTTGAGCTTCACACTAATCACCTCCAGCCATATTCATTGTGTTGACATTCTTCTTATCCCCACCACGAAACCATTTTAATGGAATAGATTTTTTTTGTGGTATTACTGTATATTTCGGAAGTTTGAAGCAAATAAATAAGAGCTTAAAATATATTTAAGATACTTAATCGATAAAATATACTCATTTTTACATGCGAAAAATTGAAGAAGTTTCCTCATCACTTTTTGTGTCAAGAATAGAGAAGCAGAGGAAAAGCAACATAATCTGTAATGATTTCTAGTGACGATTAAAAAAAATGTGAAAAAAATAGCAGCACGAGAAGATTTTTGAATAAATGCAAAGCACGAGTAGCTGCAGTAAACTATGCATGGATAAAGGCTGAAGGTTTTCTTCAATTTGACGCGAACTTTACTTTCACCTGAAAGATTGAACGAAATGCTTCGTGGCACTTTTGAGACGCCTTTCTCCCTGGGAAGATTTTCGCACGAAGAAAAATTACGACGCGTATCCAACTCCTACAAAACCAACGTCGAGATTGCTGGATTTGTAGCACACGCGAAGCGAATCATTCGACACGTAAAAAAGTGTGCGAGGTCAAAACTCACTACCCCAGCGATTCCGTGACGCGTCGAGAGAGCCAATTAAACTGCCAGATATATACGAGATAGAAAGAGAAAGATAGGTAACAAGAAAAAACTGAACTATCTGACACTCGTATTTAGCGGAAAATCGTTGCTCGAACACCAAATTCAATTTTTACTTCCTGCTGATCTACTTTTTTCAAAGATTCCCAGAGCATACAAACTTTTTCTAAAACCATTATTCCCACTAATTCGTACACGCGAGAATTATTATTTCATGTTTAAAACTGCAAGTTTGACAGTAATTTGTGTCGATGAAAAACTCCATCCCGAAACGTTTAATAAATTTTTATAAATGTGCTTTAAAAAAAAAAAAACAAAAACAAAAACAATCGCTTAGTTTTATCACTGAAATTTGAATCACTCAATCGAAAATTAAACGCACTCGATTTAATAATTATGATACGATACGGAAATGAGATAATGGAAAAATGTAACTAATTTTGAAGAAACCTGGAAATGTGACGAATTTCGTTGCTTAAATTTTCATCAGTATTTCTTCTTTGCGTTCGTAACTATAAAAAAGTTGAGGTGTTCTGTATTAACCAGCGTCCGAGATCTTCCCTTCTGGACTGTTATTCATAATTTTAATGATGGATAGTTTTTAGGAATTTAAACTTTAATATCCTGTCAAAAGCCTGCAAAACTGATGGTAACTTCGAACCTTCATATTTTGTGAAAGAAACATTTTTTGATGGGCATACGACTGTCTCGGATTGTTGATTTTTCGTTCTGCATGACATTAGCACTTCGTAGGGTGACGACCCAGCCATTAGAAAGAAAAAATATAAACTTCTAGTGACAATCATTTTCCCATACATCGACCACATTCTTGGAAAAGATCGTTAAAGCAAGATTTCATTTTACTCCTGCGTCGTCAAATTGATACTTTGCATTTTCGTGGAAACTTCTTTTTTCATTCAACACCGTGTTCTTTCAATCTCTCTCTCTCTCTCTCTCTTTTGATACATTAAAACGTTCGTACTTCCCGAAGGAGTGCCTTTATTGCGGTTGTACTGCAGCAACAGGATGAAGTATGTGTAGGGCCCAGACGGATAGTTACAGGGGAGAAAATCTACGAAATCTCGTGAGAAATCCTAAAGGTGTGAACAGAAGAAGTAGAAAAAACAAATGAAAGAAACACGAAGAGGTGAAACGAAGAAAAGAGAAAGAAAGAGAGAGAGAGCAAGAGAGAGAGAGAGAGAGAGAGAGAGAGAGAGAGAGAGAGAGAGAGAGAGAGAGAGAGAGAGAGAGAGAGATGAGTTTCACGAAGAAACAAAGTGGCCGCCGGGAATGAAATAAGCTGTTGGGTTTGTATGTGGTCCACGATTCAACGGCGAGCGTGTTATTGTGGCTTTTGGGTGTCTGACCATACACGTACCCTCACCACTGAATTTATACATAGCGTGCTGAAACTCTCGGGTGCGCTTTTGCTTTCGTAGCCAGTAGTTCCGCACATTCTCGGTCAGCCCACCAGTAGATATAGAAAGGTGTGAGGAAGGCATGCGTCCACACTGTGTGAAGAAAATGAATACTGTGCAAAATACTGCAGGCTTTTTTCGACATAAAATACAACAAATGTTAGTTCAACTTTTCTTCGCACTACGCAATTTAAAAGGCAGGAGATAGTTGGTTATCTAGTCGTTATATTGAACGTCCATAATTTTTTACAGTAGGAAAATTGAATTAAGTTGGACAGTTTTTTTTTTCAAAAATTTTGTACATATATATATTGATTCTTTAAGTTTTTTTTTTCTTTTTTTCCTTGGGTACACAGAACATCCGGTACTCTGGTCACCAATCGGAAGTTTTTTTCTTCCACAATTTACTAAATCATACAAAACTACGTAATAAACTTATTGAATACGTTTCTTCGAAATTTGGATCCACTCTCGAATGAACAGTTTACAAAATTTCAATGGAAATCGTAAAAAATTCCTTCTACCCAGGAAATGATCCTCGGAAACGGCATTACGGCCATCAAAATACAGTTTCAAACGTGTTTGAAGTATTTATCAAACTAAAAAATGACTCATAAGAAATTCATTGAATTTCGAGACATATTATCAGATCGTAAAATCCAAAGCCGTGAGTTAAAGCCGAAGTAGAGAGCCGCAATTCGCGAAATGTAGTATCATTCATGAAACAGCTCATGCAAAGGGCTTTGTAGGCTGATTTTGAGGTAACAGGGAGCATTAGAGGATCACGTCTCTCGATCAAACGTCGAAATCACGCCAGTTCCGTGATTTCCACAGTCGTTTGTCGAGTAGAGGGCGCTGAAAGAGTAAAGAAGAGGGTAGTGGAGGTGAAGGTATAGAAACTGAAACTGTTCGAGCATAGAAATAGACGAAATGGGAGGGTAAAGAAATAAATATATGTATATGTTTGTATGAAGCGTGGGAACATCATAATAACGATATGGCATTGAATGAGTCGTATTTGCGGAACCCATTGATTTTGATTCCAGATTACGACCGAGAATATGGTGGCGGAGGATTGGGTGTTGGTTCACCAACGAAGAGACCACATGATGGTGAAACAAGTGGTTCGACATCGTCTCATTCGATAGCACGTGAACCATTGTACAGGCTCTTTCTGACACTGACATTCTTCCTAAATCTTTTCTTACAAACCATCACCAGAAGGTGATTCGCGAGTCACGTACGGGGCTTCCAAGTAGTATTTATTGGCCGTGATTGTGGGTACCGCTGGTGTTTGTCATTGCTTGAGGATCCCCTGGCTGCTGACAATGCTGACGTCAATGAATTCGACGATGATTTGGAAAACGGAAAAACTAACAACAATCAGCAATTGAACGACGATATCATGGGAGAAAGCAGCATGAAAATCAACGGCAACAGTGATCGGGTCAGTGCGCATGCATGGCTTATCGTGATTCACGTTACGAGAGGCGTGCTAAATTATTTTCGTACTAAATGACTAATTAATGAAAAACGTAGAGAGACAAAAAAATACAAAGAAAAATATGAAATTAAATTGACGAATACGAGAGGAAGAGATAATAAGCGAAATATATATACATATATAAATTTATTCATATAAATATATATGTATATATATTGCTGAATATAAATATATATACGTATTTATAATTAATATAACGTACAATTATGTTATGATCATTATATCAGAACGAAAAAATTTCAGCGATGGTATGAACTCGGCTACATTAATACCTTCGTGGCAAGATTTTGCGATGAATTCCGATAAAATAAAATTCAAAAAAATCGATCATTTCAAATTAAACTTGAGATTGTCTACTCGATCTAAAAAAAATGTGTGGATGTCTATCGCTTTATATTTGACAGCTCAGTTTTCAAGATTTTTGTGATGGACAAATCTCAGACGTTTCGGATTCAGCACGATTGGTTTCAATCACTATTTTCATGTTACGAATTCGTTGATAACCTTCTTCAGCATTTTCTTAAAGAAAGCTTGCTATTACGAATATGTTGCTGAATATTTTTCGAGGCACATGAGAAAGAAATTCGTACAATTTTTAGATGAGTTTCTCCGCTGTCATCTCGTTTTGTTATCTACGAATCCTGTTTTATTTTTTCTTTCAATAGGAAATATTTAATGTTTATATACTTGTATATTCGAATTAATATTTGAATACGTCATTTAGTAGTTTTGAATACGAATATTATATATTTCGTGTATTTTTCATTGCTTTATATATATATATGCACTTAATATAAACACACACACACACACGTGCGCGCGCGGGCATATCTATACAAGTATATTTATGAATTATGCACGTGTGCAAATACACGAGGGTAAGTGAGAGTAAATATGTATGTTAATAGAGGGTGTTGTTGTTTGCTGAGGGTTCGTATATGCATAGAATGAGAGAGAGAGAGAGAGAGAGAGAGAGAGAGAGAGAGAGAGAGAGA
>JACEOJ010000206.1:2522222-2550024 GCA_013761285.1 Campoletis sonorensis | reverse complement strand
ATCTGTATCAGCTGTAGCCAAGGGAAAGGGCTTGAGTCATACTACTTTATGGAATAAATTGTATCAGTTTGCGGCGTTTTGGTTGGCAGCAGTTGATATGTATATCCGTCGGAGGTTTGCTTGTGTGAATGGAGTCGTGGCACTCATAGCAGTGGTTGAGGAAGGATGAGAGGGAGGCAGAGAGAGAGAGAGAGAGAGAGAGAGACAAAGAGAGGGAAAGGGAAAGAAAGAGAGAGAGAGAGAGACAAAGAGAGGGAAAGGGAAAGAAAGAGATAGAGAGAGCGACGTGAACTGGCTCTCAAACAGCGAGTTGCAACACCAGAGTGGCGCAACGGAACATGAAGCGATGGAGTTGCGACGAGAAACGTTGATGGTGAAAGAGAAAGAGAGCAACATAGGGTGAAGTTGCGAGGAAAGGGCACGGGCAACCACGACAAGCGATTGTAATTACGGCGGCTGTGAGCACTTGATGCGGGCGAGAGAGAAACGCGCACGTTGCAATGACGAATTTACACCGTGGCTAAACTAGTTACTTACTCGACTCAATGTGTTCGCATCAACGTCAGTCCGAGAGTACGAGCGAGACGGATAGACAGGAACACGGAGGGGAGGGGAGGGGTGAGAATAAGAAGGGCGTCCAGGGGCGGGGAGGGGGACGGAGAAGAAAGGGCACACTACATGTAGAGAGAACATACTCTGACGAAAGCAGCATTAGTTGCTACTCAACTGGCGTCGACGTAGGCTTGTATTGAATTTTCATGCCCTTTTCTCTCAAACACCACATCCCCGAAGGAACGCATGACGTGCAATCCACGTTTATTCGCATATGCTCCACCAGCAATTATATAATTTGTGATTACGCCAATCCCCTTTCCGAGCAGTTTGTTTTACAGCAAACATTGACCCAAAACTTAGTGTTTCGTAATTCTAAACAAAACTTGCAGTTATTCAAACACATATACGGCATCCCCTTTGTGGACTAACAGTTTCCTCAGTTTTGACTTTGTTGCAAGCTTAATGTTTGGTGTGGATGTGGTAAAATCAAGAGGCGACCAAAGTTAAGCTTTCATTCGATCCACCTTTACTCATCACTTTTCTCAGAGGACAAAATAGTTTATTCCGCAACTGTTTTGTTCTGGCTTCCGTCAGTTTTTCAGTTCAACTCTTCCAATGTCCAAAGTTAAACAGTCCTTGCCTAATTGTACTTCAACATTTACTCCTATTAATTTGTTTGCTGGCGTTCCCTTTGATAGTTTTCTTTTTTATCTCCAATGACTTTCCTTGTCGAATTATAACGTGTTTACAATTTGTATATGTTATAATGTACGAAATATGTACGAAAGCTTAGTCTCATTATAATCTTAGTTTAAAAAAGCCTCATTGAAGGTTCTTGAGACTGCATTCGTGGCTTAAAATTGAATTCGCAGTCAATTTTTGTATTTCGACTTTCTATTTATTGAAGTTTATCATTTATTAAAGTTGTATAATGAATTTATCGAATTTATTGTGGAAATGTGAAAAACATAAATACAATATAATTGAAAATTTTTTATCCATAAGTGCGAAGAATCAAATTAGGTTCCACATGTCAATCCTGATATTTCGGAGCTGAATGGAGTATTGAGTGGCATATTTAACAAATTTTCATGATATCATGATAATTCACATTATGAGCAATTCGTTCGGCATTAATGGTTCATCAGATCGTACATATCTGTCATGTAATATACCGACAATCGTTTGTATTCGAAATTACAATGGCGTTGCTAACGCGCGAGTGCAAATGCAGTCTCTCGTCTGCAATCGCGGAGCAAGGCAATCGGTGGCAAGTGTTATCATAAAATTTCAACGGTTTCAGATCACATTTACGTTGAAATAATATACAGAATGAAACATTTTATCTTTTTCGGATTCAGTAAATCATGAAAAACTGGGGGAATCCACCGGTTTCTTTGATGTCATCATAAAAGTAAATCATTTTTATCTATCGCAATGATTGTTTGATTTACAGACTTTTTTTATTTGATTGATTTGTAAAAAAGGAAATATAGATGTTATGACACTTAAGCAGCAAAAGAAAACTGACGAACGAAAGAATTTCAATCAGTAAATCGATTGATTAGTAGATTCGCGTGAAATTCGTCCAAAAGTAGAAACCTGCTTCGGTTAAGCAGCTTGACTGCGGTAACCCCATGGAATTGGGATGCTGGAAGTTCATGAAATTAATTCGAAAATTATCAATAACTCCGAATCTATCTTGTGTACAGGATTAATGTTTGCATGGTGTGTGCATTTCGCAGCAATGCGAGATGGGAAGGAAGCATTGCTATACAAATATCAATAAAGTTGTATTCGTGTTGAACATACAAAGTAAAATACTGTGCTTTTAGTTAATGCATCAACCAGTAATATTTTTGGTGTTCACGGAACCATTAATGGAAGCACAATTTTGCAATACGATATAATTAATTCGGCAGCAACGATAACATTATAACAAACAAAAAAAAAACATTTTTCTTCATTAACAGAACTTTGTAATGTTTATCAAAAAATAAACAGCAGAGAGAATGAGTCCCATGTTTTTCAAATGATTTGAAAAGTTCTGCAAGTTCTGAATCTTGTGAAAAAAAGTTTTATTTTTATATTACTAACAGGAAGGAAACTATAATATATCTCAATTAGACCGCGGTGAAAAAAGGTCTTCAGTCATCCGAGCAATTATCTTGGCGACGTTTAACTATGGACCAACTCTGCCTGACATCATATATGTGTACACTGTATGTATATGAAGGTTGACTGCGTAGTCACGTGAGCTCTCAGTCAGGCGTGCTCCGCGTAATAATGACGCTCCCTTGTCAGGGCCCCTAGATTATATTCCCATTGTTTCTGAGTTCGTGATTCTCGAGGATAGAGACAAGGAACGCGTTCTCTGCTCTTTCCACATGCGTACACGATTCATACACAATTTTTTCACTTGAAGAAATTTTATATAAAATTGTTCTCTGTCAAATATAAAACATTCTCCACATGGTTTGTCAACTGCCTTTTTCCACTTTCGTAATGAACGAAATAAAACTCGATTAACAATACAAATGCTGGCTGAAAAATGTGTGATAAAAATATATCCCCGCGTCTAAATATGACGCGTTAATTTTTCAATTTCTAACATTGATGCTGAAAGTAGCCAAACAACGTCCGAACCTTCCTTATCACAGAAAATTTTCAACGTAGATACCGTAGAAAAAAAATCGTGAAAAAATATGCTAGAAAACGAAAACAAGAAGTTTTCTTCACAGTAAAATATAAAGGACAAAGGCTATGACGGGTGAAATTATATTTAAAAAGAACCTCATACTTTTAATGATTTCATTTTCGAAACATCGAAAAGTAGATAATTGATCTCAATAATGGAAAAAAAAAAAACAATAAAAATAATTACACTATTTCCAGCAGGTTTCCTTCGAGTGGAATCAACGATTGGATTGCCAGGGGAAAGAAAGAAAGTTTGTTTCGAGATACATACGGTATTTATCGTTATTATATTTTTCCTATCACGCTTGTATCTTCGGTCCGAGATTTTCTCGTTCCAAGGGGTATATAAAATTCGGGACCGAACGTGTCTCTTGGTTTGCGGCGTCGATTTCGGTTCCATTTTTTCTCGTTTCCCGTTTTCTCTCCTTCGATCTCTCTTATTCTTTCTTACTTTTTCTGAGAGCGGTCGAAAACGTAATCTCGAAAGTGTCCGTACCGCGGACTACTGCCCCGAGGGAAAAGCCGCAGAGCAGCACTGCCGCATGGGGCAGCAAGCAATACATGCCTATACTTGGTGCTTATAGCTGGCACTCGTTCCATGTACTATATAAAGATATATATATATATATAGTATGTACAATATACATTTAGGACGGGATGAGGTTTGTAGGGAAAACAAGCATGAGGACAGGCGAGTGTATATGCAACTATCTCGTCTGCATGTCTCGTACGCGGTGGACGACTGTGGTAAAGCATTAGATATACCTAATGTATACGTACGTTTTTTTGCTGGTATATATATTCGCATGTATGAATCGTATGCCTGCATGTATAAGGGTTCAATGTCGTCCACGGAGGACTGAAACTTATTCTAAACTTTGTAACTCGTAGGAGATGCGCAAAAAGTGGGACCGAGGGAAACCCACGAACGAGGAGAGTTTGCGAGATGGTACTCGTGGCACATGTACATATGAATATACATATTTACA
This sequence comes from Campoletis sonorensis, assembly GCA_013761285.1. Classification (NCBI taxonomy): domain Eukaryota; kingdom Metazoa; phylum Arthropoda; class Insecta; order Hymenoptera; family Ichneumonidae; genus Campoletis; species Campoletis sonorensis. The sequence goes on along the minus strand of JACEOJ010000206.1, from coordinate 2,545,783 downwards.
CTACGAGCTATTTTGTACAAGCTCATCAGAAAAACAGGCTTGAAGGTAATTTTACTTTGCAGCATGGCTCGACATTATCGTTGTATTGCACATTACATTTTCTTCAATTATTTTCATTTTCACTAGACATAAGTATACTCGAATGTATTTTCATATTATCGAATCATTACTTCGTGCAGTTATTTTGCAATTTATTATTTTTATTTTCGTTGTTTGTTCGAATGAAAAATAATTGACAAGTCGTTCGTTCCGAAGGGGTTCCAGGAATTCTTGTAATTCGTTTACATATTTTTTGTTGTACGGATTGCAAAGATTTTTTTTTCTTCGATTTGAAACAATTGACGATAAATGGAACATAACGGAGGTCATTCGATATTTATTTTTTTGATAATTGATTTAGTAAAAAGATCAGTTCTGAACAATTCAGAGTTCACTGTCTGACATACTCTCACAGTCTGTGGGGCACCACGAAGTTCAGCACGTTACAGCTCTTCGGGGAGTCTTTAGATGGGTACAGATTATACATGCGATGGTACCACCAGGGAAGTGTCTTTTAGACATCATTCGCTGGTTTACTCTAGAAAAAAAGAATGCACGAGCTTTCTGCATACAATGTACTGGAAATATACATAATTCCTCTTAGGGGAGACAGGACTGAACATTTTTTTATTCTGATTGATTCGAGAAAAACTTCGTTAATCCATTCCTACACTATAAAAACTTTTCGTTTCGGAATAAAAATATTCTGTTATTTTTGTCAGTTGTGAATTATTGTTGTTTGAAAATGCTGACATACGTCTAAAGTTACAGTCATCACACGTTTACCACATCGTGAGAGGGTAGAAACATAAAGTCTGTGTTTCAGGGCAAACTGTATTTAAAATTCATCGAACTTTCAACCGGGTACCAAGGTAAATGAAACGAAAGAATATATGAGAAAAAGAAAACATATTTTTCCGGTACTCTGCTTTGCTCGGTCTCCCTTGATTTTTTTTCGGATTGGCTTACTTTTTACTGGGATACGAAAGACTATTTTCATAGACAGCAAAGAACTTAATTTTTTAAGTCAATAGGCAATGAATTCAAAGGCAATAAATCTGAATAATGATTCTAGTCGTAAAACTTTTCAATCAATTATTTTTTATTCAAGCATTTTATTATTTTTTTTCAAGCATTTCATTGATGCGAATTCACTTTGAATTAGTTTGGGAATTGAATAAATGAATTTTTACACTAGAACGTCTGACCTAACGTGGATTTTTCTACTGAACTTAATGGAACTTCTTCTCAAGGAAAAGTAAGAAGCCTACAAATAACTGTCGGTTTGTTGTGCAAGGAAGTTTTCATTTTTTCTTAAATATGTAGATGAATTAGAATGGAAATGATCAAAAGTTGAACAAATATTTATGTTAACAAAATAAATTGACGGTTTTTGTACACAAAATCTGTTCTCTTATTTGTACAAAACCTTTTTTCACATCCTTCATGATATTTAAGAGGAAAAAAATCTTCTCTTTCGCAAAAATTGTTCTTTGCTGGCTATAGAAATTGAAATTCTTGCTGTTATGATTTTCAGTACGATTACACAAAGTACTTCCGATGATTTCCTATGACATACATTGAAAAAATTATCTACCTCTTATAATTTTATCATTTTATTGACACGCTGTAAATAGGTTCACAAATTAAATTGAGTTGAAACAAAGATTTTTGAATCCATTCAGTTCTATAAATCCCTAGACACAAACTCTGTTGTCTGACCTACTCGAGCAATTTCCATTGCGATCGCGGCACCCAGCGAAAAAGTTTGGTTTTATCTTTTTTTAAGCTATTGTTTTGTTTCAGTTGAAAGTTAAAAATTTGCTCGACTAGCACCATCGGTTGGTCGTGAATGACCGTATACGTAGTCAGTTGAAAACAAAAATTCAACAAAAAAAGCCCACGAGATAAAAGAGTGGCGGTATACATGGAGCCGCGGCTTGAAATATGGAGCGGAACGTGGAGACTGACGTTACCGAGTTGCTTGTCACATTATTTTTGAAGCCAGCGATGCGACTCGCGAGAGAGAAAAAAGGGAACGAGCGAACCTCGCTTACACCTGTACAGAGCGGAAAAAAATTCGAGCGTGTCAGCAATAACCACAGGAACGAAACGTAGCAATAAGCCTGAATGCGGAAACTTTTTTTCATTCTTTGTCAACTTTTTTTTCAAATCATTGAGGCAAGACATGCCATAATACGATGTTTAACAAAACATCGAAGACCGTAACATGAAAAAATTACGCTTTTCTTCTCTTTTTAATGAAACCAAATGATTTTCCTTGCAAACGCCAGTTTAAGGATGTTGAAGATTGTGTCGAATAAAAACAGTGGATCATTTGGTCAAAATGTTTTAGTTTTATTTTGAATAAAAGAAGCTCAAACGGTCATAAAATATGTTTCATAGCATGAGAGAAAAAAACTGCCGTTGCGAAAATGCTATCGCTTTCCAATAATATGAAGTAGGGAAGCTTCTCTAAGCGATCGAAGAAAACGCGGAAAATATATAGCTCGTCCCTCCGGCGGCGTACCACTCTACTCACACCGCATGCTAGAGGAAAAAAAGATAGAGAGATAAAAAGAAAGAGTACGGTGGCGAGAACGGAAGAGAGATCGAGAGGAAAGATCGACCGTGCATTTCTCTCCCTTCACGTATATATCATATTAGGAGGCAATTTTTAACACGGTGGGGACACATATCACAAAGCGGACTCGTAACTGCTTGCTAAAATCCAATGAATTGATGGCAAGCATGCCGCAGGTTTCCTGTATTTATGTGTCACAACCATTGTTGAAAAAAAAAAAATATATATATATATATCAACTTGAAAAACAACCATTCTTCTTACAAAAATGCACTGTACTTTCAGTAAAAACGTATAAGAAACTGTTATGATGCATCGTACCCCATAATTACAGTGAAGATATTTGAAACAATTTTGCAAAACCATATATTTTTAAACACAAAATGCATATAGTTGACGTAAATATTAATACAGAACGCTTTTGTTGCTGTTGTCAATAATTCTGTCAAAAATGTAATCTGGAAACTATTAAATGATAGTTATCAAGTCATTTCGTACAGTTAGAATTTGTTTTCAATCATTTCGATAAAATAATAAAAATAGTTTCTCATTAAATTTATAGTATTGTTATGTAAAAAAAATGATTACCACGGTTGTTTTTTTTCTTAGTAATTATTTTTCATGAAAATAATGAAAAAATATTGAAACAAAGATGAAGAGACGAAAGAAGAGTTCTTGGTACGATTTTCGACGTTCCGTGAACCTTAAAGTGTCGTGGGATCGAAGACAGAGGACAGATGAACGAAAGCCTGAGGAGGTGAAAAAAAAGAGGAAGAATAAAAAAGCAAGTGAACGAAGAGACGCTTGTGTGGGTGTAACGGAAGAACGAGGAGGAGGAAGAAAGTGCTATTGGTGAAAATGATGGAGGCTTAAGGGACTAAAACTCTTTTTGCAGTTGGTCAACCAACAGCGTGACCAGAACCACGAGAGAAGGAAAGGCGGGTAAACGGCACATGGCGAAGGGAAAACGGGGGTAATATGTTTTAGGGGTTGAAAGTGCACACAGTCCAACGGGCGTGGACCCTATCGTGGATCGTAAATCGTAGGAGACCATTTTCACTTTCTTTCTCTACTTTTTCTCACAAAATCGAAATCTTAGAAGTTCAATCTCTCTTTCTCTCTCTTTCTCTCCCCTATTCTCTTCTTATTCTGGCGTGGACATACGCGCGAAAAATACTCGGGGATGATTTTTCCTGTGGGTTCATATCAAGAATGTTCCATCGACTGAACACACCATCTTCGCCTTTAAGTCCATCCTTGTCGTAACGATATATGTGTCTGTGTATAAATATATATCGATAGTAAGCATAGGAAAGAAAGAGAAGGAGACTACGATGAAGAACTTCATCCCTGCGGTATACGAGCTTCGGATAATCCATTCCCCGCTCGTACCACTCTCCATCTAGCTCGAGCTCTAGCCCGTCTAAAAGTTATGCCGTGCGTCTCTCGCCACATGATTCTCTTGCCCCCTCTCGCGGTAGTGGAAGGAAATTAACTAGCGGAGATTTCAGCTCGGGCAAGCGGTAAATCACGTCAGAGGTTCACATTAATTGGTTTGTTAGGCTGTGTAACGGAAATGTAATCTGACCTTTATCAACGTATAATTGACGTGGAGCTTATTACGGACAGTCAATTGATTATTGGCCTATCGTATAAATTGTATATTTTAAATCTAATATCATTCCTTGGATAATTTTGGACTCAAATAGTTAGCTGGAAAGATTTCAACTGAAGATAAGTTACGAGTTATTATTATTATCATTGGTGATATTTTTTTCTTGTCGCACGATATTGTCCAAAAAGTGAAAAGATTTCGAAGGACGATGACTTAGTCTTGATTTACTTGGCCATCCAATGTTATTGTTATTAGTATTTTTATTATTATTCTGTTATTATTTCATATCAATGACATGTGTCAACGTTTCAAGTCGGAATTCCCACAGCTCCGACACTCATGGGTTCTGATCCAGTGACTCAAATCACTCCGCGTGGTTTTCACTCTCTCAACAATCTGGAGTTAGTGAGAATCATAGTCCAACTTCGCTTGATAACCAAGTAGAAGGACCACGAGAGGAAATAAGTACACCGACGGATTATTATTATTATTGTTACATTATTTTCTTCAATATATGGAAAGAGCAGAATAATGATTTCGATTATTCATTAAGTGAATCTTTGCAAAAGTAATTTTCGATGACTCCTTACAAAATATCGATAAAGCCATTAGGCAAAGTTTTTTTCTTTTAGCAATTTTAAGGTGGAAAAAATTCCATCGATCCTTCCACCGTTGATCTTTGAACAAATCCCCGTTGGTTATAAATATGAATGGAAATATTTATTCCACATCGAATAACCGAGAGGCCGGGGGACTTGAGGCTCGTTAATCTTCACTAGATGCGTCAGACTAATGACACCCCAACCCCAATCCCACCAACAATACTATCACAACGACCACCATGGTACGTAGACAGAGAAAAAGAACGAGAGAGAAAGGGAGATTGTGGCAGAGAACAAGAAAATGAAAAAGCGAGTGAGAGGGATATATAAGCAACAGAAGCAACAGAGGCATCTCTTTGGGTCTCTGTGCGATAGAGACTGTCTCGCTTTTACCTTCCAGTCGCGAATTAACCGTAATGAAATAACGATCTCACGTTCTCGCTGTGGGTTTAACGCTTGACAAAACGCGACGGCGTACATACATACAACGACACATACATGTACACAGCTTAATATATACGTAAGAACCCCGTCGTGTGGACCACTTAAGATGTGACAACATCGCCGCCAAGCTAGTCCCTTTTCCTCTTCACTCGCTTACCCTCACTATCTCTTTCCCACTCTCCTCAACCTTTCTTCACCTTAAATAATGACCTGTTAAGGATAATATGAAAATCTACACCTATACATAGCTCCATAATTTCACAGAAGGTGCAGCTTAACATCTCAATCCGACTAACTACCAACATACAATGAAATTGAACTCATTTCACAAGAATTAATATAATTATGGGTTGAAATTCGAGAATACATGCTCTGGTTTCTTCATTACTAAGGCTATTTTGTATCACGTTCGAATAAGGGATCACCAATTAAGAATGGGTTTATATCCGACTTTAACCTTTGTGACCGTTCCAAATCTGAATTCAACAAATTTCAATAACCACTAAGTTGGTTTGTTAATGAAAGAGCATTCAATTGGAGAAGATTTATCACATCGTTGACTATACGCTCTGAGTTTTATTTTAAGGATATTTTCTATTTCGAAACTTCCTGATGAAACAAAAAACTAGAAAAAAGTTTAATGAACAAATTACATTCGTAACGATTCGAATATTAAGAATCTGATACGATGATTTAGTGTAATAAAAAAAATCATGGATAAGATCGAAATTCTACAAAACAAATCTTCCTTAATTTGTCATGTGAATTCCAACACTTTAATTTATTTAATCGGTCCTATAGACTTCTTTCGGTCAAGTTTTGCTAGCGATGTTGCTATTGATATTCGTTTTTCGTGACTGTGCCCCCTCAGGCTTTACGGATATTTCTACTTTCTTCCAGTACCATAAACGAGGTTTGACCCATTCGTTTGTTTGTGGTACAAATTCCCAAGCCAGAGCTTGTTATGCGCCGCTAGATGTCAGCATCAGAAAGATTATGACGTGGTTTTCACGTCCTTGTACCTGGAGCTATATTCGAGTCCACTTTGCCTTCATCTGCAAAGACTATGACATGGATATTCGATTCAATGGCATTTGCTCGAATAATTCGATGATATAAAAATCGATTGAAGACGAGAAGAAATCGAATCAAGAAAAGATTAGAAGTTCAGAAAATGAGTTGACCCTCTATTTTCTCAGACCAACGATTATTGTTTAGTTCGATAATTATGACGGTGCTATTTATTTCTAACCGCGAACTTGTTTTTTAAAAATATGCATTTCTTTCATCGATCGAACTGTACGCATGCCAATAATGAAATTCATACACACAGAGAAACTTTGAAATAAACATCATCACGTTGAAGTAATGAACGTAAAAAGAAAACAACTATTTATTAACAAATTATTTATAAAAAAAACCAGATCGATATGTTACAATAGTTAATAGTTTGTATATGAAATGATGAAGAGTTTGTTAATCACCTGTAGGAAGAATAAATTTTCCTCAATCTCCTCATTGAGTACAACGTAGTTAGGAAAAGACGAGAACATGCAGCAAGTTCAATGCAGTTGCTTCTAATCATGCTCCATTAAGTCTAGGCTTACGGAGATGAAGAACGTAGCTCTTGGATGTGACTTGAAGTGAAAATGTTTTTCAGAAGCTTCGCAAAGTCAAATGTACAAGGGCCTCGATCAAAAGCTGTGAAGGTATTAAACTCGACTTGGCAACTTGAAACTTTAAAGAGCATATTATCTCCTTCGCGATACGTTCAACACATTTATATCCATAGAGAGCCACATCCACACGCTCACAGCACAGTCATCATTTTCCGTTTTTCCGTTCAAGTTTGTACCATTATTTCAAGAATAGATTTCGTACGAAATGAAATATGTTATTTACAAAGTTAGTTGAAAAAATCATCAAATTCATCTCGAATTAAAATTGCATCGTGTCAAACCTGAACTTGAGTTAGGACTAATGGTGGTTGTCTCGTCATACAGTTAAGTTCAAAAGTTGACTCGTTCTATTGGCGAAACGAAACAAAACTTGGTTAGAACTTGGGGAGAAATCTAATAATGAATTTTGTTGAATCTTCACGGAAAGTAAAAAAACTTTGTGTAAATGTAAATAAAATGTAAAAAGACTTTCAGGAAAAATGTCTGATATGTAATTTGCAGTTTCAGGAATAATCCGAAACTGAGCGGTGAAAGTTTGATTTTTCAAAAATTGAAACAATTTCTAAAAAAGTTTCTGTGTTATTTCCTGAAATGTCAATCTTTCTACCGCTCCCATAAGAGCGTGTGTAATATTGTGCAATATTTGACTGTCATTATCTTAAATGCGAGACGAATTCTGTACTCTTTTTCAATAAAAGTGCCATAAATGTGTTACGGAAATAAAAATAAAAAAGTTGTAGAAAAACTCTTAGGCGAGACGACTATCTTAAAAGAAAAAAAGGTCTCGACCAGGGCACAGCCAGCGTAGGAATCTGTTTATATGGAACGAAACGTGTATCTTGGTGTCGTTTTTATACGTATAGCGTGTAGGGCAATTTTTATAAAACTTATAATTTCGGGATGGAGAGAAGTGAAAAGTAGGTTGGGGCACTAGGGGATGTATACGTTGAAAGAAATGTGTGCGGCAGGTCAGGAACGTGCCTGGTTGGGACTGGTCGAGAGGAAAGGTGGTAAATATAGCGAGGAATCTGCGAAAGTTGGTTGTTCATCAGAGGCTGGAACAGGCAAAGAAAGCGAGAAAAGGAACGAGGAAGGAGACGAACATAATGCAAGAGGAAGGGAGGTTAAAACGTTCCCGGTCTTATTTAGCTTTTGGAGGCTTTTTATATCTACTAGCAGAAGCGGGCTCTCGCTCTTCCTTTTCCTCCTTTTTTTTCTTTTACCCTCTCAGCAGTACAGTCGGCGCCGTTTCATGGAGCGGGTTGCCCAGCATCACCTGCATAACTGGCACAGCGAATGCGCGCGCGAGCGTGAGAACGGCACAGCGTTGTAGCTACAGCAGCATAACAGAACATAAATTTCTCGTGCGAGAGCCCCGGGGCCCGTTGAATCCTTCGTAAACTGAGATTTACTACCGAAATCTGGTTGAAGTCTGCTCTTGCGCGCACTTTGTATCGCAGCTCTCGGAACGGGGCAATAGCCCCGACAGCACTATATACAGGAAAAGGGAAAAAGGGAGAAAGTGGATGAGAGGGTAATGCAAGAGGGGGCAACGCGTGGACGTATACGGCCGGCAACAGCAGTCGATAAACGTGTCGAGGTGGAACCTTCGTCATACATCCACATACAAATATTTATTTATAATATATCTGTACCTATTCTTTTTTCTCCGCGTCTCTCTCTTCCTTCTTGTTTCTGTGCTACCAATCGAGCCAACTCATGTCTACCAGTAGCGATATCCTCTTCCCTCTGTTCACCATAGAACAACAAAAAGGACGTGCTATTCCACGACCAAAATGTGAGTTATTTCCTTTTCGGTGTATTGTGAATTGTACCCTCCATCGGAACTCTGGGTTTGAGATAATCGAGCCTTCTATTTTTTTCTGAATTTCTAATCAGCGCTCATAAAACATGTCCATGTTTGCCTGTATGATTGTGAATTTATCTCGTATTTATAACCTTGATACGATAATAAATGCCAACCACAAATCAGGTTTGAGTTCTCTTGGATAAAGATTACAGTAAACTTTTGTTCATATTCACTGTTAAAACTCGTATAAATAATATTTGCATTAACGTCTCTATGAACCCCTCAGAATTGATTCGAATCCACGATCACAAGATCCAGAGTCTTGTCGGAAATAGCAAAGTTTGGCGAGCTTTCACAATACCCAAGGGTTGCGCGTAGTCTAGAGAGAATGATGAGAGTTAAGAGCAACTTTAAGCCGCCTTTTGGCATTTTTCACGCTGAATATATGGCGAAATCGGACGATTTTTCTACGACAACGAAATGTGTGGGTAACAGGGCGATATGTCTAAGCTTGTTGAGCGTTATTTGTCTAGCTAAGTGGATGCCAACCTTTGAAGAATGCAACGCTTATTGAACGTACAGCATCGTGTTGATATCACGATAACATTATTTTCTGGCAAAAACGGCTTCACCAATCCTATTCCAATTTCCTATTCCTAATTCTAAATCGACGATAGTAACGAGCATCGCAAGAACTTGAATCAAAGTGTATAATTCGACTCAAATACATGGAAAAGAACTCGTGTGTAGTTCAAAAAATGTTGCTAAACGCGAATTCAGGAATATGCTCCACTTCGTCCAGGGGGTAAGAGAAGAAAAGTGTCATCAATGTCAGTAGTAGTCGAAAATAGCCTGCAGCTGAGACAAGAGAGAGAATTCATGCTCGAGAGGCCAAAGGAAAAGAACTTGATCCATCAAACGTTCTATTTAATCAATTCCAATTCTCTTTGATCCAGAGGAGCTGTTGCTTGTAATGGCAAATACAATTTTAAACTCAAAATGAAAGTGAATAAGTATAGAAGTTATTTGGAGGGCATGAGTTGTCGTGAAATTGAAATAACTGTTGTGACGTGTACTAAATCTTCGTTCACAAAAGAGTTATAATTCTTCAGAAGCTAGAGAGGAAAAGGATGTCATTGTTTCATCCCAATGAGGTCGTGCAGCAAACAGGAAACGCCTTATATTGCTGATGTACCAGGGCGGATATTTCATGCGGTGGCTGAAAAAGAGAGTGCTCCATCTTTCGGAAATTAAATGTAAATACCTTAAGGCAAGAAGGCTCTGCACTCAGAGGTTCCATTCTAGTGGATCGAGTATAGAATCGATATGATAAGCCGCATATGATGAACGAGAATAAATATCGTCAAACGAAATTACTTCGTGTAGACATGTTGTGACGTCATAGGAGAAACAGTAAACATACCTCCATGCAATACGATCTGTCGTGTGCGTACAGTCCGGTACGATTCGTCGAACACGATAATAGGGTATGTTCCATTTCATTCGGAGATACGTCGTGTTCTACAACAGTCTGTATAATGCGATCATAGTGGAAGGCAAGTCCAGTAACAGCTAGAAGTGAGATTAAGGAGGACAAAAAATTCGTTTTCGAAGATACATGTCCGTTAAAGATGGCGCTGAGTGCTGAAAGCTTTTGCTAGTCTATTTTACGTCCGCGCTGCTTTCACTCCATCTGGTTTCTCGCTGTAGCGTGCTATATATATCGAAGTGACCCGTTTCTTTACGCTTCGAATGGTGCCTCGTTCGAGCATCATGTACGGTCCATCAGTTACTGCTATATCGGGCGGACATGCGTTATACGAGGAAGGGACCACTGTGACAGCCAGGGCTATGTATGATAAAAATATACTTTGTGTCTTCACTATCTCTATATAACATCGCTTGATAACGAGTAGAAGCCTCGAGTCAACATTGCCTCGAACGCTGATTTTTCTGCCTTACGTCCTTTCGCGTATGTCGAGCTGCCTCTGTACGAAGGAACCTTCCAGGGCAGAGGTTACCAATGATTCGAATACACTCGGGGTTCGTGTCGTATCCATCGAGAGATTCTTCATCGACGACACACGGGTTCCCGCGTTCGATTCAACGTGCAAGTCAAAGTCGATTGAGTTTATCCTCTTGAAAGGGAAGATATAAGTATCGTGGAGAAATTAAGAGATTGTTTAAACACATGAAACCAGGTTGAACTTAGTTGTTCAAAGATTTCTGAAACTACTTATATTCTTTCGTCGAGGTAAACGGAACTGTTCGCCGGTAACCTGATGTTTCCAAGGCACAGGAACGGAGCTCGTAGAAACCGTAAGTCATCAGGTTCAAAGCTGCATTAATTGAATCCGAATTGATGAAAAAAAAGATCAGTAACCAATGGCGATAATAATCAAAATACGCCTCTCCGTTCCGAAGGGATTGCCTTATAAATTGTACTATATTTTCTGAGATTCCCCGACGACGAGCTTGATTAAAAATATCTTCTTTCTGATCCGCCTTTGTGCTAATTCCCCTCGATACTATCCCCAGTAGATTTCTATCTCTAGTCGATACTTAATCGAACTTTTTCAACTGCGACGTCATTCCAACAAATTCTTTTATTTATTCTTCATTGATTCGGTACATTGCCATTTCTCGGTCTCAGGATCATACCTTTTTTCTTTCTTTTGCATACCGTTAACTAGCCCCTTAGTAAGGAAAATAATAACGGTGCTCCAAACAGGGATCATTCTTCCCTCCTATTGAGTTTCTTTTCTTCCTTCTAAACGAAGGTATTAAGCATAAAAAACTAATAAAGGTAACTTCAAGTTTTCATCTTCGACGAATATTATACCTCTCGCAACTAAACTCCTGGATAAATTTTTTGAGTTTGGATGATACGAAGGATTTATGTCACGATGGATCCATAATTTGCTATTTCGTGCTTTATTCTTTCTACGGTGAAGAACTCAGAACGTGATAATGTTTTTTTTAATTGGAAGAATATCATTTTTTGGTCTCAAATTCATTTGGATTTCAGAAATCCGTTTTGACATTCCAATAAACACAAAAAAGTTGTGAAAATGTTTCAAGTGTGTTTGCTGGGACGATGTATAAATATTTTTCATAGTAATATACCATTGATTTGGTGCGAAAATTGTTCACGAATATTGCAAACGCATACAAATTTTTTATTCGTATCGAACATTAGTTCATCATTTTTTTCAGATTTTTCGTTGACGCTAAAAACATTTTTCCGCTATGTCTATGGCTGTTTTCGGAGTCACGATCTATATTTTTATCGTTTTTTTTCTAACTGTCACAATACTTGCCAACAGCTCGGTTTTTAAGTTTTTTTTTTTTTTTTTTTTTTTTCATTTCAGTTTGCGTACAATCCGCAGTGGTTTTGCCAGAGAGAAAGCAACGGAGGTAACATCGTTTTCCACTATGTGAACGACTGTGTATAGCGATTCGGGAATTCGTTACACACGTGAACTGTCGTCGTTTCCGAGCAACAAAAACGGGCGGTCGAGTATTTGCAACTGTTATATACAAAACTCGCAATAGTGAAAAGGGATACATAAAAAAAATGTGGAGGCCGAGTTTTTCGTAGAATGATGGTACATGAAATTTTGCACTAAAGTATTCTCTCAGCATGTTGCGTAAACTATTTACTCGGAAATATTTTCGTTCATTGTAAAATAACGTGTACCATGGTTTAGCGTGCATATAAAGCTCTATCAAATTGCGCGTCAGTAGGCAACGCAAAAACCACAAAGCTTAAGAATTTATCGTTTAAATTTACATGACAAAAACGTTTGTGAAAGAACTGATATTCGAAATAACATGGAGATCAAATTTGTACGTTGTTGCAGGCTCATATGTAGGAGATAAAAGTAAAGGATCCTCCGCGGAAAAAAAGGCCAACGTTTATTGTATAAATTCACACTACAATATAAATTTGTTATTTATTAACCCTAGACCCCACGACTGGGTTGAAAATGACGACAATTTTTTCCATTCCAAAGAGCTTCCATCAATGGACGTTCACAAAATAATACTTCATCATGCCCCGTTCTCTACGTCATTCAGAAGCGAAGAGGAATGTAATTAAGCTTCATCATCATACACGAGGAACGTTTTATGTTTATGAGACGATCGGGTTCGTCTTCAACCCCTTGATAGGGTGGTACGTTCCGAGGAACAGAGTGTGGGGGACTACGGTTAATGCAATTTTAAAGTAATCATTCCATTTCTCCATTGAGTACACTTTACACACATTTTCTCAAAATAAAATTCCTCTTATTTCGTTCCCTGAAAAAAAGTTGTACTACAGAAACTATTTAGAATATTGCTAATGATGAATAAGTATCGGAACCAACATGTATTGCCAAACAAGCAATGGTTTGACTACAGTTTTGCCTTTTTTTCAGCAATATAACAAGGATGCCATCCTGGAAAGTTGTTGTAATCCTATGGAAAGAAATTTGTAGGACCACCTGAATAGACAGTTACGTCAGCTGTTTGGAAAACTGTGGTAACCATGGAGACATCCTTTATAGCGATATTGGGTCATGGTCATCAGGCATTAAGTAGTCAGTACAACTGAACAGATGGTAATAAACGTAGCTGCATCCATGTTAGAATATATATTAGATTGTAATAATTAACCCATCATGTAGTCAAAGTATTTTCGATGTGAAAGAATACAGTTATTAGTATTTACAATGGCACCTGTTCAAATTTGGAACCCTGAGGCCACCTTGTTCGTGAAAAATCAATAAAAACAGATTTCCTGAACTGACACGGTTTCTTATGAGTTGCAGTGGCTTTTTCGTCTGTGTACAACAAAATTGCAAGCATTGACACACAGTTTCAGAAGAAACTTTCAATGTCGATTATAAATATCCAAAGAACACTTGCACGGCCGCCGAAAATTGTTTAGATACTTACGAGCTTCAGAATAAATGAATTTGTCCTAAAAAAGAAGGTTAAACCGGTCAGAATTTGGAGGTTAAGCACGCTAAACTTGATGAGCAGACTAAACTAGTCAAAGCGGTTTTTTGTTTTGAATTGTTCGGTACCAGATGATCTTCCTTATATGGCGATGATAGCTGCACAATATTTTTATACGAGAGTCATACTTTTTTTTTCCAACATAGCTAGAATGAATTTTCATCAAGAGTCAACGCTAAGTTGTGTATATTTAAAATGGAATGTTTATACTTCTTATATCCCGCTTGTCCCAATGGGAGAAATAAACTCTCAATATAAACGTTGGAAAATGTACAGTTATATAGCAATAAAATAATGTGCAGCACAGTACAAACCACTGAGGCGAGATTTCCCGAAATCTTGGCACGTGCATCGACGCCATGTTTCAAGATATAATCCTCTATCTAGCTTTTCGATGTGTTGCACATACCGATATTTATTCTTTTATATAGATATATAACAATATACAAAATATATAAATATTTATTTAGTTCACGGTTATAATATGATGAAAAGCCAATGCGTGAACGCATTCTTTTTGCAAAAGCACTTCAGAACGAAGTGGACGATGAAAGTTAAGAGAAAAGTTTCTTCACTCTCGCCATAGGCGCCACATATAAATCACATTTCTCTTTATTTTGCCTTTCACTTTCCATTGAATTTTTATAATTTTATAAAATCAAAATAATTTGATGCAAGTTTTTTCTACTTTCTGCGCGTTTTTTACCCATTGATGATTCTCCGTTGAAAAATGATTACGAACATCGAACATTTTGATCTTATTTAAACATCCTCACTAATGGGGCACGTACTAGTTAACACGCATCATTTATATTTGAAAACACTCGTGTGACGATTACGAAAATGTTGGAGATAGAGAAATATTTGTGAAAAAGCACTTCATTCAGTATCGATCACCACAGCGAAATGAATATTCGATTTTAATAATTCATTGAATGAGAATCGTGCCTCCGATTAAAATAAATTTTATTTCTGGAATCCGTTCAGGCAAATTATCGGTCATTAAATTAATGTTATTGAATAATTCGGAAATATTCAATTGCGGCATCCCTCAGAAGCTTTCATGTGAAAATTTGTAGCTTGGGGTATTATTTCGTCGTAACATATTTATTTCTTGAATTCATGAATTAATAATTATTATTGCGGGCGCAGTTGTCTTCAAAGTTGTAAAACGAAATTCACTGGTAAAAGGAAAAATAAAATATTTATTAATATTCACTTGTCATAAATGACGAAAAAAAAACACAAAAAAATACGCGCCATTTATTTTCACGTTTGGAGAAAACTGTGTATAACAGTTGTACAAGGGAAACCGCTTCTCTGGCGCACAAGAGTTGCAACTAACAAGACGGTTATTCACTGTGACACGATTGTGGTGGGTTGTGCTATGCGGCGAGCAAGAGAGCTTTGACTTTACGAAAGTTTCGGCAGTTGAACCGTAGCCGGGCGACGGATCGTTAAATCGTCGTTTGGGACGCGACGAGAGCTTTATATACACATAAAGCTGGTGAAACGGCAGTTCGAGCAAGCAAAATGGGATACGATGTAGCGAGGAATATCAACATAACTATATTTTTCATTTAATAAAGAATATTTTATCTACTGAGTGCAAAAGCTTTCATGTCATTTCGATTGATTAAATAAATTAATAGAGCACCTTTACAGCAGCGAGAACGCATACGTTTTTGACCTACTTGGATATTCGAAACTAATGTTTTTTTTTGTCAATGAATGAAAAAAATGTGAATTTTCAAAGTCTTTGATAAAATATATACAGTGAATAGTTAGTTCGTGTGTTTTCACTGTCTCTCCTTTGAAGGTTTTAAACGAAGAAAATGAACATTTTATACTGATGTAAAATAATTTTTTATCGTAAAGATACGTGAAAGCAAAAAACTTCTCGCAAAAAATCCTTAACATTGTTAATTTGTAAAGAATATTCCAATTAAAATCGTTATTTCGAATTTTTAACAAAGTTGAGAAAAAAAATTTGGTCTTAATTATCAGACAAATGTGATTCTACTACACGTTGAAACGATCGACGTTCCCATATCTTGAAACACATACTCAGTGGATTCTGGTTCACGATAGCATTGAATATCGGAACAGTTGATTCTTTTTCAATGAAATTTCACGTTGAGTTGCGCGCGTCTGAATTTACATTATTAAACGATCAGACAAATTTTCTTTACAAGGGAACAATATCCTAATGAGAAAATGGTTATATGAAAAGAATTCAATTCTAAATATCACGAACGCACGTAATTTACTGAAAAGCCGATATTGTTGGGAATGCAAATATTTCGTTGAATATCACGAACAAAATTATTTTCGTTAATCAACCAAATTTTCATCATTTCAATAGTTTATTTTGTTGTTTTACCAAAAATACTACTGAAAAGATATAAATTCAGATTATTTCGATAAATAATTTTGTTCGACGAATTCAACAAAATATTTGCATTTACAACGAAATCGGGTTTTCAGTGCTTGGCTCTAAGAGCAAAAGCAAAGTTGCTCGGAGATATACGCAAACGTAATATTTTATCCACCCTGTGGTTCACATATTTTTATGATTTAGATCCATTTAATTTCAATTTACTCTTTCGGTCATGCCACCTGCTACGAATTGTACATAACGCCACCCATCGTAAGGGAAATTCAGCACTAGAATCTGAAGAAAATGAAAATAAAAAAATAAAATAAAATAATAAAGAAAATGAATAAAAAGACGTAACAACAAAAAGAGGAATGACACTCTCACGAGTTCAACATGAACCCTTTTGCTCATGGAGGTTTGCCTTGCCACTAGTGCTGCTTACTCGTTCCGAACGTGAAACCTAATTTTACGGTTCGTAAGCTTCCGGTTCAGAGGAAGAACGAAGGAGCGAGTAAGAAAAAGAAAGAGAGAGAGTGAGAGAGAGAGAGGGATACTATGAGGGAGGGTCGACGGAAGAGAAATTTTCGCGAACAAACCTGCTGAACTCGCGCGAGTACTACACTATCCTCTTTCTCTTCGCATGAGGTATTCGAACCCTCGGTCCAGAGCAGCCATACTTCTCCCATATATCCTCCGAATTTCCTGTCGTTGTACACTCGACGGAACAACAATGCAATTCTTTTACTACCCAAAACAAAAAACTTAATAAATCACAATAGATTGAAAAATGTCCTTTTTCGAAAAAATATCAGAAATTTGAGTACTTGAAGCTTTTGATCAAATTCATAATGAGTTAATTTTTTTTCAATGATCCTAATTAGATCGATTACAAGATATTGTAATTATTACAATGACTGCAATTTTATGACAGTGGAAAATCGGTCATCATCAAACCTACAATGAATCACAAAAAAATTGTAAGATATGATCAAAATTTGGTTATACGAATGTGACGTTTTAGTTACACGTAAATTAAATCTCCAAAATTTTTCGACATGTGAAAATGTATTTTACTGGATTTCCAACTTCCAACAAAGATACTTTTTCTGGACTTATTAGAACAGTGTTGATCCTCGTTGTGAATCATTTTTATTTCTACTATAAAGTCGTTTTTGTTTTAGTTTAATATTTGCTCTGTGTACAATCATTTTCGAAGTGCTTACAGACAGCACGATCATCAGAACGTTGTGTACGAAATAAATTTAGTCTGATTTGTCTTTTTTGAATCTGAAATTCAGCGCATTAAAAATGGAATCATTACGAACGTCTGTCAAAAAAAGATCAATTTTCTGTTATTTTTTGTAATTTTACCATAAATCCGAAAGTTATTTGTCAGGCCCGGGAAAAAAAATGGATTTGAAATAAAAAGATAGATTGAGCCTCGTCAATCATAACGAGGATTTGAAGGGCTGGTTTAGGTGTCAGGAATAAATGGTAAACTGCACAGAAGAGACGGGGATTTGTCGAATGATTTTGTGTAGGTGTAGACATCGGTCAATGGGATTTAAGAAAAGATAACAGAATGAGCGTATGACGATCGGGATAGAAAGAAAAAAGAGATAAAGGCATATATACAGAGAGATTGACGGACGGACACGCTTTAAAGACACGCTCCATGGACACATAGAGAGAGGAAAAGAAAGAGATTGCAAAATGAGACAGGACTGGAAGGAAAAAAAGGAAGATAGGCAGACGAAGGAGACAAAGAGATGCGGAATAGAGGGTGGTAGATATGGAAGACTTTTGGGATGAGGTACTGTTGTAGTCGTGGTGATGGCAAATATATCCGAAGAACGCGACCAAGCGAGCTTTCGAGGTTCATAGACAATTGCCTGGACCACCTGCGCTCTGTCTCTTCCTCTCCCTCTTGTTCTCTCGTTCTACCTTTCTGCGACTCCAACGAAAACTTTTTTATTCTCTTTTGCACGAGAGCTGTTTTTTTGTCGTCTCCGCCATATGTGTATACATAGGTATATATTTTGAACGAGAAAAACGGAGGATTCAGCATGCACGTATATATTTATATATATATACAGCACTTTCTCTACCCTGTCGAGATCCCCAGAGTTTCGAACTATCCCATAGAGGTCGTAGCACCCCCTCTGCTTGGGTCAGAAGACCACCAGCCAATTTCTTTGAGTGCTGGTTCGCCGGGTGTAGCTATCCTTCTCGATTTCCTTCCCCGATCTCTCTCGCACGCGTTCTTTTACTCTTCGCATTGTCCTCCTATTGTTAACCGATAGAGTTTTTTTATCTATGTATATGTTGCTCCTCGTATGTGTACTGAGCCTTTATTTTGCTGCTCTCGCCAAATTCTTACCGCTCGTCCGTGCACGATTTCCAGAAGAGACTACTTTGTCCATTTACAATATACATAAACCTTATACTACATACATACGTTTCACATATATAGAAGATGTATGGCATGCATGTATATATTATAAAAGGTAAATAAAATATTTCATTGGTAAACTGCCAACAGGTTTTTTCATTCTTCGACCCGTTTTTCGTCGTGAAAGCGATATAAAAATTGAAAATAATGGATACCTCATGTGACTGCGGAGTTGCTCGAGTTCACTCTGATTTTTGGATTTCTTTTCATTTTTTATTTGTTTTGATACGCATTACCCAACCGCTCTAATGGATCTTGCTAATAATTTATAATCTTCGAAGTATTTTTTGAAAAAATAAAATTTCAGAAATGCTTCTATTTTTTTTTCTCACTAAACAATGCATTTTTTTTATGATGGGTCTGTTTCATTTTTTATGTTGATATTTTTGAGGTTGATATTTTTTGTAGGAGGTACTGTCGTATTCATTTTTCAAACTCGAATGAAAGCTTTTAAAAATTTTGTACCATGTTCACAAATGAATACGAGAATACGAGAAGAGAATGTACTTCCTTCCATTGTATTTTTTCTGAGTTTATTTTTTTTCTCGTGTTCTTCTAATTTTCGTGTGATAATATGACGATGAAACGCTCTTAGCGACGTATTACTATCGACAAAGTGTCTCATGGCTCCTGATTTTTTTATTTCCCTGAACATTCATATCTACTAATGTATAATGAAGTGTCTCTTTTATTCAGATGTGCTATAAAAACGCGTATCCCGAGAGTCAATGCTGATCGTGAAACAGGAACGAGAACAAAAAAGAAAGTCATCATGATCAGCTTTACAACTTTATTTCATTTATTTATATACTTCATCAAAATTCTTGCGGAACAAATGTTCCAAGCAGTGTCGACGAGATGTTCTTTTAATAAAACTATTCACTCAATATGCAGTTCATTCTATTAAACGCTCTCTTGACAGCCCGTGTACGTCGGATTTAATCGAATCAACAACATTTTTAATGATTCAACAAATTCATTTTCTCCGTGTATTGAATTCCCGTTCACAGAGAAAATAAATTTGTTGAATCATTAAAAATGTTGTTGATTCGATTAAATCCGACGTACACGGGCTGTCAAGAGAGCGTTTAATAGAATGAACTGCATATTGAGTGAATTAGATGCGATATAAATATGATGATCTGAAAATTTAGTTACTCAGACTACAGGGTTCACTCAACCAATTTCAAGTATTCGACCATTTTCTTTTCTCTGTATAGTTCATCTGTTTAAAGGCCTTTTTTAAGCTGATTAAATCCGACTTTTTTTTTTACAGAACCGTCGCGTGATTGTGGAAAAAAACCTTTGCACAGGCTTTCGAATTTTGTTCGATTTTGAAACCTATTCTTAGACTATGATGAATTTTTCTGACGTCCGTTGCGAAAACGCAACTTTTTCTTTTTCAGACCGTTGTATCTCATCGCACGAGGGCAACAAGAAACTGTAGAAATCTCAGCAGATTCCTACTCGATTCCATTTAACCGATTGCGTTTATGTTTGTGAAATAAACAAACGTCATTGAATTCACCAGCCAGCAAAAATCTCATTATTTTTTACTCTATATACCAAAAGAACTCTCGCGTGATAATGCGTATTTATACATTAACTTGACCACAAAAGAATAACTAGCCTAGTAATTAGATTCTTTAACGAGTATTCCGCGGAAACGGTCTTATCTTTCAAATAATATTATTCTTTCTGCCACTCGCGATGGTACGCTCTGTCTCTGTGATCTGTGATTTTACAGATTATATATATGAAATTCTGGTATAGAAATAATATATATACATATTCATGAATAGTGTCGCGAGAGCGCGACAAAATTTGCCTCTCGCTCGTACCGGCGCAATCTCATTATTTTTCATCTTAATTATGCTTCACTCTCCGTCAAGCTGTTAACTGCTTACGACTACGAGAGACGAGGATTGATAAGGGGAATGGGCATTGGCGAATTGAACGAGCTGAACGGAGGAGAAGAGTCTTATCTCATCCTCGGAATCTTCGACAAATCTCGCTCATCCATCGCTTCTAGTAATTTTTTTGCGTCCTCAACCTTCTGCTCCCGTCCGGAAATAACGATTCAATTTTCCGAGACTCGGCTTAATTCCCATCCATTATCGATGTTAAGAAAAAACATTATGAACGATGAGATTTTTTTTATTCGGGGCAAAGAGAATATCCAGCAGTGTTGTGAAACATCTAGGGATAAACCGCTAAAGAACTAAATTTCATACCCTTTCTTTTTTCTAACAGCCTCTCTCGATCCCTCTATCCCTCTATCGTTTTCTCTTTTCCTCCATGATCGATGAATTAAAGTGATTCTATTTTCGCGATCGTCGAGACAGCCTGACGGATGAACGAAATGGTAGTAACACAGTTTGGTAATTAACGATTTTGCGGCGAGAACGTGGTTACGAGTAATGGCGGCAGGAGAAAAGCCCTGCTCGCTGGAACAACGTTCCAACCCTTTCCTTTTTTTTTTTGTTCTTTGCCTCTCGCCTCGCTCTCTCGTTTTCCCTTTCTCAGCCTCTCTTATACTTTTTCTCCTTTTCACCTCTTCTGCATTTCTTCAGCCACGAGTCTACGACTCGCTTTTTTTTTCATCGCCAGCAATGGAGCACAAGGTACTAGTTGCGAGGCGAGTAGCATTAGCGTTAAGAGCACGAGAACAACGTGACCGCGAAAGTGTGACGACGTTATATACGCTAAGGACACGTCAATCTCGCTTCGTCCTTGTCTTTGTCTATTTTTCCTTATGCTTCTTGAAAGCAACAAAGGAAGGCTTGATTGATGAAAGGAGTTAAGTTATCACCATACTCAGAATCCACAATCTTAAAATCCCCCCCCCCCCCCCCCACCCCTCCTTCATCAGCTTTAACGCATCTCTTAGGGAACGTCGAACTTTAGGGTTCGTTACTGGCTTGTATTTGCTTCTTGATAGAAAAACTTCCTTTGGAGAGAACGAATCGACTCTTTTAATCAAAACTCTTTATCCTGCTTTGAGCTAAAACCTTTTTTCGTTCACTTATAAAATGGCTCGTACGCTGCGAAAAAAAATTTGTTGAAAAGGACGATTATTTATAGTTGAATACGTCCAACCAGAGTATTCAGCTAACAAAGCATACCAAATAATCGTCCTTTTCAACAATTTTTTTTTTCCTACTTAATATTTAGTTGGACGCATTCAACTCAATAATTGTCCGTTTTATAACAAAAAAAAATCTCAGTGTAGCCTTCATGTTTCTCATTGATTTTCCTCAATAAATTTATGCAGTGATTTCCATTTTATAAAAGTAGTCACGATTGAGGATGAAGTTTCAATACTCGCGGAACTTCAGGATGTAAAATTCGTTTAAAAGTTTATGGTGTAACGTGCCAAATCTACAATTTTCTAGGAAAATGAGACTTCTTGTTTTTTTAACCTTCGAAAATCCGAATGAATGATCAAAATTCATACTTTTTGGCCCTCATTATCTCTGTATTACTGGAGTTGGAATGAAAGCAGTAAAAGATTTAACCTAACGGACTGTAATCACCGACGGAATTAAATCAGCATGAAATTACTACTTATCATTATTAATCAGCGTTGATCTTGCGGAGGGAAACTAAAATGGGGAATTATACAAACTCGGAGCCCCGCGAGCAGAAAATGCAAATAGGAAATAACGAGCAATGAATCTTTCAGCTCTAATCCATTGAACCGCAGGTCTTTTCCACCTTTTACACAAGCTTATTAGAAAATTCTTCATTTTACGAAAATCTCAAAATTACGTGAACAAATAAGTTTACTGAAACATTGTGAAGTCGACGTCAGTTGAAAGTGATACTCCGATACTTTTTCAAATTTATCTTCATTCATTCATTTATCGAAGAACCTTTCGTGCCGCTTCTTACTTTGGCTTTACTACTGCAAGTCATTCGTTAAATATTACTCTCCGAAGCAAAGTACTTTAAACGTTTTTTCTAACGATTTTCTCACGTTTCTATGCGGAACTGTTTCGCAAACAGGAAAAACACAATTTTGGAAAATTAGCCTGAATGAGTTGAGCAAGAAGATTTTAGTATTTTATTTGGAAAATAATTTTCAACCCGAGGTCTTCCAAAATGTGAAAATTCCTAAAAACACATGAAAAGAGCAAGCAAAAAATTTAAGCATCCAGCTTAGTAAGAGTTGGATCTTTTTTTAGCCTCTGAATTCGAAAGAAACCCTTGCAAGTAATTCTGTTCGAAGTATATTTGTATGTTCATGTTTTTCAAAATACAGGAAAAAGTGGCAATTCAGAATTTCCCTTGAAAAGCCTCCAATAGTAAATAGTTACACTCATTTTTATTGGCAATCCTATTGATACTCCCATTAAATCGACAGTTTTATTTTCGATGTATTTCATTTAAAAGCTGGATATTTACAAGAAGTTATGAACAACGATCAAAATCCTTTTGGCCATGACTTATCAAAAAATTCAAACCTGCGTTATTGGTCCTTCGATATTTACAGTTACATCATTAATACGAATATCGAATATGATTATAATGTTTAATGCCCGAATGGTATTTTTTTCGGTGTCCGATATAATTAAAATGAACCATTAATAATTAATTTTTAGACTCTATTATTTTAGAAGTACATTTTTTTTACCTCTTTTCCCTTGTTCTTTCCCTTTTCCTGTATTATTGCTACCACTGCGTGACTGGATTGGTAGTCGTTCTATTATTTCTGTATGAATATCTGTATATTCAGTCACTATCGACATAACGCTCTTACTCGCTGGGCCAGTTCAATTTGCGTTACACCCGACTGCGTAAAGCCGAAGGATCAATTAAATTTCTATTAAGAGGAGCAGCCTTTTTTTTGCCAACGCTACGTCGCACCATTTATCGAGGGATTTGCTTCCATGGCTGTGTCGTTCTCTCTCTCTCTCTCTCTCTCTCTCTCTCTCTCTCTCTCTCTCTCT
>JACEOJ010000206.1:2479034-2522212 GCA_013761285.1 Campoletis sonorensis | reverse complement strand
TCTCTCTCTCTCTCTCTCTCTCTCTCTCTCTCTCTCTCTCTCTCTCTTTCTCTCCTTCTCTCTTAGCCCAACCAGAGCAGACAAAAAAGAGTGGAATATCTGCAAACCTTCTGGGTAGCCCTCCTCGTTTCACTTTTTCTCTCTGTCTCATCTTTTTTGCTCCCTATCTCTGGAACCTTACCGGGTAATTCTTCCAGGGTTTGAATTTGCACGCCATTCCACCAACCGCATTTTGCATTTCCACACAATCATATTTTTTTGTTTTCTTTCGTTTTTCTTCGAATTTATTTGATCTCTTTTCTCTTTTTTCCTGGACTTTATTTCAATTGCTCAACTGGCTATACTCTTTTTTTTCGTAGTATATTTCTGCATTTTTAAACACACTTCATTCCTTTCACCATCAGATTCTAAGCAACAATTAACTCCTAGAACAATTTGTCATAAGAAAATCATAAAAATTCTGAAACGTAGTGAAAATTCGCGATAAGAAAATACGACTTCAAAATCTGTGAAGAAGTTTCATTTTTACCAATCCAATCGGATCAACATGAATCTCATCCTCGGATATGAGTCGATTTCTTTCACATTTCTTCTTCCCTCCATCCACTCGTTTTTGTCCAGTTGGAGCACCATATGGCACATAAATTACATCGTCTCGCCAGAAGCGAAGAAGAAATAAAAAGTAGCAAACAAAAAGTCTACCCATATATAAAAACGCTAACATGTGTCTGTGGAAAATCGTCATGCACGTTCCGCGCACGTTGCGAATTCTCAACTGAAGTTTTTCTTGCATCACGTTCAAAAGAACGCACTAAATTCACGGTTTGCCAAATTCTGATCTATTCGGACGAAGGTAAATATGAATGAAGACTTTTTAGAGTCTTTCAGGTAAATTCTCTAATTTTATTTTATTTTGAGTATCCATTTTGCTGAGGCCAGAATTCACCAGATTTTATTTTCTTTTTCTCTAAACCGACTCTCTACAACTTTTTTCAATTTGATGATTAATAACCAATTAATTCGTTGAATGAGTTTAAAAAATATAACAGTAGCCTACAGGGGAACCCAAGTTCATTATTGAGCATAAGAAAATCAATGTAAAGCAATATCATTTGAGCAGAAAAGCCATCGGAGCGGTAAGAAAATGCGGAAGAATGAGGCGATATTGTAAATCTTATTATTAAATTGCTTGTTCTGATTATAATTTAATTAATCTCCGCATATCTGTAACAAACATTTTGTTCGTAGTATCTAAGCTCCTGTCACAAAAAAACTGTTTTATTTTATTTCTTCCATCATTCGATTGATCAACGTCGTTTAAATTCAAGTTTCCAATACACTTTGATTAATTAATATGTAAAAATGTGCAGGAATAAAAACAAATATAAAGCTGATCACTTTTTAAAAACTTTTCATCATAATTGTGAATAATGAATGATGATGATGATGATGACTGTCCAATGAAGTCCAAAATAGCACAACATCCGACAATTTGCTGATTTTTCAGCATAGAGAACACATATTTTAAAATTTGCATTAATCGTGCTTTAGCGGTCAAATACGTTCTCTGCTGATTTTTTATTCGTTATAGGTCTGAATTCATCCATTGGAGACTTCGAATCGATTTTCACGTTTTATTTTGAAAATCCAAATTTCGAGGCATTTATAAAAATTTTATTCAATCTCAATTGCACTCGACTAAATACTTTTTATTGTCTAGTTCTGTTCAATTTATCAATATGTGCAATTAACTCAACCACAAGCGGAGTTCTTTGGGAATTCGTGCCGAAAGGTATGACAAAAGCGTATCGTTGAGAAATGAGCCACTTTCCGCACTTTGTGAATCAATCGAAAATTAAACTTTGGAAGCAGGTACAACTAGGAAAATATACATCGAGGAATGGTGTACAAAAAAACTCCATTTCGAGTTGAAGCTTCTTTACCCACTCCAAAAACTTAACTCACCTTTAATTTTGCGAAAACCCGTAACTCCGAAGTTTAAAATGAATTTTTTTTTCCGTTTTACTGACTGAACGAATGAAGGACTTTTTCGTAAAATAACTCATTATTCGTTAGATCTTACCGATTTGATGATGAAAAAAAGTTTGTTTGCTGAACTAATTGCACGAAAATCTCGTCAGAAGAGCAAAGTTTGGGTTTGCATCGCACTTTCCACAGGTGCGTGCTTGAAGCGCTCGTTTCGTTGAACATTGCTTCGCCCATACACGACGTTCACAACGTTTCATAGCGATGCTTCTAGTCCCGTATTCGTCATAATTAAGCTCATTTTATCCCTAAGTGATTGCACTGGTGAAAAGTGGCAGAAACTTGAGATAGTATTCGCGTCAGAGAGATTTTTTTGACATAATTTTCAGAATTCAGTTCATTCAGTTCACTTTTGTAAAAAAACGTGGAATTTTCAAAAGGATTTCACATTCTGTATCCGAAATACTGTCCATAATGTTCGTCCAAAAAAAAGAAAGAATTTTAATCACATAGTTCCGAAGATACGATGATACAAATATTATTATCCACATTATTATTATCGCATTAAATCTGGACAGGGTCGCGACCGTGTCCATTAATATGTGACTAGTATGAAGTTTAAACTTCACATTAGACATACTTCCCGAAAGATTATACGATTCAATAATTACAGTTTTCAGAAATTAACCAGGGAGTTAATTTTTGAACATGAGTGTCGCGAGACTACCATCGCGAGTCGATCTAGACTCGGGTCCAGGTCTGATTTGATGCAATCCTAATGCAAGATGAATTTAAAGATTTTTTTCAATTAACCTTGTAAACTAAATATTTCATTTGGTACGAGATCTTTTCTCGAAATAGTAGTATAAACTTTTTTTCTTTGAGCTGCTATGAAATTTTCCATTAAAAAATCTTCACACTACGACTACTCTCATCAACACTGGGCTTACACTGTCTCTTGTGTCTCGTTCTCATTTCGCGTCCTCTCACTTCTTCACCTCTTCCATTTTCAGTAAACACGAATCTCGTTTGAAACAAATATATATCTATGCATGTAAAATAAAGGAAAAAGATAGTTAACGAAAAGCGTCGCCGAAGGGATTTCGAATAATTTCCCTGGTCGACGAGTTCACAACGTGTATTTCCAAAAAAAAAAAAGCAATCCTTATTTTGATGCAAAAAATAATGGGACAAATCGGATATTCTCATCGCGATGCATGTTTATTGTCTCTGAGTCGTCGCACAGATAAGTAATACGAGGAAACGAGATTTTTCTAGCTTTGCAACTAAAAAAATGAAATACAATAAAAGAAGATAAAAAGGATCGAATCCACCGATGGACGCACACCATTTCACGAGGAAAATTGACCCATCTTTTTCCACCTTTTCTATAAACCTCTGATGTCATGATGAATCAGGATCCCGACGCTAGGGAAAAATTTGGGTTTCAATTATAGTAATAATTGGTTAATAATCTTAAGGGTATTCATCTTTCGGTACAAGCCGCCCACATGATTGTGAGAGTAAGATAGTTGGAAATTTCGAAAGCGAACAATTTCCCACATGGGTTGGACTTTAGAAAATACGAGGTGGATTCGAGCAATCGATCCATACCCTTGAGACAATAAAAAATATATATAATGGGATGAATCAAGTGTACGTTGCGTGACATTTTCATTTCATTGTAAAAGTGGGGTGTGTGGCAGATAAAATAAGGGTTTGAGGTTTTTGTAGCTCTCGATGGAACAGTTGTGGGGACTCGTAAAAATAACGAACATAGTGAATATGGAAATATAACTTTCGATGCATACGATCGAACAGGATTCCAATGTCCTCGACATGATCGTGTAGATGAGACCGCTGGAAATTTGCGTATTTATTTGTCGATAATTTGTATGATAAACAAATATTAATGATTTGGAATAGTGATCAGTGGGTAGCGAAGCACTCTAGCAAAACTGACGACGACTGGAACATCAAGAGTATTAAAAAAATTAAATTGCAAAAAATTCGAAATTTTGTTCGCCCGGGACATTTTTTCCTGCGTATTAATTAATTTTTCGAAACGTTTCCCTATTGAATGAACAAATGAAATTATACGTTCACTTGTCCCTTGGTGAGGTGGATTTTTACTCAATTGTTGTAACGTTGATTTAGCAACTTTTGGGAATTATTGAAGTCAGACAAAAAATGGATTTATTGTACGTCACACAGATTCGGCCTTCGAAAAAATGTATTCTTTTTATTCAATAAAATCGTCGACGGAATCCCTATTAGAAGATTATATGGAATAATCCGACGAGAACCCCTACGATAAAAACTAAAGTAGCTAGCGAAAAAAAGCATTTACAGTATGTGCAATTGGATGGTGAAGTTATCATTAAAATCATCGGAGCACATGCACAGGATAACGCGAAATTTTCCATGAAAAAACTCGCATACGAGCATTGAATTGATTGGGATTTTGAAATTAATCACTCGCTAATAGGAAGCAGATTTTGCAAAATTCGAAGCCAGGGATTAGTTCATGAATTGGAATCTCATTTGTAAAAGTACTGAACCCAATTCATATGTGGATGAAAATTAAAGAGAACTTTGGAACTTTGGGCTTGACTGGTGAATTTTTTTTATTTGAACTAGTAAATCTCGATGTCCAAAAGATGTTACAAACATAAACTCGAAAATTGTGTTCAGTTGGACTAAATTTGAATTTAGCTTCAAGCATTTCAAATTTCATAAAAAAACGAGAAAACGTACGTGTTGTAATGAAATATTGGTTCGCGGATTCCCATTTTTAATAATAATCAGGAAAAAGTTTCCCGCGTACTGTTTCCGGTTATAATTCTGCTGGAACATTTTTTGATTGATCGGCCATCGTTTAAATGTATTGGCCCTAGTTTTATTGGTGCTTGATCAAGCTCTATCTACATTTCAACACGAAAGTATTGTCCGAAAAAGTTTAGAATACGAGTATACAGAAACGAGAATTAAAAAGAAAAAAAATTAGTACATCCCCATTTGTCAGAATGCTTGAATTTCCTACAATGAAATAGTCACTTGAACACGATTCTTCGTTATAAAACAAAACAAAAAATAACATGACTATGTCAATTATTTGCTTGATTGAAGTGGAGCGATTCAACACTCAAAACATTTTCCAATCGATTAATGAAGCAGCAATTACAGAACAATGTTATGATATATATGCTTCATGCAATAAATTAGTAATAAATAACTAAAAAAAAAAACACAAAGAATAGTAGTGGCTATTATGGAAAAAGAATCACAATAATTCTTGTGCTTATGATTAATGAAGAAACTCGAAGAATTCATTGTGTAGTTTATGAATTGAAATTGATTTATGAAAAATATGATAATTTGTATTTGTGTGTGCGATGTGCAGTTGTCGGATTTAGCGTATTGTACATCAGCATCAGAGAAATCTGTCAGCCCCTAGCCTCTCAGCGATAAAACGCTGCTTTGGACGAAGTTTGACGTCAAATTGATTGCCCGTCTATCTGTCAGCCCTTTTCCCTTCGAATTCGCGACCGGTCACGCAACCGCCTTCACGTAGCAACGATTAAAGTTGAACTATGGTATCTCAAATTATTTTAAATGATGAACGTTATTTTATGAGGTCTTAAAACTATGAGTGGTTGTTATATCGTGAAGATACAAATACAGCAGTAGAACGAGACAGAGTTTGGTCAGACATCGTGTGTACATGGACGGAAAACGTGGCAAACTATCCACACCTCTCTCTCTCTCCCTCTCTCTCTCTCTCTCTCTCTCTCCCTCTCTCTCTCTCTCTCTCTCTCCTTCTCTCTTTGTCTCTATCTTGTACTTTGTCGAAGGGTGACGCGTTATAGACGTTAGGGAGAGAGGTAACAGGGAACAGCACTCTTGTCCCACGCGGCTCAGCTCTCTTCACTACAACTGTCCCTGTTTCCCTCCTTCTCACTCCCTTCCCACGTCTCGTTCACGTCGTTCTTCTTCATCTCATCGTCACACCCTCTTGGTCCAAATACGATCGATTCAACTCTCTTCCTCTTGAAGAAGGACCCATTATACCTCTTCCTTTATGACCTGCACATAGATGACCCTGGATTTATCCATTTCTTCTCTCTCTCTCTCTCCCCCTCCATCTACTTGTCTTTCACGAGAGCGAGGACAACGTAGCAACGTTTGGCTATTGCCATTACCGTCGATCCTTCGACGAAGCAGGCCAAACGCCTCTCATAGTAACCAAATCCCTCCTTGCGTGTCCGTCCTCGTACAACGGACACGAAACCCTCCAACCCACCTTCGCTCTTGGTCCCTATTCTCCCTATACTCTTACCGTGCCGCGGAGCACGCTAATCCTCTTCGTACCGACGAAATCACACCCCGATGCTTTCCTCCCCTGAATCTAGCTACTAACTGCAACCTCAAGCAGAAAGAGAGAGTGAGAGAGAACCGGGCCTAAATCTATAGATATACAAGTGTCTTTCGCACCGTGTCAACCTCGTGTTCGTTTCAACGTTGATTCTCGTTCACCTTCCCTCGCCAAGGATCCTTCAACGTTATCTCAACGTTACGGCCGCTTTATACGCTCAACAGAATCATCCCCTATCCTATAAACGACCCAAGAGCTGTGACGCCACCTCTATCGCTCTCTCACTTTCTCTATCCCTCTGTCACCTTACGATCGCTGGACCATGCTCAGGACTCTCCGCCAAACGGTACGACCAAAATCCTCAACAGGATCAGCATCAGAGCCTGATTACCCCGATCAACTCTAAATCCTCATCCTTTGCTCCAACTATCTTTTACGAATAATAATTACCCGCTAAACGATCCTGCATTATACGGTTTTTTTCTTTTCTTTCTGTTTATTTAATCAAACTCTGGATAATTGATGTTGGAGTGTTCATTTTTATTCACGAAACTGAAAATTCCATGTACTTATCACACTCTTGTAATATTTATCGAAGATTCACGCGATTTGTCTTCCACCGCAGTTAATCCTTCTATTCCGCGATCTTTTACAATAGTTTTGGCGATTATATCTCCTTGGTATCAGGACAAAAATGTCGCTCGCGATTAATAATTCAATGGCCCGAAGCACATGGAATAGAGAAAAAAAAAGATCTAAGAAGGGAAAACTATCGATCGCGTGAGCGTGTTGTCAAGCTAGATTCTGTCCTAAATTCGTTTTGAGCTTGTGATAGCCGTTTCTTGTTCAAAGCTTGAACTGACGTCGACCTTATATGCTAAAACTTCTACCAGAAACTGGCGAACAAAGCGTCAAGACCTGTTCTTAAAACCTTCCAACGCCATACAAAATCGTGACGCGTAGATATATTCTTTGCAACTTTGGTCGTTCATCTAGGACTCGCTGAAAAATATCCTATATTATTCAGCACGGAAAATCTGGGCTTAACCAAAAAGTGGCTGGATTATTGTTGCTTTTGGGCCATGCACCTAATCTCAGTTTTAGATGGAAAACTTTTTTTCTATTATGTTTGTCAACTGATTCTATTGTGTTCACCGATTTTAATGAGGCTAAACAAAACCAAAAAAAAAGAAAAACCTGTTATAAAAATCATTGAGTTCAAATAATGATCATTCCGAAGCTATGCTCTGATATAAAAGTGTCTGATCGGAATCCAATAAACAGGTTTTTTTCATTTTTTTTTTTCTTCGTAAAATGAAGGTCTTGTCCTTAATAATTGATAAATAAAATATGTAGAAATTATAGGGTTCAAACCATCGTGGTGGAGTGTGCTCGAAAAAAAGCTTTTCTGGTGAAAGTTGAAAAGTTTCTGTGGCATATCAACAAACGTGGTTTTTTGCACGAAAGATTTCCCAAAATATCAATGCCAACAAATGTAGCGGACGTCTGAAGTACAAAGTGCGAATTTTGATGAAAAAATAGCTCACTTTTTCGTCAATGAAACAACAAACCAATGCAAGGAATTAAAAATCTTTTGCTCAAAGATATGTGCATAAATATTTACCCGTTTATAAACATGTACACGAATGGTGTTTTCTCAGCAAATAAGAGACCATCCAATCGCAATACTCAGTTCTTATATTTCTGATAAACTCAAAAAATGCTTTGCAAATTTTTTTCATTTATATAATATTTGTCTCAGTGAATGAATTCATTATTAAATCAATAAACAAAGAATAGAAATTCAATTTCTACACGTTTCTTCAAAGAACCTTATGTATTTATGTCCTTATGCATTTATATATGAATGATATATATCCTAGTAAGCCGGCGAGAGTTCAAGTTCGACCTCTCCAGAGGGTCAGAGCTTTCATAGCCCAGCGGAATGGCTACAAAATCGCCAGTGTAAACGTTCAGCCACGAAATGCTCGAACCGTTGTTATCCCCGGAGTCCGTCTAAGCGAGGAGGCCTAAATCAACTTGATTTAAATCGTCGAGTCTGCCGAACACGCTAACCCTTCACCCCTCGCAATTGGTGCTGTTACTACTGTCCTCTAACGTCACCTCCAGTAACGTTTAGAGTACAATTCCCTGGGCACCAGTTTGGAAGATAAAAAAAGAATGAAAGAATCTTCCGCTACTCTTGCCTGAAATAAAAACCATTTGAGAATTCACCAATTCCCTCTTTGGTATTTCCGCCCTTCATTCATTCACGCCCAGGATCTCGGTTGATAGATTCGTGAACTCGTTG
This sequence comes from Campoletis sonorensis, assembly GCA_013761285.1. Lineage (NCBI taxonomy): Eukaryota > Metazoa > Arthropoda > Insecta > Hymenoptera > Ichneumonidae > Campoletis > Campoletis sonorensis. Next base: position 2,513,540 of record JACEOJ010000206.1, on the reverse strand, counting down.
TTGATGGCTTAGTTTTTTCGCTATTGAATATTCTAAATAAATTTTCCCGAGCAAAACTCAACTCCATAAGCAATTTCGATCCAGAACCAATGAGGCAAGAGAATTTAATCGGCTTAACCTTCACAAAAAAGTGGAAATTCATCCCTCAGAAGAAAAGTGTTGTAGGGAAATCCTTAACTGAACGAAATATTTGTTCCAATATTCATTTTGAATTAAGTTCGCCCGGTTTTTGAAAAGATTGTCTCATGGACTTAAATTCTATGTTGATAAAATGTCTGTTACAAGTTGTAAATCAACAGGCATAAATTTATATGTGCAGAAAGTATTGAGGTTTCGCAATTAATTTGCTTATTCAATGTGTCGTGGAAAGAAATTGCAAGGCAATGTTGAAAATCCAAATATTAACTTTAAAATCAAATCGCTTGGAAGCGAATAATAAACGCTGCGCCCGCGCCGATGGCGGGTAGACCTAAAACTGAAAAAGCCGGCGAACATCGGCGCCAGTGTCATCTCATTAATTCTCAAAAAGCTAGAGCGACAATGAGGAAGATAGAGTAAGAATAAAAATGTATTTAAAGAGTACTTGGAAATGAAAATAACGGGTCTCATAAAAAATGACGTGGATCAATCGACGAATGTCAATGAGAGTCGGCGTGACAAAAAAAGAAGAGATAATTGAAGGGAAAAGAAAAACCTCGTGATCACAAAGAAGACTCGATGAATCTAAGATTTCACGATAGCGAGAGTTACCAAGTGCATTTGAGTATCTAGTCGCAATCGTGACATTTTTAATGAGGTACTTGATATTTTCTCGATAGTACATAAGCGGATGGTTCCGGGAAAGGAAAGGTGGCAACTCCGTCAAATATTTCCATATTGATAAAACAAACAAAAAAGGGTTTGCTTCTATATCTTTTGCTCGCTTGTTCTGTGGTCCCTCGATACCCTTTTTTTCTTTCATTTTCTTTATCATACGCTGTTTTTGCCCTTTTCCTTACACCTTCTTCCTCGCTCTTCGTCTCTTTTCGTCTTAGTTTGATCCTCATGACCAACATGGCCACGATTTTTCCAACCGGTCATGAATAGCAACGACTAGAAAAACAGAAAAGTTTCCTGTGTGGCTGAAAACTTTGTTAAGTTCTTAGCCATCGTGAAACTCCTATGGAAACTACGCCTCTTCTCTGTGTTCTCCACTATCTCCCCAGACCCCACCTTTCTCTTTCTTTTTCGCTTCTTCTTTCTCTCTCTCTCTCTCTCTCTCTCTCTCCCTCTCTTTGTCGCTCTTGGAGCATTCGTGATAGCCGATCTCCACCCTTTCATCCTAAACCCCCACGACACACGTTGGGATAAAACGGGGTGCGCTACACAGGACACGGGCTCCTTCTCGGAAACGCTTTTCCCAAGAGCACAATGGCTTTCCTTGAGTCCTCTTCGCACACATACATTCATACATACGGGGTATATATATCCTATCGAGCAATCAGTGCCTCATAATTAATGGCATTAATCGAGTTCCCTCGTGGGCCTAGCCCAGAAGCAGATGGGAGGTACAAGAACTCATATACCTCTGTTCCTCTTCTTCCCCTTCCTCCTCTCTCTCTCTCTCTCTCTCTCTCTCCTCTCTCTCACTTTACTTATTATATCTTGTTATATTTTACTATCCTGTATCATCATCGTCTCTCATCATCATTATCATCACCATCGTCGGCATCTTTCTCTCTCTCTCTCTCTCTCTCGCTCTCACTCGTTTTGGTGTTTCCTTGATTACATTTTTTTTCTTATTTTATACCGTTCAGGCATTGCAGACAGAAGTGGACATGCATTTTATAAAGATTGAGTCCAATCCAGCAAAGTTTACAGTAGAAACACTTGAAAAATTTCCAAACTTCCATTTGTGTTTGGCCTGGAATTCGTGTAAAGTAGTAGGAATTGGATGAAAAAAGAAAGATGAAAAAAAAAAAATTTCATTGAATTTTAATTTTTTTGCTGGATCACAGTCAGAGAAACTGAGTCACCAAGAATACGCGAGCTACGGCGCTAATAGATCGCGTATTTATGAATACTCGAGTTTACATGTGCAAATACGAACACAATAAAAATGTATATTAATATATTTTGTAACACATACTGCGATTTACGATGCCGTTTTGCAAGATTTGTAAGATTCGAAGGTAATTTGCTGGTGCAACCAATCAAGCATACATTCTCGAACGGATATTTTTTAGTGCAGAACCACACATTCGTATAAATATACATCGATATCTACATAAATGTGAAAAAATTTAATGCTCGTGAACGCTTTACTTTTACGTCAGGACTGACAGGATATCGTCGGCGAGGAAGGAAGTGAGGAAGGAAGGAAGGAAGGAAGGAAAGGCTTTCATTCTTCCCCTCGATATTCGACACGAGCACCACAATCCCGAAATCTGACGATCTATCTATTTTGTGTAAACGCGCATACGTATACACGAACCCGATAAAGAAATAAAACACGTGTGAGAAGTTTTATTGCGTTCACACTTTTTTCCTTTCCTCGCTTTCTCATCTCCGAATGTATACCTGCGAAGTGCGCGTGGAGACCAAAATGAAAGAAAAAAGAAACAGAAAGCAAAACTGCTGGTAGACACGAGAACAAATAATTAAGCGATATAATTACCTGCTCTCATAAATTCGACCAAGAACCAGAATAGAGCGTTTTGTAATTAAAAAATCCACTGCGTAAGATGTTCCGAGTGAATAATTTTTTATGGATTTTGACAGATTCACTACTTCTTGTTTGTGATCATTTGTAATCGTCAATTTTTTTCTCTCGCTATTGCTCACGCACGCGAACTTAAGAAACTACTGCTACTATCAAGAACACACACCTTGCGAAATGATTCGCTGTAGGCTTATAAAATATAGTGTTTAGTTATATTGAAATTGAGGAAAAAACTGAGATGAACAGAAAATTCAATAACAAATTAAAACAAAATGGCGGACAAGAATTTAAAAATTCGGTACTTTTCACAAAATTTTTCATACTCAAGGTAATACAAATTTTTTTTAGAAATTTTAGAAAACAATTTACATGCAGAGTCGGACAATTTTGGTCCGCCATCTCAATTTTTTTTACGATGGATTTCATAAAAGGATTCGCCGTTGGAAACTGGAACAGAAACGTGTCCGTTTAGGCGTTAATGGGTTCATTAATACGGTCGGATCAAATGAAAGATTTGAAACGTTCAACATTGGCTAATTAGACCTTTACCATGACGTGCGTAACGATATGTGCAAACAATAAAACGGGCGAATACAGTTGTGTTTCTGGAATAATCTGCCTCCTAATTGTCACCACATGTGTGTGTATTTAAGATCGTCAAAAAGTAGTAAATCACCAGTCCGAAGTCGCCTAATTAACAAAAATTAAGTTTCACATGTTTGGAAAACGTAACATAACGGACGCTCATTTTGATCTCGAAATAAGAATAGCACTCAAAATAGATCATGCAAATTTATATCAACACTGGCACTTGTATTCATTTTAGTTCTGTATCATTGTGGGCTTATATATAATAACCGAAGCGGTAGTTCACAAAAAAATCTCAACGAGTCTCTCCCAAATTCTCGTCGCTCCCCCGGTTCCAGAAACTTCGAAGTAAGACTTCTCTTTTATTTCGAATAATCAAAAATCAATCATTTGTCTCAATTTGACAAAATATTACTGCAAGAATTTTTTCATGAAACGTTCAAAATCTTACTGTTGTCAACAGGAACATTAAAATGTACACTTTCAAGGTAATGTGATTGTTTTCTCTGCTTTATTAATTTATATATTTTTTTCAATGCAGTAATTTATCCCTGTCACGACACTTGGATAAATCAAATGTGGGGAACAAATTCTAGCTATAAGATCTTATTTTTTATTGCATTTCGTTCCAGATCACAATGTCTCGTCTCGGTTGTTTTTTCCTGGTATGGGTGATGTCTATGACTATGTTGGCATGTGAATCTAATAGGGTAAGACGAACAAATATTTGTGTATTATACTTTTAATTAATAAGTATTAAGACCCTAATTAATTACTTTCTTTTAAATATCCAGCAGTCAGAATTTCCAGCTATTGTCCCTCATCCGGATGCGCAATGCGTGATTTATCGGGGATTAGACCGATCGTGCCCTGTAATTATTTTTTAATTCAATTTTCCATAGCATCGTTGCAGGTAGAACTTTTTTTTCAATCAAGTTTCCTAATTATAGAACCGCATGCACCTTGGGGGTGAACTAAATTGTAGTAGTTTGGAGTGTGCTGCCGGACGTTGTGGTGTCAATGCTGGAACCTTTTGTGCAGTAGATATTGGACGAGCCGTTGATGGTACCCACTGTGGCGACGGCAAAGTAAGTATTTCGGACGGTCAACCATTTCGAAGGATTTTTTTCGATACAATAGGCATTTGGCCACGCGAATATTTCATCAAATTTCATTTTCCATCTTAAGCATGAAATGTTAATGTCTCGACAATATTTATTGAGCTTTCCATTCCAACGGAGTTCGTTTTTGCCCTGAAAGACGAGCGTAAACTTTGGAGTCAAAATTCTGCTTTTGCAGTTCATTGATACAAAAATTAAAAACTGAATTCTCCCGGATTTGTTCCTTCAAGGTGTGCTCCCAGGGATCGTGCATACAGTTGCCAGCGGACGTGAAGATGCCCGTGGAGTTTGGAAAACAAGACGGTGTCATGAAATGTGAAAAGCCACATGACTATAAACCCGCCTTTCCCCTTAGCCTTCATAGGAGATTGAGATAGATACTGTATTTGTTGTTTTTATTGTATATTTGTTCGATTTTTAAAGCAATAAAAGGAACAAGCTCGAAAAATAAGAATAGCATTGGAAAATTTGCGATCAAAAAGACATTTGCGTTTGAGTGATCACCAACTTATCGTTTTCTTTTTTCATTCGTGGGTAGGGATTTTCGTTGTGATCAATCATCATCTGCATGGTCTCAGTGATAATCCGGATACCAGGAGATTCCACAGCATAAGCAGTTTTTCTTGAGGCTGTAGCCATTTCTTGGTTGCAAACATTTATACAGTTTCACAAGGTTGGCTTATCACTGTACTCGGTGACGAACAATCCGCGGTGACATCATCGCGGTTATTCACGATGAGATCTCCATATTGTCAACTGTTTCGCCAGTGACGATGCGAATTATTTGATAAGCTTTAGATTGTAACGAAAAAACTGGGAAAATGATGAGCCAATTGCAAAATTTTGTACTACTAAAAATGTTGTTGAAATCAAATACTCAGGTAACTCCTGTTTCGCATAATGTAAAATAAATTAAACGCAGTGAGGGTTTGGATGGAAAGGAAATAAAAAAATTAATCTGGCTGCAGGTCTCGTTAACTTGAAAAAATTATTGATTACAGTAGATTTGCGAAATCATCAGATGATATAGATGCAAATTTCTACGATGGTCTATTTTCATCGAGAGTTTTTCAAATACGAAGAAGATAATCAAATAATTCTGTAATATTAACAAGTTGTTTTAAAATAAATGACGAGATATATTTTATCACGGAATACGAAAAGTTTCTCATCTCTGCTCCGTGCATGATTTCGTGCCGGCAATCGACAAAGCAACGTGACCTCGAGTTGGAAAGGATAATTAATAGATTAACCAACGAAGATGTTGCGGAAGCGCGAGCATATTTTTCTCTCGAACGAGAAACGTCGGCTAGCTGCGCGTAGCCCCATCACACGATTATCTTTTTAAGAGGAGGGTGGAAAAAAAAATGGGGATGAATGGCTGCCCCGCTTCTTTAGTGGACAAGACGGAACGAAAAAGTAGGAGGAACAAAAAGAATCCCCAGCAATTAAACCGAGACCATTAATTAGTGCGTAATTAACGAGTGACTACGCCACACGGGATTTCTGAAGGAGCTTGTAGAATAATTGGTTAAAGTGGTTGGTAAGCTCGATCACCTTCCCATCTATGTCGACGGGAACGAACTTTCATTTTGGAAATACTTTCTTCCGTACTAGGGTTTCGCTGTTAAAGTTAAATAATAACTAATAATAATTTATATTATTTTATCAATCATACGGCACGAAACAATTGTTCCAGACCGATGAGTTGTCGTTACCTGCAAAATATTTAATCTTCGTGCGTTAAAATTTTAACGAAATAGAAAAAAGTTTGAACTTTTGTTAATTTAAAGAAAAAAAATAACTGTTTTCTACATATTCTTGTTTTCTTTCTTTAATTTCTCTCTGAACCTCTGGTCTCTCATACCCTCAAAGCCATGAGCTCAAGGGTCCCTTTCAAATATCCTTGACGTGACCAGGATCGACCAAGCGTTACAGCGTACGAAATCGAATGAAATTGGCCGACTCAGATGCGGGAGAACCTCGAAAAACGTTGTGAGTTGGGTCTCGCGTTTATCCCTCCTCTTTTTTTTCCTCGATCGCTTTTTTCCCTTCGTTATATGGATTTCTCCGCTTCGTTACCCGCCACGATCCAATATGTAGCATATATATTACTCAATAATAGAAAGGACTGCGTGATTGAAAGAGAATGAAAACATGAAAACTTGAGACTCTTCGCCGTTAGTTTTGCACGATGGTCTTGAAGCCAATATTATAAATAAATTTAAAAATCAACGAAATCAAGAAAACAAGCGGACCCAGACTTCTTCCAAGTTGACGTCACTGTCAGCCTACCGCAGTTCAACAATCATCCGATTGCCAACTTTATTAGATATTTAGAATATTTTTAATATTGAAGTTCAATATTATTCGTATTCTTTACACAATGCATTTTTTTACCGTTTCGTTTCATTGCAATATCGAGACCTTCACACAAACATAACAAGTTTTCATCATATAATTACACTTACGTTTCGTCATGTTAGAGGCATAGACATTTTATATCACTAGCGACGGCGTCTACAAACGCTCTGAGCAAATTGTGCTGGAGGGCTTTTGTCAAGGGCGCACTCGCGCGTATATCGCTAACAGGTGCACTTTGGATGATTAAAAGCTTCCTTGTCGATGTGCCGGTGCGCGGTTGCAGCGTCTCAGGATGAAGTGAAACGTTCGCTTCAACATTTTCGCGATCGATACTATCTAATCGGATGTTTGCTTTATACTTATTTAACGATTTTTCCTTGTTTTTATCATTGTTCCATCGCTACCTCGTCTACGCACTTGTAGGGCAACACTGTTATTAAGTTATAATTACATGATTTCAATTAATAGGATTGATGGCAGAGATAACAAAACAAAGTTCTCAACAAAAGTTGAGCAACTTTCATGACGGAGATTCTTAAATCATGAAACATTTTTTATTGTTTGTTAAATTTATTCATTAGTCCTGCGCATACTTTCGCGGGTTCTTACGACCCTGTTCCATCGCTTCAACCCCACTCCACTGTTCCGGTTGCTGTTTCCATGAGCGCTTCCAGAGTGCTGTTAACAGTCACTCATTTCTAATCAACTACTGTATCGCATTTGCACAAAGGGCCAAAGGAAACTGTGGAGAACCCGGGGCTGATGCAGTGGGATGTGTTTTCACTAAGTTTTCCATAATCAACACCATCAAAAACTCAAAATTATCTCCCATGAACTCTTACCCAAGATTGCTTAACTCTGCAGACCGCTAAAACCAAGCTCTGAGCGTGCACCTATCGATGTCAGTATATAAGTATGTCCGTTGGGAATTATTACATTATTCAATTATTTTTTGAACACTTCAGGAAAACACCAACAGTTAGCAGTCTAACATTTTTCATATTTCTCATAACCAGTGACCAGCTTCGGTTTTTTGCACTCAGGTAATCAACGGTCTGGCATATTTCGTTCCGTTCATCAACTGAAAAAGGGTTCTTACTGATCAATCACTTTGTTTCCAAAGCGCACTACTTTATACAATTGCCTTTGAAATGTCCAAGAAGCTTCGTAGATTTTTTATATTTCATGGTTATGTCGATTTTCTATAGCTATATTATTACATTCTTGAGGGAAAGTGATCACCTAGGATACGGGATCAGTTGAGCAGGAGAAAAATCGTATCACACGTTTTTCGATATGTCTACAATAAATCGGAATACCAACGCACCTGTATCACACTAATGGAAGAAAAACAAATACCATGGTCAGAGCGAAAATGCTTCGAGGTATTTTCGAGAGTTCGTTCGGTGGATATGTAGGAGGCATTCTAGACCGAATCGTCACCGTATTATCATTTTTCCAGCTCATTCCGATCTCCCTTGATTTCTTGTATACGCTTCATTGACACGTTTCACTAGTACTTCCATGGTCCATTAGTAATTCATCTTCATTCATCGATGCAATGACATCAAAGATGCGGGAAACATATTTGGTTACTATTTACTTCCTTTTGAAGTCGCGTCTCATGGAATGGCATTTCCAGAATGGAGGTTGAATGATTTGGCTTGAAAGGTCCTATACATGGACATTTATTTTGTTTTGTCGACGTTTAGGTATCATGCGCAAAGCCGCTATGAAACTCGAAACTCCCTCTTCGGCTCTTATTTCTCCTATCTGGGAAGAAGAGAGAATACGTGTACTGCATCGATATTATCGCAAAACTCTCCGGTAAGAAGTCTTTCTTCACTGTTCAGCCGGAGGTGATCTTTTTCAAGCTCTACCACCGTTTTCCTTCAACATATGTGTGCCTCGGTTGACCGCTACACCCTCATGCTTAGCTCGTTAGAGCCATCCCATACGAAATATAACCTGCAGAACTGTGGAATAACTCCATCATGCGAAACCCGTAAAGATCATTCAATTTACAGATGGATAAACGTTGTACGAGAACTTGCGGTAACGTAAACTCTTGAGAAATTTGTTTTTTGAGGCAATAAACCAACAATCCGTTCGATTTAGGCTGAACTTATTCTTCATCACCGATCTACAATTGAAACCTTCATGGTGGAGTGTCTGATTCCCATCTGTAGTGATGATGGAAAATCTGTAGCAATTGGACTGCTCCGGATTAAATATTTTCCAATTTTTTATCATGTAACATAATCGCGAAAAAAAAGACTGATTTGTAAACATTTCGTCCAATAAGTTCATGGGATAAAACTTTACTTTTCGTAGAATTGTGAAATTTAATTTTCTAAATGCTCAAAACATGGTTTCTTGAAATCGAAGCATAAAATATTTCAAATGGTGATTTATGGAATTTGAAAAGAATTGTTGTTTCTCCTATTACACGAAGTTTTACACAACGCCTTTCTTACCGGCACCAGTTTTCTTCTCTGAAACTCCAGGACGAACCTCGACGGAGCTAGCCCACTTTCTCTTCGTGGAGATTCCCGCGTTCGAACATAAATCGTTTTTATTCCCTCGACTATTCTCTTCGACGGCCTCTCGGAAGGTGTTTTTCCCATCCTCCTGTAGTGTCGGGCACAGCTATAAAGCTCCGTGACTCCCGAATGCTCCCGAGAGCGACCGGTAAGCCACCGGAGATCTCTTTTGCGAGTTCACGAGAGGTAATGTTTTCATTTTTCTTTTGGTGATAAGGGAATAGAGGAGAATAAAATTGCTAGTGTTATTTTCATATCTAACTGGAAATGGTTTGATAATTTTACATTCTCTGCTCAATGAAGCATCAGAAAATAAGCAAATACGTCAACAATAGGTTTTTATTATTATCACACCAAGTGTGCAATCTTCGAAATTATAAATTATATCATCAATCTTTCAAATAATACAGTGCTCGGGAACCAATCAAACAGTGAAGAAGTCACTAACTCTCGAAGCATTCCAATCAAAGTACAAGTGCATCCTCGAAAATGTTATTCCAGCCACAACTATTCAAATACGCACATTTCGACTTCCCTAGAAATCTTCATTTCAGAAATCATAATACGACTAGCCAAAAAAGGGTTTGAGTACTTTTCCAAGTTTCTTCAAAGTGTTACAACCGCAAGTTCTCATTTAATCACAGTAGTCAGCAGCTTCGCGCGTTCTAGTTTCTAACTCTGAAATTAGATGATCCTACGATCATATTGGAATTAACATAGACAAGCAGACACTCACACGTCGGGAGGGTTCAAACAACGAGGGACCAAATTAACTTTCAAATGCACTTTGTAATGCAAAAATTACATAACACTAAAATGATAATTCCTGCATTCAGCAGTGCTCTCTGACTCGGTTAGTAATCATTTCTGCAGCGCCAAGGTGGCAAAGTTCTTCAAAGTGTTGTTCCCTTCATCTTCTTATCTACGATAGTACAACAATCCCTCCCCCATTCAAGGCAACCCTTTTCTCTCATGTCCTCGTTGTTAGTACCGAATTAGTGAGCTCGACTTATCGTTAATTGCATTAGGTCTGTAGCACGTTCAGGGCTGATTATCACAGGTCGTTCTACCCACAACGAGTTACCACATGGCGTTTGTTTTCTCTAAACTCGATTCTCCCCAAGAACCAAGATTCACTTAGATTTAGTAAACACTAAGCATTACAGGCAGGATCCAACAAATTGTGTTGGCTAAATTGTGTACTTGTTGCAAACAATATCAAATTAATTCAACGGGTTATATTACTTCTTGGAAGGATCAATAAAACCTTAGAAATGCTCAGAACCGAATGCGAACCTGTCGACGATCCACTATGAACATGAACTACAATTTAACCAACGGGAATGAACTAATAAGCTGTAATAACAAAGATCCTGTTGCATAAGCGGCTTCTTACGTACTTTCATTAACCCATTCTACAAAGAGAGAAACATAACTGATGTTAATCATCTCTCAAATTACACAGGAAATTTTGGAGAGTTAGATGAACTGGCAAGCATAGAGTAGTTACCGTCTTCTCGAGCTGTCTAAGTCTTTGAGATAGAAGATATGTGCAACTGTTGTGCTGCATCAAGCTCTCTCTGATGAATAAACCTTGGGTTGTCACGAGAATAAGGGTTCAACTGACATGATACGACATCCAGAGAGATATCGATTGACTACTGCTTGCAAAACTAATGTTCCACACATACACGAATTGTCCAACCTGGAACTGCCTGGTACGGAACCCACAATATACACATGCAGGTGGATCGTTAGATGCGATGTGATAATGGTATTGAGAAGGAAACCGATACGGCGTTTGAAGGGATAAGCAGGACGTAGCTTCTGAGGTTCGAGACCAGTTTGCTGACGTCATCTGTCACGTTCATACAAATGAATGAAGGTTCAAGAGAAGGCAAGATAGAGACTAGAAGTGAGTCAACGCCCAAGAGACAGGGAAACACTGATAACATTGCTATCCTGCTCCGAGCACTAGCGTCGTTATCTCATCTCCAACTGCATGCTACATACTCCAATGGTTCATGCTGACATGTACTGCCACTGCTGGAAGTATAATTGATCTATTCCTTGCTCACAATGTTTAAGTACAGCCCAATCCTGTTACTCACTGATCTCAAGTGTATGGAACTTCTCCATCTTCTGCAAACATGTTTCAAAATGGATCATTTTAATAATCTATCATTTTTTTATTGCATCTATGGTTGTAGAAGTACTTGTTGTAATGATGCAGGCAAAGCTAGTGTTTTCGCAACATGATTGACCCAAAAAACTCAACAACCGAGTTATTGAAGGATCAATTTTTCCCAAACAACGTGAACAAAATTCTAATTGCATTCAAACAACCCAGGGTCAAACAACCCTATAGCTTTGGTATCGCAGCCTGGTCCAGCATCTATTGAAGACCACCCATTAAATTTCTCTCGTTCTCTCTATACGGAGCCATGTGGATGTGATCATGGGTGTTGGCCATGAAACTACATCGACTAATTACGACAGATGAATCAAAACTGTAGGAAATTTGAGATTACCATTGGTCTGCATACATCCATGCGATCACATTCAAAATACTCACAAATGTCCACCTCGTGCTTATCTCTACCAGAGAGTAATTGGGCGCGAGATTTCTGAATTATCGCATGCTGAATCTCCACCAGGAATCAATGACCGCATTAAAGCTGGAGGTTTCTCATTTACATAGTCCCAGCCTTGACCAACTTGGGTTGATACGTTCAAGACACGGAACTGCTGTAACGATGTGCCCAAACCCTAGAATTGTAGGTGGTTCAGGCGAATAACCAATAGAGATACTGCACGTATTATCTCCCCCTGAGGCACAACACTGAAGCTATGATGAACAAGAGGTAGACGGACGTTGCGGTGACTAGATATTCGCAATGATTTTGGACATACTGTTAAATTGGACCCGTTGCTGGCTGCACATTCAACGCCAGACCATCCTTTAAGTAAACATTATGTGAAACAATCTTTGTAAAGATTGTCCATTTCTTCAGATGCTTTTGACTGTGTGCACTTCATTTTGTCAACATAGAGTTAGTTTTTTTTGTATATTATTATTATTAGATAATTATTTCACCAGAACTACGGGAGAAATGATAACTATACACATCCCTCGGTCCACAAATGCAATGGTCCCATCGTTTCACCATTGAATTCCAGTGCAGAGCGCGTATATTCACACTTATACAGTTCCGATGAGCAAAAGGACGTAGCTCACATCACTTTGACATGGAATGATTAGGGGTTAAGCCGTTTGGCTTGCTTATAGTTGATCTATGCACATCTATGTACAGACCAAAAGAACGAGACAGAAAATACGAACGAGCGAGTGAGGAGCTCGAAGGAGGCTGCAACCACGAACCGTGAGTGATATACCCTCAATATCCACACTTTACCCGAAGATCTCACTAAATCTTACAGTGCCCTGCGCTAACCACCGGCCTGGGGAACTCTCGTAGAGGTGAAAATGTAGGAAAGTGCCCGTCAACCTATGCATCTCTGTCTCTTGCAAAGCACCCATTTTGCTACATCTTCCAGAGACTCTCAGCAATCCCACAACCCTTTCCCCCATGTACAAACCCTGTGTTAACAATTTATGCATCGTAATATTTCCGAGTTCTCTACCTTATTATAGAAACGGTGGCTGCTTCGTCTTTAAGTATTCCTTCCACATGGCGGATGGAAGTACCTGAACATCAATGTTGGTGACTCGCTCACCCGTGAACTTTGTAAACATGTACAAGATAGTTTTAGTACCGAACTTATCCGATTTGAGTGTTTGCGTATAAATTTTATCGATACAACCACCTATGAATCGATCAACCATCACGTTTCAGGTTATTCTCCGCTTACGACTTAGCTGGTTCAAAAATCAAACCATAATTGCAAGCAACATCAAACATTCTAACGTACTACATCAGACACTCCTGCTTCATAGTGCCCGTTGATTTTTATATCTAACCTGTCTATCCAATAGCGTAACATAATCTGGCATGTTAAGTGATAGACAATTTATGATTATGTCGTCAAGTGGCTCACGGAGTATGTGTATCCACTTATGCCAACGGCCATTCAACTGGTTGATGAAGCGGCAATAATACAAATCTCGAAACTTTGATGGTGTGGTTTTTCAGGACCGGATTAGATGACATGCACATCCTTAGAAAACTATGGATAGGAAATTGAAAAACCGTAGTACGATTTTTAAAGCTTTTTCAATCAACGAAGAACACCATAAACCATGAACGCTATTCCAAGCTCGACTGAAGTCATGCACCGTGCTATAAATTCTGGTGAGGTATGTTTAGTTTATTATCGTCACGTCTCTCACGAAGATTCAACGAAAGTTCTTCAGTTCTCCTCGGAGTTCTGTCTTGCTGTCATAAACCACCATCAGCTATGAAAGAGCGAGTAGTAACAGAAGGGTATGTACCCGAGGGTACACGATAGACGTGGTAACGAAATTAATAATCAACGGAGCCGACCGTACAAAATTCGTGTGGCGAGATACGACAAATGTGCCGTACATCTTCCGGATGTATTTCTCGGCTTACATGTGTATGAATTCGCTCGTCGCGAAAAATCTTTTTGGTTTCTTTAAGTTAAAATGTAGAAGCAACATCTTGGAGTGGCGATTATTCTTCGTACCTCCACTATGAGACATTTTGTCCCGGTCATAATACGCCAAAAATACGATTTATAATAATGTTAGGAATAATAATAATAATCATGATAATACCGGCGTGATTTAAACCATTCGCCAAATGTGTTTAAAAAGAATCAGACTGGGAGAAGTTTAAAGTTTTGCCACATACAGGCAGGCTATTAAAACGGAGAAGGTAGTGAAAAAATTGCGGATGACGAGACAACCGTTAGTAAGAAAAGTAACGACGCAAAATCACGACCCAGCCACCAGCTTAGTCGATTGTACTAAATCGCTCGTTTCAAGATCACGGTGTAAAACCAGCACGACTTTGGGAAAACCATGGTTAAGGGTATATCCTTGTTCTAAAACAGCGATTACCGCATCAATCGCTAGTGAAACGTGGAGAGTTGCGGAAAAGAATAAATCAAATTAATGTAATTCAAGTTGCATTGGAATTGTGTTCAGATTATTCCGTAATATTTGTATCTGTATTATGGACTCGAACATATTGTTAAGCATATTATTCACAAATTTTTGATTGAATATTTCCCAACATACGGTTAACAAATGTCGTGTCCCGCTACCCTGACCAGAGCACAATAATTACTAAACATTGTTAAACCGGATTAATAGAAAGTTATCATTGCAAATATTGAGAAAGGTATCTTCGCGAAATATTTATCTACCTTTGAACTCGACAATATTTAACATTTTGGTATTAATAGATATCTATGCTTTCTCTTTTACTCTCTTGTTCTTTGGCTCTCTTTTCACTCTTTTATTCGTCATATTATTGTCGTTTCTCATCTGTCCCGGCATTTCTGTCTCCTCGGGGTAAATTGACCTTATTCCAGCTACCCCGAAGCTGTCGGAGCAGTTTCAATTAGTTACTCGCCTTGTTTCGAAAGATTCCGTTCGCGATTGCCCGTCGTTCCATTCGGCTCCGTTCATTTTCAGTCTTTTTTCCATCTCTCTCCACTAGTATATCATGCTCTCTCTCTCTCTCTCTCTCTCTCTCTCTCTCTCTCTCCCTCTCTATCTATCTTTCTCTTTCTCTTCTTCCTATTTATCGCTCACTACTATCTTACCGTGTCTGTCGTGTCGAATACGAAGACAACGACGATGAACAGACCGAGCAAACCCATCTCCTCATTAGTGCCGTCGTTCTCATCACAATTTTTCCAAGCGTCTGGCACTCGTCGCCTTGCCTCTACACATAAAAACTGCTCCCGAAAGCTAACTCATCTCTCTCTCTCTCTCTCCCTCTTTTTCTTTCTTAAAGGGAGTCGAAAATTAGATGCTTCTAGCACACCTAGCTCAACTGTGTATGTATAACGAGTCGCTCATTGGACGCTAGTGGACTTTTCGGTTGGATCGGGGCAAACATGTTTTTTTTTTTTTTTGTGTTTTTTTTTTCGGAAATTGAAATATTTCACTCTACGAGTAAGAAGTTTGGTCTCCGGAAAAATGTGGATGGAAGGTAAACCGGAAAATTCAAGAGAAAAATAAAAGATATGCGGGGGGTGGAGCTGATAGTACGGTAACATGGAATATGGGTTGAGAAATGGAACGACAGTGTGAGGACCAGTATTTGGCTCTGGGATACATATCTTTCGTCTCCTGTCTCTTGTCTTTCTTTCTATGTCTACTTTTACTCTGGACCCTCCCCATCGTCGCACAGTCGTTGGAATACAATAGATTTACGTATTTCGAGGAAAGAGGCATAGGAACAGTGGTTCCAACTGCGATAGCCGCAGGGCAACTCTCGGCAATCTTGGCATTGGACCAACTGTCGCAAATAGGTATATGTGAGAGCAGTTCATTCTCCTCCACTTTTTCTCTCTTTATATCTCTCGCTTTTCCTATATTTTCACCCTTGTATACTCGTGGGCAGAGGGTGAACATTTCTTTTTATTTGCCTCACTTCCTCCCACATTCACCAACTTTTTCTGTCTCTGCCTGACTCATTGGCATTTGCTTTACTCGAGCGCGGCGGATACTACTAATATTACTGTTGCACATTTTTTATATAACTGTATGAGTTTCAAGTATTAACGCAAACATAGATTTATAAATTGCCGTTATCAATTTAGGTTTTTAGATTCTCTCCATTCGTTTTTTCCATCATGGCTCTTTTTCATCGTCATAATAATGTGACATTAAATATAAATCAAAACAGCACATGAATGATCGATTGAATTTTATCAAATCAATCGATAAAGTGTTTTTCTAATTGATTCGACCTTCGCATATCAGACGTCACTTCAAGCTGACAATCCGTGTGAGAATATATGTCGTTATTGAATCAAGGGAAATTGACCGATGGGTCGTTATGATCAACCCTCCGTTTGTCAATCAATCTGCTAGCCCTTCGCGATGTCGCGAATTCAGTTACAACGTCTACAATACCAGGGACTCTTCGATATACACTCGAATCGCACTGAACGAATATCAAGGGAACTTTCATTGTCACAACGCTTGACATCGAAGGGGTTTAACCACCTGGGACAATTGGAGAGTCATAATGAGAAAGATAGTGACGACATTGCATGGTTTACCAACATTGATAAACGGAAGAAGAGAGGCAGAGAGGTCGCGAGGCGAAGAGCGGGAAGCAGAAGAGGGAAAGCTTGAGGGTAAAACAGCACTACCCTGTGACCCCGAAATGATTTATGACTGGATAAAATCCACTCCATAGTATACGGATAAATCGCTTATGTGCAACGTTTACTCTATGAGCATCCACTACTTCACTCACACGTGTTCGGGACACGTAAATTCATTCTACGGGGGATAATTACTCATCCATCCACTGATTGGCTCCTTCCTATATCCCTCATGTTACTGCACTTTTTTCTTCGTACGGATCTCCACCTACTGTAGATTACCCCGTTCCAACCCTTCATCCAAACACATCCAACATCGCAGTGCGTTCAACTTTCCTGGGCATCCACCCCATGATCGTTCCGCAAATTTCAGGAAAGAAAAATAATTTGAAAAGAAAAATAGAAAATCGTGCACAAGCACTTGTCACGTTGCCGTTTTCACCCACCGAATTCGTTCTGTTTCATTCGCAGAAAATTCTTCTTCGCGTATACTTTACTCTCACAGGGTTATGGGGTGAGAAATAGGATGAAGAGGGGAGGTTACACACGTAGTACGTTCAGCACGTACAATTTTGCACGGGAAAGTTATCCCGAGGTTTTGCTCTGAGGATGAGGAAACTAGGAGGTAGGAGTTGGTCCCTATTCGTACAGAATTTCCAAGAAGTTTCCAGGATTCGTGGCCGCCGGGGTTCGCAGATGAGAGAGAGAGAAAAAGAGTGAGAGAAGGAGGCACCGCCGGTGATGCTTGCGGTCGGTAGAAGTTTCGTCTGAGAGTCAAAGCCACCAATCGAGCCCGAGCACGATCTTCCATCGTAATGCCCGATCCCTCTGTCGGTACTAACATTCCTATGGACGTTGTATATGTATAAAGATTTCAAAGATTTAATTCGTTTGTAAATGTATAACATACACCACGTTACAGCTAAAACTCAAAATCACTGAAGGCTTCCACGAGACAAAAATACAACGTCACAGCTACATTAGAGATACAAGAATTTTCAAATTGAAATTTCTCTCTGTGATCGAGTAGAACCGATTCAATTTTCTCAAAGTTCCATGTAACAATTATCATTATTGTAAACAAACCGTGAAATTATAGTTTGTTTTTAACACAAGGATACATTTGTAACAAGAAGTTCCAACTACTTCGATATATTTGTTGATTAAATTAAAAAAAAATTAATGCAGTCGCTATTTTCGCCAACAAATTCTCCTGAACTTGAACTTGGGCTGAGAAAACTTGTAAGTTCACCAAGTTTTTGAAAAAAAAAAAAACTAAAGAATGACCATTGATAATTCTACTTTTTGAGAACTTTCAGTTTTTCTTTGACAAAAAATTGAGATACAACTGGAGAGGTGAAATCTGTATAAACTTGCTACTGCAACAAGTCAATTTCATTTCATTTCAACTTCTGCAAAACTCAAAGAAGAGCGTAATCGAAATTTCTCAGAACACGCGACCCCTTATATTTTGGAAGAAAAAAAAACGAAACAAATAATTCTGACGGTCCAAGGTTTTGGGAGCCTAAAGGTGACGCGATTTGTCGCATATGTGTATTCGTACACGTAGTTGCGTGCCCCAAAAGAATTAAAGGAACGACAGTAAAAATGCTGAATGACCAAAGAGTTCTCGGGACACAAAGCTGGTTCACAGAACGTTTCCACTAAATCCCACAAGTCAACCCCAACTCGTGCACCCCCTGAGATTTGCGGACGAAAAAGCTTCGTGCTCTCTGGCTACTCTTCTCGGTCCGATCAAAGTTCGACAAAGTGACGCTTTGTTCGTGATCCTCTGTCTCGTTCCATCTTTTATTTCCCCTCTCTTTTTTATTTCGTTGGCAAAGGCAGGCATAGCTATCAAGCATCCCACCCTCCAGCTAAACCCCTTCGATGGGTTTTTTTTTTCGCCATAGACATATATACAGTCACAGGTATGTACAGGAGATCAAGTCCGAAAAGATCCGGAGGAAACTTTAATCCTGCGTCGATTCGGATTTCGGATACGATGAAATCGCCCGCCATTCGCGTCCAAGACGGATTACGACAACTGCCGTCCACCTTACCCCCATCTTCTGTCTAAGGATTATGATATTTGTACGATTTAAACTCCAATCTTTCTTCGTTGTTTTTACTATTCTCACGTGCTCACAGGAGCTTAGTGCGAACAAAAATACTGTTGCTTTCCATCCGAACCTTGTAATTCCTTTTTTAAAACATAATGGAACTTTATTCCCTGGTCGTCGTGAATTTAACAGAGTGAAATTAAAACCTACGCCATTTTTATAAACCTTTCTGTACTCTTCTTTCGCTTACTTGTAGCATCTACACTGACCTAGTTTGCCAATATATTGTTTCTCTTTTTATTTTTATTCCTTTCTGTAGGTCCCGTTCTATGCTCACTTCTGTCTTTGTCTTTCATTCCTTGCTTTCACTTTCACGTTTCACTTATCTTGTGACTTTGCTTTCTTACGGCTCCATCTCCGCTGCCATCATTTTAACTGTAATGAGATTTCACGTTTCTTCGACTAACGCGATTTTGATAGGGCTCAAGCTAAATAATCTCTCCCGTTTTCCAAGTTAGAGCCGCTCAAGAGTCATACTGCAGATAAATCGCCGACGAATCTTTTCAAAAAAAGGAATATTTCTGTACAATTTTTGAATTCGTGGCTCCGCAAATACTGGGTTTCGAAATTTGTGAGCCTATCAATCGCTTCATGAGCATCAAAAGTAAAATCGAACTTTCTAGATTGATTGTTTCCTATATCGTGTATTCACTGCGTTCACTCCTTCCTTGAAATGTTGAGAAAAATGGGGTGCATTACGTTTTAGGCCAAAGTGAACCGATCTCTTTCTTGAACTCCTACAAGTGAATGCAATAATCTTGGAGTAGTTAAATATGCAGATTCGATAATAATTTACAAAGAACGTGCTTCAAATTAACAATGGCGTAACTGTTCAGTAAAGTTATAAATTTTGCAGATATTAGAATAAAATACAACAGGGAACACACTGACAAAAATTCCATAAAATTGAGGACTACCCGATTGAAAAAAAAATCACTTAAATTTTTGCTGATTCAACCTTAAAATTCCTAAATTAATGCTGCAACATTCAAGATATACTGAAGAGTGGCTTATATACATAACGAAGTGCAAACGGAGTCGACGATGATGAAAGAGAGTCAGAAAGAACTTAAACGGTTTTCACGTTTGTTTTTACCCTAATTATTCGATTATAATTTTTCTGATTTCCTCTCCTTCTCTTTTTCCTGTGCACTGTCTCTCTCTCTCTCTCTCTTTCTTTTTCCCTCTCTTTCTTTTTCTCTCTTAAAATGTTTGCCACTGCAGAAGCAGCTTTGGTTGCTTTTATCGAGTGTGAAAAAACTCTCGAAGCACAAAGTAAGTGGGATGAAAGCTTAAAGAAAAAGGAAAGAACGTGGACGGTCGAAATGCACAAGGAGCAATGTTCATTAAAACTCTGATGGGAAACGTTAAACAGAGAGCATTAACGTTCACAAGCAAAGATTATGGGGTCTTGAAACGTGCCACACGGTCCTTCCTTTTCGGTTCTCTGGCACAAGAGCAGTGTCGAAGCCCTTGGTCCAATGAAGCACCTTCGTAATAGTGTTGCAATTAAATACATAAATATATATATATGCATTGTATGTACTATCATGGGATATACATACGAATAAATACGAAGAAGGTGTCTCACAATTGAAGGTTATTAACTGGAAGTTAGATCTAAACTAAATTCCGAAAAGAGAAATACTCAAATTGTAGTTTCGAGGCACATCTGACCATTAGTGAATTATTAAATTTTCCAACGATATCAACATTCGTATTAGATTAATTTACGTATCAAATAACTCATCAATGATTTGTCTATTGGGAACTCATTCAAATATATTTTGAGGCAGGATTTTATTTCACGGTTTACTTCCAAAATTCATTCGTTTACTTATAAGTTCGAAGGACGTAATTTTGGATGAAGCTTATGAGAATAATTCTCCTTTTTTGATCGAATATTTAAAGAATCACCTTGCGTTTCTCTTCAATGTCTTGGTGGTCTATTTGTCATTGTATGTAGACCGTTATAAGTTCAATTTGAAGAAAGATATTTCTCCCAAAGTCTTTATTGGTGACACCATTCATTACAAGAATCCGTCGACCTCAAACCTATGTTTCAGGTTTTTTGAAGTTCCCAAGGAATGTATGAAACGATTTTTTTCCTCTTCGTAGATTTCCGGATTGGAATATCGGAGCAATAAGAATTACATGATAACCTAGTATCGTTTTGAACATCTGTCAAGATAGTTGCCATGGATTTATTGCTAAGAAAATATAAACTCAATAAACAGGAATGTAAAAAAACAGAGTATTTGGCTATTTTGGTCTCGTCTATTCTTTCTACGTCTCTTTATTATTCATTCTCACTAGGGAATTCTTTTGTCACTGAACTGTACAATTTCATCCCTCCATAAGATGTTCACAGGAGACGCCCCACTCCCCCGAAAGCTAAGTGAATAATGTTCGTTTATCCACGTCTATGTGTTGCCTTCAACTTGTACATTGTTTAGTGCCCGAATAGCTTATTCCTAGCGGATTCTCAAGAATTTTCAACGACGGAGAGTAAGTAGTTTCCGGAGAAGCAGAAAAAAGAGGTATTAGATTGAAAGCTCAGACAGAAGCTCAAGGGATCCTAGACGCTTTGTACTCTTTCGTCGATCTTTTAGTCTATGAGAGTTAGAGTGAGAAGGCAATGAGGGAAATCTAAACGCTGGTTTTTTTTTTTTTTTTTTCAAAAAAAGGCATTTTCGGCACGCTAGGGAATTGGAAACGTAAGGATAACATTTGTTAACATTTATGTACTGTACTCGGGACGAACGATCAATCGTTATATCGTTTTCTATGTACTTTTGTTACTGCATTTAATTTTTTTAATTTTCTTGCATAATTTTTGGTGGAATCTCAACAGAAAAAATTTCGGCGACTGACCTAAAAGCTTGAGGGAGGGAATGAAAGGGAGGGAGGAGGAAGAGTACACTACTGAAGTTTATTCTTCGAAATAGTGCTTTTAATTCGTTCCAGCTAATGGATTTTCCGTTCATGTTCATTTTACGATTCTTCTTGATCATTCATTAATACAAGAGGTTAGGAAATTTTCCACTGTCGTCATTCGTGAAAGAGGACAGGGAGTAAGAGAGAGAGAGAGAGAGAGAGGAGGACAGTAAAATCAAAGGAGAGTTGACGAGAGGAAAGATTGAACGTTCGATCGGTCGCCATTGAAATTCAGCTCAACTTTGTAATGGCAAGCAAGAGTAAAGTCGTAAAATATCCTTCCTATTTATGACCTCTTTACTTTCGTTCTCTCGCTTTTCAAGCGAGAGTTTTAAAAAATTGTGAAAATCCTTGAAGCTCGAACAAATGAAAACAAACACCATCTTGATTTCAAAATTTTTTCGGAGTGTAGAGATACTCACATCAAAGAATTGTAAATTAAATTAAATCAATTACATTATTTGAAGTGTTGAATTAAATTAAAAGCGGCCAATTCTATTCGAATCCAAAAAGAGCGATGGATAATTTTCACCATTAGTTGCAATGAACGTTGCAAAAAAATACAAAGCAATCCTTCCAAGAAAGGATCACATTTATTTTTGTTCTTGTTTTTGTTTTTAGGATACATTTCGTGAAGGTATTGATAAGAAGCCAATTTTTGTTGATAAATCTGTTTCCTCTTTTCCCCCGACATAGCCGGATTATTTTAAATCCCTGAAAGAGTAGCAGAGAATATTTTTTGATTTTTTCTTTAAATAAGTTTTTTCTTGTTCGCCTTTCGTCAACATTCTCGTGATGAAAGGCTCGCTTTTCCTGCGGTTCTTTACTGTTTACTTTTCTCCCTTGGCGATCTCTATTTCTGAAAAACGAAGACAATCGGTTATTCGAGCAATTGTTCCATTAGTAGAAGAAGCTCCTATCTTTAATTCAATAATCTCGTTATCTTTTGAAACTAAGGAATCGTTTATTTTTTACAACTTTTACGAGTAATGAAATAACTACTAATTTGCACGGAAAAAAATTTTCTTGCCATTGCATGAAAGAGAAATGCCGAAAATATACCTCATCTACTATGTGCGTATTCCTCAGTGGCGAGACTATCAACAAAGGATCATTGTCACCTCTCTTCAACGTGTTTGTCGAGATGATCGCTTCATCCTTTACTAAATCTCTCAGGGCTATATCTTAAGTGACTCACCCTCTTCGCAGTTTAAACGGAATCTTAATCTTTCCACTTTCACATTCTGATGTGGCAAGGACAACAAAAAAAAAGGCTTAATCCTATCTATTTTTCTCTACCTGGTGCTTTTTACACTCAACCAAAAATGGAAAGGAAGAAAGGAACAGACAGAGCTGCCTTTACATAGCCTCGAAGTTAAGTTTTCCGACTTTAATGGCTTTTGGAGCGACCTCATCCCCTTCTTTCACAAATGGCTGACACACGAGAGCAAGCCCAGAAGGAAGTGTCCTTCTTCAAAAAAAACTCCTGTTTACTTTTGTTCTCAAGACTTTTAGTGAACAAAAAAACCACGAAATCATCACGAGCTAAGATTTTTTCCCTCCCTTCTTGCTTGAACAATTGTTTTCGTATGGAAATCTTAGGTATTTATTAACAAAATTCCAACCCTTATCGCACAACCAGGGATCTGAAAAAGTCTGGGGCCATGTGTGACGCTCTGTGTACGTCTCGATTGAAAAAAATATAAGTAATTCTGTGTAGTAAAGCCATTTTGAGTTAAGGAATTTTCTGTATTCATTAATGAGACCACGGTTGGCTTTGTTACGAACTTAATCCTGCCTAAAATTTTATGTGAAGCAAGATTTGGAAAATAAATATCCACTGAAAACAAGTATAAATTCTAAATACACGTTGAACGGTATCCAACAATTTAACTTTTTATGATCCATGGAGGCACAATGACGTTCTTCTTGCTGCATAAACACTGAGCATTGAAATAACATCTCGAGTTTTTCCTCAGAATCATTTTTACCGGCGAAAAAAGTTTCTAAAGAGAAAAGTTACATATTCATTCGTACAGCTGCACCTTCTGCTTTAAGGCTGCTTCGAATGGTAACCGAACTTGCTAAATCAATCATTTTTCCACGAAAGTATTGGTTGCAGTGTTCTTCCGATTGAAAACTTCAAAAAATTTGAATAATAAACACAGCAAAATGAGTAAATGACTGACTCGCTATGAAGCGTTTAAAATCTTTCTTCCCCATTAGAAAAAAACACACCGTACCCACATATTGTGCATTGGAATTTTGATAAACATTGACAATTACGGATTGTAACTAATTTGGATAGAAGTTACGGTTCGATCGTCTGCAGTTGAACAAAAATCGTTTTTCGTAAAAAAAAAAAAAAAACATCTGTTCCACTTCCTACATATCTTTTGCAATACACACATCAATTCCATGTCCCGTCATCGCATCGATGTGAATTTTCTCAAACGGTGTAAGCGCCTCGCGGAAAATTGTATAATAACGAGAAAAGTTGGTCGTTCACGAGCCATCTAGAAAGTGAATGGCAGAATAAGGGAGTACGTGTGGTGTGTGACAACACACGCTCTTGCGAAAACGGACGATAAGTCGTGCGACCTCGATTGCTTGAAAATTCCAAAACTTGCAAGTTCTACGACGATCGAAAGTTTATCGTAATATCTTGGAAAGTAAAACACTCCGATGGCATTCGTTCTCACAGTAGGATTTCGACACTGATATCGTTTCCTTCCGCTCATAAGCTAACTGGATCAAACTGATTGTCAGAATGAGAAAAAAAAAAAAAAAAAATTGGAAAACTTCAAGAAATGGCATAAAATAATTCGAGAAAGATGTTGAGGGATCGAAGACAATCGACTCATTAATTAAAAAATTTCCAACAAACATACGTTTACTGTTCATGTTAGACCATTGCTTCAAGTTCGTTGTGAAAAAAAAACTCGATTATTCACAATGCAGTATCAGACAATAATGGACCATCGATTTCAACGTTATCCGTTCTGCATTTTCTTTTTCTGTCTCTAAGGTGTCACTCCTTACAATTAAATGACACAATCGAACAGCATTTAAGTCTTATAGTTTATTTGTTAACGGTCATTAATATTTATCAGACCCAAAGCAGGGGTACCTCGTTGGGAATCAACCATCAACCACCATGGTCCATCTACTTGTCTCGTGAGAATCTTCCACTACAGCTCAGCTTCCACCTTCTCGAGTTTGCATGTACTCGGTTCGCTTAATCATCCCAAAGTTTACAAGGTGTTACGAGGTTAGCGTTGCGGGAATTAATTTGTCAGGCGCGACGTCGCGGTAAATTGTCGGCGGTCGGTCGACCACGTTATATATTCACCACCGGGAATTCTAACTATATACCGTTTCAAGTATCCGTGTACATTATTACACTTGCATATTCGACGTTCATCCTGTTTTCTTTTTTTTTTAGTATTTTTTAACTTGTTTTTCATAATAATATTTGTCTTAAGGACTTCACTGTTAAAAGCTAAAAATTCAATAACTCAGTTTGAAGAGAAAGAATTAAAACTGATTCAAATCCAAACGAATTCAATTGGTCGATTAATTTTCTAGCGCGAGTCGTTGAATGTTTCTTAGAATCCAACCTTTTTCGTTTGAAATAAAATTATTTCCAGACAATATCTTCTCATGTCAATGCAAAGGACGATATCTCATATTCTTAAACGCTGCCAACATCGTCTGAACTTGTGTCTTTTATTTCTTCAAAAATGCAACAAAAAGTGGGATTCAAACAACAAATACATTTGTCTATTTCTTTCATTCAACTGCAATAATTTCCTTCCGCCCCTTATGACATTGGAATACGCGCTTGTCTCGTGCAATTTCCTCGGGCATTGTTCTGCCTGCCGGTAAATCTATGCACGATCCACGGTAGCAAACCTAGATCAAACAAATTCAAAGTCAATTTCGGTATTTTTTATTTTAATCAGAACTGCAATATTCTAATTGTGCCTTGATCATTTGGGCTTTATTTCCTGAGGGATACTGAACTTCGTTATCTGAACTAACTCAACTTGATTTATCTCAACCATGAAGTTGATTCTTTAGTGGAAAGCTCAATACTACGAAATACTCACTTTTTCGGAGCCACAGTGGGTACCATCAGCGACTCCTTCAATATCTACAGCACGATGAGTAGGTCTTCTCCGGAGTGGAGCAGCACAGTTGAGAATTTTGCAACTGAATTTTTCCTTGACGAGCATGTGGTTCTACAATAAGGAAACTCAAGGTGAATATTTTCATTAACAAGCAAAAGTGTTAAGAAAGATTGCATTAACGTACCAGTACAGAGCATGATCCCAAATATCCCTGCAACACGCATTGCGCATCGGGATGTAGAACGGAATCTGGTATCTGTCGGTGTTCAAAAAGAAATTGATGAAAAACAATATTAGCTAATAACTATAAAATCAAGATGAAAGTATGAATTTATCTCACCGAAATTTGTTCACATGCAACAATCGTCATACACATGGAACATGCCAGGAACATGAAAGCGATGGGAGACATTTTTTGCCTAGAATAAAATACAATGAAAAATTGAAATTTGGCAGGTGGATTTTTTTTTTCTAAAATTCATATTCACCCAACGTCGTTACAGGATTGAATCGCTATCTTCAACAAAAATTTACAAATCCTCGCAGCGGACTGAGCAGCTTTATAAATATTATTCCACCAATTTTTATAACGTACGATATTCAAAAATCTCTTCCTCGAGATCAGTACGTAGTACAACCGTTAGTAGGAAGAGATCAGGTTCCCACCCATTCATTATCCCAATTATCCTTATTCTTCAGTTATATTATAAGGATACCCAAAAACCTGTTACGATACAACTTTAAAAGAATGACGTAAACATTCGTAATGGTTGGTAGGTCAAAAAATTTGTTTGAGTTTGAAAAATGTGACATTGACATGGAGTAGGCGGTACTACATACTGATCTGTTCGCAAGAGGCACTACATACAATTTTGATAGAACTTCACTTACAGGTAAGTCCGTTTAAGCAATTAATTATGTAAAATGCAAAAAAAAATCAAACGTATGCAAGAATTCTGAAAAGTGATGACTTAAAAACAAAAACTCTTACTTCGAAGATTCTGGACTGGAAGAACTGGCGAATTTGAGAAGGGCTTGTCGAAAAATTATCGAGTAACTTCACGTTTCGGAACAAACTATGATTGCACAGCACAGCATTTATTATTTATACCCAAATTTGAATGTGGATAATATCAATAAAAAAGTCATTATCAAAAAAAATTTGCACACTGTGTCGCAAGCACCATATCTTTATCTTGAAATGAAACTGAGCATTATTCCACTAATTTCTGCCAACAAGTGTCTCGTATCAGAACAAAGACGTCATGATTCTAATTTGGGCTTTGTTTACCTTGTGCTCGAGTGCTTTTGAATAGTTTTGAATATTAATGTGGCGTTGATAAAAGCTAGAATTTCCTCAATCTATTTCAGAAAGATTCGCCTGTTCGTTCGCATTTGCGTGATCAATTGTTTGTAAATTATCCCGAATGACATCACGTACGTCAAGTCACCTACTTTTGAGCATTTTGGTTTCTCATTTGGGTCAAAATGCTCCGTGTTGTAATCGAAATACGAAAAATTTCTCTCGATTGTTTTCGTAACGCTTGTCCATCCTTCTGTCAAATATAATTTTTGTCAAAATTGTAATAGCACGTTCCAGTATGTCAGTGCTGAACCTGAGCATGGACGATTTTAAAGAATTGATGCTGTATTTTTACCACAAAATTATTTAATCAAGCCTGTGCAAAGTTTTTTCACAGCAAATACGGCATCAATCGTGCAGACTTTAGGCTCAATCGAAAGAATTTTTCTCAATTTGTCTCTAGTTTGATTTTAAAATCATCATCTGCCTCCGGACCTTCGTAATTCGAGAAAATGACTTTTAGTTTTGACCTCTACCTCGGCGAATCGTTTTATACAGACATAACGTACTCGGGCGAGCCTCGGGCCAGCAGACGATAGAGCTGTAAAATATACTTGTCCCGAGACTCTACCGAGTCTCTTGATTCATCGGGTAAAAAGTTTGACTAGGTAAGAACTCGGTTGGCCAGAGCAGGTTTACGCAATAAGATCAAATCAACGTCGCAGTGAATTCATAAAAATCGGTCTATTTAATATTAAAGTTTATCTCTTTTAAGAATTTCTAAAACCAAGATGTTTGAGTATATGATAGCGCAAAAGGCTTGGGTTGTTTTTTTTTTTTTTTTATCCTCGGCGTCGAGTTGCTGCCGTAGCTCCTGATTTAATCCGAATCAAAAAATAAATGAATCAACTGCAATTGTTTATTTATTGCAGGATTATGCTGGATCATGAACACACGGAATTATCAAACGCATTTACACCATTTTGTATACAGCAAATTTTTATTTAATCCTTCTGTGGGAGCTGCTCATTGCATTCGATAATTTTCTTCGGGAATTATTTTATTTCATATGAACTTTATTTTTTTATTTTAATTTTCTCGGAAATACAACAGAAAATACCTTCAAAACAAAACAAATACGTTCGTCTATGGGTGTTCTTGTGCATTAGTGTAAAACATGGGTTTTCCTTCAACTGTCCTATGACATAGAATGCCGGGTCCACTTGGGTTCAACGGTTGAAGCAACTGCATGTTTGGTGGTAACTCTGTACACGATCCACGTATGCACATCTAGAAAAAACGAATTCAAAATCAACACCATTATTATTCTCACTTCTGATGAGAACTGCTATATAAATTGCGTTTAAAATTCAGGTTTCATTTTCTGCGCAATCGTGAACTCCATCATATCTGAACAGACTCATCTTTATTCTCATTCTAAACAACTATAAATTTTATTCTTAAACTTTGAAGTCAACGCAAACCTTCGGTCGTCTATTGTTCGAAACGCGCTTAACATTTTCGTAGTGCGGCGGAAGAAACTTCTCGTGCAAAAACTGTGTTGATTTTTTTATTTTTTTAAATACACTAAAATGTTGACGAGGCAGCTTTTCAAATGAGGCACATTTTGGCAGATATTCGGGCTCGCTGAATCCGAATGATCCGCCGTTTTGAATTATCGAAACCGTTTTAGACGACCCCAAAAAACTCAACGTACCAAAAATCAGTCAAACCGATGTTATAACACGAACATTTTTTCTCCCTAAACATCTGGACGCGGGTACGAAACAGTTAAGGTAGGAAATGGAATTGGATATGGAAAATATCTGATGAAATCTTTACTTCACGTGATGTAGAGGGTCCATCGGAATGATTTCGTTATACATAAAAATTTGTTGGAAAGCTTAAACAATAAGGAATCCTTACCTTGTGTTCGCCACAGGGGGTACCATCAACTGCTGGTCCAATGTCTCTTCCACGGAAGGTTTTAGTATTGGTACGAAATGGAGAAGCGCATATGAGATTACGACAATTGAATTCACCATCGGTGAACATCAAGTTCTACAACGAAGAAACTTGAATTTAAAAAATTTCTTTTGCTTGCAAAAACAATATAGAAAACTGTATTGAAAATAATTACATGGCACAACCCCGCAAATCCGCTAAATTCGCATTGCAAATTCGGATCCATGGCATTAGTTGGTATCTATTGGACATTTAAAAGAAAGTGATGAATAACAATTTCGCTCAGTACTGAATTATCAAAATTAATGCAAAAACATTTATCGTTTATCTTACGGGAATATCTTCACACGCGAGCATAGCCATACACATGAAACATGAAAGGAAGAACAACACTAATCGTGACATCTTCGCCTGGAACAAAATACAATTTAATGGTTAGACTTTTTTTAAAAACATGAAAAACAGCTTGATTCAATATTTTGTTTAAACTTTATTTATAATTACTTTTTAATTTTTCCAATTTGCATTAAAAATTCGAAGTTTCGCAATCACGATAAATTGATTTGAATCTTGGAGTATTTCAACTAAATAAAGACTTTTACCTTATGGTTTCGCGAACTGAGAAAACTCGTGAATTTGTGAAAGAACTCGTTAGAAGTTCTTCAAATAACGTCACGTCTCAGAACATATACTGTAATTTGAAGGCGGCATCTTCATTATATATACCCAAAGAACGATCAATAGACAGTATTAAAACAAAAAATTAAGTCATTATGAATAAAAATTTGGAAACGATTTTGCACGTGCCATCTTTGCATCCAGACTCCATTGTGGGTTATCACATTAATCTACACTAACATGTGTATCTTATCAGAATTGAGACGCCATTCTCATTATTTAAACATTTCGAGCACCTGATCAAGCAATTGAACGAAACATTTTGTTCTAGAGCAAAGTATCATGAAAACATTAACATTTAAGTTCTTAAAAAAGATCAAATTCTCACATACAGTTGCAAGAATGAACTGACTACGAAAAAAGGTTTCAAATGAAGACAATTCACGAAAAAAGAAAATTATGTTCCCGTGGAAAGCTAACCATAATCTTGAATATCATCAAAATTTTTACGAGTATTACCAGTATCAGTAGATAGTGACAGAAGGGAAAAAATATGCGAAAAAAATACGTCCTTTATGTAAGACGTAATTACAAAAGCTTCCGTTTGGATGCCTGGTTTAGTTTCAGTGCCTTACTACATTTTGACTAAAGTTACAGTGAGCGTCGTGTCAGGGCTGAAAAGTACAATGCATCCATCAGGAAACCGGAAACGGTTGTAATCATTATCGATATGGATACAGGCTCAAAACTAGAATTTAGCATGAAATGGCAATTAATTAATCCTAATGAGTGGATAATAGTAAAAAAAATTCTGATGGTTTTCATAGATGGATAATTTGTCTAGAATCAGAGAGGGAACTTTTTCACGTTTATCAACATCTTATAAAAAGTATTCAATGACGACAAATAATGATTTAATGAGGAAAGTCGCGTAAGAAATATTTGGGTTTTACGTCATTTCGTACAAAGCCTCGGAGAAATATACAAATGACATGCTTGATTGCTATGGTTTCTCTGCGTAAACAAAAAGCCTCATATCCTTTCGGATATGAGCGTGAAATCTCAGCTCCTCGCTGACAGAGTTTTGTGTTCTTCTCTCTTCATTTTTTCTTTTTCCAATAGCCATCAGGAGTACAAGAGCGCAGAACGGCAATACGTTGGCCTGTCTCTTTCACTCATCGTAGTAAATCCTTTTTCGCCTCCTTTTTTTCGAGGTAAAAGGGCTCGAAAGTTTCTTGCATCTATACAAACATATCTGGATGAAAGAGTATCACCCTATTTTTGTACCCTCTCTTTTAGCCACGAGATTCAGCGACGTCAACCGGAAGGACAAAAGCAAGACACGATGGTGGTGCTGGACGGTTTTATTTCGCCCGGAAATCTTCTCCAACACGAGGAACGGATGACTCGAGAATTTCATCACGAACGATTCTTCTTTGTTTGCTTTTTTCTGTGTTTCCTTTCGCAGCTTTGTCTTTTTCTTTCGTTACTTTAGCGTGTGCTCGTGTTTATTTTCCTTTTTTTTTCAACAACACAGTCCATTCGTTGCTTTTCTGCGCATTTTCCAGCTTTGAGTTATCCTATTTCGCGTGTATTATTCTTCTGCTTTTTCTTCGATTTCCCAAAGCTACTTCCTCTCTCCCTTTCTTTCTCTCTCGCTCTCCCTTTCTTATCCTTTTTTCTCTTTTTCGCTCTAGCAGTGCTTCAATTTTCTAGACTTCCCGCTTATCAGTGCAGATTCCCTGATATTCACATCCTTTTGGATCTCGCAACTGTAAGTAGATCGTCTGTGACGTTCCCGTATCAACGTTTCCGACCTATCTTCAAGCCGATCACACAGTGACAATAGATGGATCTTCAATCGATCGTAAATTCGATGATAATTTCGAGCTCTCGAATAAATTGCCAGTGGCTAGATTTATTTTTACTCTATTAAAACGTATTTACGATCCCTCCCCTCACTTTTATCCCCACAACTCAGGAACCTGAGTTCCCGAGTTCCTAGAGTTCTCCCCCACAGCCCATAGCCACTTTTTCCTAATTCGCTACTGTGTCGCATTCACACGAGGGAAACTGTGCAAAAACTGGGCCGATACAGGCGGCTATGTTTTCACTGAGTTTCAGTTATTTAACACCATCAGAAACTCAGCGAAAACTGCCTCCCCCGATCAGCGATTAATACGCCATCCGGTGCATGGCTAAGCAGTACCGACCGAAGTCGATGCTGCTTAACTTGTGTGATCACCGGAGCCACGCACCGACTGCGTACTCATCGCTGTCGGTTTTGTGCATATTTATAAAAATATGTTCAATATTCTGAGCTAAAAATCGATGAACCATGATTGTGCATCTCGTTCTAGACTATTTTCTTTTTTCCATCACAATTTTCTTTTTTTTTCAATCCTCGCAGTTTGAACTTTCGTTACATTCGGGAGTACCAAATATTTACCTTTGTAATTATTTTTGCTCGTAGATACCGTGAGAGATATTATTGAACGTAAGCAATTATTTTCATACATCCCGATGTAAAAGGTAAAGCGAAACGAGAGAAAACTAGCAAGCGCACCGTTTGTTTGAAATAAAACATTTCGGATCATTTTGTTTGCATCTGCATGACCAGAGTCCACACTGGTAAACTAAACAAAGAAAAATAAAAATACACTCAATTGGCTGCCAGAAAATGAGGACTTTCGCCAACAGGGGCAGTTTGTTTTTGGATCAAAATTCAAAAATACGCAATGTACTCGATAATAGAGAACGCACCAGGTAGTAATTGGAAACGACATGCAATTTTGCACGTACAGATCAATTGCACGTTCGCCAGTCGTAGAATTTCTGAGTGAAGAAAAACAAAATTCGAAATCATAATCACATTTTACATTATTCTGCAGCCACGGTATGAGAGACAACGTATCTTCCTGCTTAATTTGCATTGATTTTTTATTCCAATTTCGAATGCGCTGGTAAAACAAAATACAAATAATACTGATTGGCGTTGCGATCAATACGCAAATCCCAGCATCTAGAGTGGTGGGGTAATATATTACGAGTGCACAGTGCATAAATAAGACGTTCCAATAAACCCAGACATCCCGTCTTTATTTGTATTCAAGATTTTTTTTCCATTAGCTCGTTCCGCTATCTCCTGCATTTCCGTTCATCTCCATCCCATTGATATACCTATAAGTCGATCTTTTACTGCATCCTCGATGGATATTATGCTATAGAAAAGTACGAAAAATGGGCTCGAATCTATGGCAGAAAAGGAATAAAAAGCCTGAGAGGGAACTGAATGAATCGTTGCAAACATCTTCCACTCAAGTAAAAACGAGCAATAATATTG
Organism: Campoletis sonorensis; assembly: GCA_013761285.1. NCBI lineage: Eukaryota > Metazoa > Arthropoda > Insecta > Hymenoptera > Ichneumonidae > Campoletis > Campoletis sonorensis. The sequence goes on along the minus strand of JACEOJ010000206.1, from coordinate 2,480,529 downwards.
CTAGAGTTTAGAGTAAACGTGCAAAGAAAGGCCGGAAAACGAAAATGCGAATTTATGGAAAGAAGATATAAGACTCTGCGAAATATACTACGGAGGTACGAGAGTTATCTCATCCTTTGGAAGCCTTAATGAAAAGATTTAATGAAGACGACTAACGATGAAGAACTGCGAAAATGAATAATTTTTGCATCGAGGGATTTTGGTCTTGAGATGACAACTCTGTAGCAATTGGCACGTTGTTTTCCGATATCGTGTTCCAAATTAATTTCGTAAATGACAAAATGAATTTCTGTCGCATGTTGGTAACTAAATTAACGAAATTACTTGAGTCAAATCGACTGATAAACCGTATAACACTCACGTTAAAAGGAACCTCCACGGATCGTCATCATTTAATTCGACTATTCCAGCTGATTCAACAAAGACATGGAATTTAATAATCAGTTTATCCGTGAACGATAAACTAGAACAACGTCACGAAGACGTTCCATGCTCTTCCATAATATGGTAATGCCTAATATCCCAATGGGTTCAAAGGAGCAATGTACCCTATGACCAGAGGCTTCCTAAATTGCCCTATCCTTCTTGTGTCCCTTTCATTCATTTCTCTATGTAGATAGTCATGAGAAGCATTGTGTTTGAAGTTAGATATGTTTATTGAAGTGAACAAAAAAAAACGTTAGTTCTCCTGGGAGAGATGATCGCTTTATATGAATTTAGAGTTTGAAAGATTTCATTGAAGAATTGTCTTGTGATACAGTTTCATCTTCGCTCGTGTAATCTTTTTTGATCATGAGCGAAACAGAATTTCTACGGTTCAGCGAAAAGTTTATCATTGAATGTATGTACGTAGATTCAATTCTGGAAATGATCATTTTTCTGACAATCATGTTGCAAATTGAAAACCCTATTAACCCCAGAACGAATCAAAGAATTTTTTACTAGCAATTCATGTACCAAATGATTCCACAACATATTCAAATTTGACGCGGGACCTTATTTGACGTATGGCCTAGAATCGTCATTATTTTTCTTTGTCGTTGTGAAGAAATTTATTTCACATAGTCTCCTGTGGATACAACGTCCCGTCAGGGTTTAGTGCACACGCTTCCAGTTCTCGTTGGTTGGTCCACCAATACTTTCGTACCTTTCCATCCCGAGTCATTCTCTCTTCAGCTCGCTAGCTCAATGTCTCTCTACCTTTATCCCGCCATCTAGTTTCTCTGGGTTCTCTCTAACGCTGTCGCACATCGAAACTTGGCGTTGTCTGCTACAAGAATGATAATGCAAATGGGAAGTGAAGCACGTTTTGGATTAGGTTCCCTAGAGCGGTTGGATAGTCGGAACAAGTGGAGACGTGGAAGAGTATAGGAAAGAGGGGACCCTGATGAGAGACCAAGAACACGGTTCAGAAATAGAGAGAAAGAGATAGACAGAGAGAGAGAGAGAGAGAGAGAGAGAGAGAGAGAGAGAGAGAGAGAGAGAGAGAGAGAGA
>JACEOJ010000206.1:2273098-2477102 GCA_013761285.1 Campoletis sonorensis | reverse complement strand
CCAGAACTTCGAGGAAGTTTGCTTATTGTGCGACTGATATTTTTTGTATTTTTATCGCAACTTACGAGTCACAATATTCGTAAAATCCACAGAAATGTTACGACTAGGAATTTGCAATGTGCTAAAAGAATTTCGAAGCTGTCCTGCCGAAAATATGAGAGACTCGTTCGGCTTTATATTATTCATTTCTTTCGTTTTTTTCATCCTACGCTGCCGCGAATCAACTTTTGTCACGAGAATATAGAGATTTCGAGAAACATCATTTCTCGCATTCTTCGTTGATGGAAAACTTCAGAAATCTACATGTTCAATGCACTTTGCGACTATATTCATCATTTTATGTACTCCAACCTTTTTTTTTCTTCCATTCCACTGGATTCTCCACACTACTTGCAGGAATGAAAAAAAATGTCGAGAGGTGAGATTGAAAAACATTTGACGACAGGTGCACTATTCACACAGTTCCAGGTGCCACTATTGCTACTGTCACATGTTTAAATATTTCGCGAATGGGGATGAGAACGTAGATTTTTTCCCCAATAAATTCAAGTACTCAATGGGAAATTCGAGTGAGAACGATAACCAGTGTTACTTAGACTTGCAAGAAAGTTTCGCCAATAGAAGAAATTTGTGGAAAGAAAACATATTGAAAACAGTGTCAACAATTTAAGGTCCGATTAAAAATTGTTTGATTTAATCGATTCATGAAAAGTGAAGACAGTGGGATTTTAACCAGAGAACTCTGAGCCAGAAAAAAGTGTTCGGTAATTTTATACATTGGTGCAGCTCCATCGTCATCACCAGTGCAAATGAAAATAGTTTATTGGCCTTGCAGAGAAAGTAAGAGGAAGAGAGAAGGCAGAGGGGAAGAGAGAAAAAGAGAGTAAGAAATTAAGAGAGTAACGTGAACTTAGAATTATTGCTGAGAGTAATTGCTGGAAAAGAGGATCGTGGAATGAAGATTCACCGATTATTATTTTATTTTACCCACTATTCTAAACTGCTGGAAAAATTGGGCTAAATTATAGAACGCCGTTGTGCTCGATTCCAACACTAAGCAGCAGTTCAGAGAGAATAACGATTTTAAAAGATTGCTCCAATTTTGCAGAAAATGTGTAATAAGAAAAAAAGTTGAAATGCTTAGAGAATTATTTTCAATGATATATTTCAAAAATAGTTTTCAAAATCCCAGCCCCGGGATAAAACGTGGACTACTGATATTTGAGATTTGAACGAAGAATAAAATGGCCGAAATATTTGATCTTTACAAACTTCATCCGGAAAAAAAATCGTTTGCGATGAATCAGTAACATCGTGATCGTTGTTTGGATCAAGAAATTTGAAGCGTTGATTGCGAAATTACAAGAACGTCAACGATGCGAAAATAAATTGCTCGTACAAAAATCATAAAACAACGAAAGTTATGATCGACGTCTCGTGGAAACTCACTTTTTTCAACAGAACATACAAAAATAAATATACCTATAGTGCGACTCACCCTCTCGCCAATTGGAAAGTGTAATGGTACCTCCGGTTTCTCGTCGCCATGTGACTGTTGGCTCCGGTGTCCCGGTAGCTGCGCATCGTAACGTCACGTTACTACCTTCTCGCACAACCATATCTGTACTCGTTGGATAGTCCAGGATGTCCGGAGGCACTGAAAACAATGACGAAATTTCATAGTAGAATTGGCACATTGTAATCAACGAACAACATGAAAAATGTATATTCATATGAATTATGAGGTTTCTCCCTAAACCAAGAACCGAACGAATAATCTTGAAGTTTGGATTTAAAACGTGTATTTTATTCCCAAAAGTAACTAAAATAAATTCATTCAAAAGTCAAATTTCGTGAGTTTTAATTTAATTTTTATATTTACGTAGGAAAGTATTTTGATAGAATGATAAAAAACAGTTCAACGATTTTTTCAGTTCTTTGGACTGTGTTGTCAAAAACTGTCTAGTTCGATAATTGTAGCAAAAAAAAAGGTTTTATTTTTTATTCCCTCCTTATGTTCATTGTAACAAATTCAGGCAATTTGACAAAAAAAGTGTATAATGAGATGAATAATGGAATTTTTAAGTTGTTTTTCCTCAAAAGAAAGTGATGATCCCATAACGAACCGTTTTTTTTTTATCGTTATTTCTTTTCCTGAATTCACTCGATACATGGGCTCACAAGAGTCTATTTATGAACATTAGATGCTCGAGTGTAAGCGGCAATTTCCCCAATGCACACAAAATGCATTACTGTCATTATTTTCTCGCTTGTTTTCTCGTTTTCTGTTTAACATAAAACCAAGTTTTATCCTCGTCTCTTTCCTCTACTTTCCTCTTCCTCTCATCTCTCATTCGCGTTGTTACAATATATAGACTGGATCTACCAGAGTTTTTACTCGCTACACGTTGTCAAGCAACCAGTGGAGGTCTCACTCGCCTTTGTGAGCGGAATTCCACAGAACAACGAGGGATGAAGAATTCATCAGCCCCCTACGACCAACTCGATCCTTTTTAAACACAACCCAGAGCTTCGCGCAATCCAATACTTTGAGAGTTCATTCGTTTGGTGAGCTTTTTATTCAAGATTCACAGGGCAAATTTTTCAGTACAAAAAAGCCAAGAAAAAGTAGAAAACAACACTTTTGATTTACAGATGGTAGAGTACTCATACAACGTACTATTCATAGCCATGTATTTGTCATCGGTGGTGGAATGATCGATCGTTATTTGGAAAGGTTCAACAATGCAACTTTCGAAAGCATTTGTCTCTGGCAACGTGTGATGAGGAGGTAAAGCTTTCGGTTAAACGAGAAACCTTCCTTGTCTATTTTTCTTACTCGATTTAAAAATCATGAGATAAAACGTGACGTGGACATTCCACGTTTTGTAAGCTTCGAGAAAACCTCTCGTTCAATTCGTCCTGACGTCACAAGGTTTTGATAATTCTGTAACCATTCATTGTACCATGGCCGTCTATAATAAGAATGAGACTATTTTCTAGCATGCACGTTATTGATCGAAATAAAAAATGAATCCGAAAATAACTCAAATTATTCAGATACTCTTTTTTTATATTCATATCCGAAAGCTTTCCACGTTATTTTATTCTGTTACGTTATTTTTGTCATTTGATTATTATTATTATTTTATTCGAGTCGACTATTCTTGTGATAATTCTGAAATATTACTTAAGACTTAAGGCCATTAATAGTAATCATACCTGCTCTTACGTTGCGACTGATAAACAGTTCATAAATGCTTCGTTAGCTTTGCTTCCAGACAAGAATGTTCTGTATTTAAATCAATTAATTAGGTATACTAAACCAATAAAACCGTCTGAAGATCAAGCAACCTAATTGCTTTATAAATATCTAATCAAACAATTATCCAGACTTTTGAACGAAACTGTTGTGATCGAGCTGAATTGCATTGTAAAAAAAAGTAGGTTAATTGGCAGTCAGGGATTTTTAAAATTCGAACAAGTGAATGGATTGAAAATGCCTCTGTGTCCATTACGATTGGTTTGATAACGAGAATTATTGTTGTTACTCCATTGCTCACTCACGTCCTCTTGAATGATACGTCGCTTAATTTTTCACTTCAAAATTCCGTCAAACTCTCCTTATTAATATCCAACCAGATTCGAAGTAGAAATACTGGTGCAATTTTTCACTCATAGGTGTGTCTCGATAGTGTGTATATATTTGTGGGTGTTTTTGCGACGACAAAAGTGATTCCTTTGGTCGCCCCGTGATTTATAGTTCTCTCAATTTCTCTAGCGTTCCTATATACTGCGAAAATGTCTGTGTGCGTCCTTATGCTTGGGAAGAAAGGGTGAAAGTAAGCTTCGCGGTTCCGATCGATGGTTAAACGGACGAGACGACGGCAGAGGGGAGAATTAAAGAGAAGGAAAAAGAGAGAGACAAAGAGAAAGAACGAAAGAATGAGTGTTAAGAGTTAGTACTTTACTGTATATAGCATAAGGTATTCTCGGGGCGATCAGTTATTCTCTCGCCTCGATAACCCGAACCTCTCTCTCGTTCTCTCTTGTATACATTCGCACAGCACTCTTATACGTGGCTTCTATGGGTCTGTTTTCTTTCACCATTTTGTGTTGTGTGTGTGTGTGTGTGTGGGTGAGTGTTTCTATGTGCGCGATAGCTGCAACCCTCGTACGCGCGATAAAGGAGAAAATTTAACGAGAAGGTTTTGTGCTGTTCTCCTTCTTTTATTTTTCATTCTCTTTCTCACTCATTTTCGAGGTGGAGAGATCGTGAAATCATTCTTCTACATGGGCACTAACACACACGAGTTTTTTGATGTTGCTAAACTCGTGCTGACGATATATATGCTCAACCAAACATATGAGGGTGAGACTGAAAGGGGGTAGAAGTATGAAAAAATTAAGAAAAAAGAGAAGAAAGAAACCTCGTAGACCAGACCAAGAGAGAAAGTTAGAGAGAGAGAGAGTGAGAAATAGTTAGAGAATGAGAAAACGAGAAGCTGGTGAGTTGGTGCACATCGAGTGGCCGGCTACGTTGTTATTAGGGCCTACTCGAGCTGCAGAAGAGGCAGAAGCGAGTTCACGTCACCAGAAAGGTGTTTAATAGCCCTCCTAGAGTGCAATCACCACTCTTCCCCATCTTCCTCTTTCCTTCTATCTCTCTTCTCCCTTTATCTTTCCCATTCTCTTCAACTCTCTTTTTAATTCAGTATGCATTTACCTATACGTATATATATATAGACATAAATACCATACTTTGTTCGTGTATACCATACTTTGCATACATTTGCATCACGACGCCACAAATCGGGCAATAACGCGGCAAAATGGGCGGTTACGCGGACGCAAGGTCTCTATCTTGGCCAGCCACACTTTTCGCCTCCTTTAACATATCTATATATATACACATATATATATACAACTAGGCATGCAGTTAACGTTGTATAATTTCTGAAAGACTTTCGGATGTACGTATATACACCCTTTAATGATAGAGCAGTGACAAGCCCGTTACGTGTGTTACTAAACAATATAGTCATCTTTAGCGCCGAAATAATTAAGAGGTGATGGAACAATAAAATGTTACTTCTAAATGTATCTCCCAACATTTCAACGTGATATATGACTTTGGACTCAACATTTATTACTTCTTATGCATCTTTGTACGCCTAAGGGACGAGGAAAAGTTTGTTTTTCTACTTGGCCTCTCCCTGCTGAAAGTTTTTATTCACTTTTGACTCAAATGGGATGGTGATTATAGAGGCTCTGATGCACTTTCTTTTTGTGCCTGGGTCAATTAAACGTTTGGAGACTCACATGAAGCTTTTTGCGATGATGATAAATAGAAACAACAACTTTATTACCAATTTTTTTAGCTTTAAGAAACTCTTATTTGTTGCTAAAGAAAAACTATTTTTTCCGTTTTTTTTTTGTTCAAATCGTATGAACACTATGTTAATATTCGATATCTCTTTAGACTTTTCTATCAGTATTGACATTTTCGAAAATTCAAACGTCTTCGTTGGAGAAAAAAAAATGCGTTGAAGTTCCGGAAAATTATGAGTTTAAAATGAATTTTTGAAAGACCATGTACGTGGAATATGAGTAATTAAAGCATGAAACTAAACACTTACAAATTACCTCGAGTGCACGCACATACATATGTATTAACCTAATATCCAAACAAGGGGAAAGTTTTAGTCAACTTTCCAAGAGCGTCTTATGTTGGGTCTCTCACTTGCCAGGGTATAGAGAGAAATGATAAAAAAAAGGACTTGGAGTTTCCAGGTCGCGTGAACTCTTGCTAAATCACGACGAAAGGGGCTCGTCTCATTGCCTGGCAAATATTTAGTGAGCTCTCGTCACGCGGATATACATATCGGAGTCTTTGAACGCAGAAGGGCGTACAAAGCTTAATTAGCCATATCGCTTTATTTTGAATACGCCATTTAAAGTTTTAGCAGTTAATGTTATACAATACTATATGCCTATAGCTTTACATACGTATCTGCTCATGTAGGGTGCCACGATATGGATAAAAATGAAGGAAGTAAAGATACCATGAGGAGAGCTCGTCACCAGGTCGTAACTCGGTACTTTTAAGAGCGCGTAAAAAAAGGAAATTAAACTAAAATACTGTTTGACTATCGTATCATTGATGACAGAGATCACAGTTAGAAGGTGATGAATGTCTCGCTCTGTATCTCTCGATGTTAATCATCTATATACCAGAGTTTAACATCACGTGCGAGATATCCGTAAGGATATATGTATGCATAGTTTTATTTTGTGCTACTAACGAGAGGGCCTAACCCTCTTGGTTTTACATATCAAATAGTTAGGGTCACACCTTTAATGATTCCGGGACTTTTGTTCATTCAAATACATACGACATCCAGCTCAAGTTTGAATTACTCTGTTTAAAAAACGCCAGGCCTTTAATTGAAGATTTTTTTATCAGAGTTTTCGATTATCTGACCCTGTAACATTTCCTCATTCTTTTTCATTACTCTCAATTAAATTGTTCTTTCGATTCCGTCACATTGAAAAAATAAAATTTAACTAATTAATCAGAATTCTTTATTCTTCAATAGTTTATTTTTCGATAGTTTCCAATTAATTGACTGGGTATCGTTGTTTTGATAGTAAGTAATGTAAAATCCACAACATACTATTTTTGGTTTGGTATATAGATAAATGATGTAAATAAAATTTAAACCCATTGATACCTCCGTGATTTTGGTATGAAAACGAAACAGTCCGACATTTTCAAAGATATATAAATTATCATTGCAGCCAAAAATGAGCTTCATTCATTTTTCAAACGTTCATCTATATATTGAAAAACCTCTCTAAGCAACAAAATAAACGTAGGTAACTTCCGACGATTCTAGAATGGCTTTAAAATGATACATTTTAATATACTCTTTGTAGAAATACAGAGAATATCAAGGTACAGTCAAAATTGTAATTTGTGATACCCAGTCAAACATATAAGATTGTAACTCGTTATTCTTTCATCAAAAATCCTGAATGGTCTATGAAACAAATTCATGAGTTCATTCAAAAGTAAGACGGTATTATTTTCATTTTTGCCAAATTTTTTCGAATCTTCAAACACGCGATACGACTCCATTGAACATAAAATCCTAAGTGTGCTGACAGAAAAACCAAATGGTCGTATTGCATAATAAACTTACCAACAACTTCGAGGAATCCAGTGTTACTGGACATAGGATCTGTATTAACCTGGCACATGTACCATCCTCGATCCTCTACTCGGGTTTCTCTTATGTGAAGTGACCACGTACGATGACCGCTGTGGGTCACCGCGATGCGGTGATTTTTAGTGATGACGTGACTTGCTATCGTTAGGATGGTCTGCGTGTCAACCCGTAGCCACGCTACCTGCAAAAGTGACCAGACGAACATTTTTCACACGTATACAAAAAATATCCAAGTCGTGTATATGGACAGTACTAAATATACGACACATTTTATACGAGGGAAGAAGGAAAGACAGATTGTCCTGTAAGTCATCATAGTTCACGCATTACCGTCGCATAAAACTGATGGGAGCTTAGATTTTTAACATGTCTGCTAAGCGACGATTTTACGACGAATAAAATGTAATTCCTCCTGTCAACGAGAACATGCACGAGGTCCCAGGTGACGTGTGCAGAAGAGTCACCAGGATGGACAGAATAGTTTTTATTCAGTGCAGTTGGGAACGTCCCTCTGAGATGATATTACGATGAGAAGCGTTATTCCATGTTCTTTCTTTTAATTTCATTCGTTGAAAAAGAAATAACGAAGCTGCGCTAAAAGCAAGATGAATTTCTCATCTTGATGATTTCTCGTTTAAAAAGAGAAGGTGAAGTAAAGCCACAAGAGGAAAGATAGACTGGATAAGATCTTTGTGAAAAAGAACAACTCGCGACCTCCGTTTTTAACCTCATTCGTTCGAATATGAAAAGCGACTGACGTGAACGTTGAACCATTATAACCATCGTTCATTGTTCCAGATGATGTGGCAGCTAAAATTCGAGAAATTCTGTCACGAACAAACAAACAAAACGTTATACGTCTTAAACGTTTCTCAGAACAAGATCTGTCGTTAAATGAAAACACATTATTAAATACGAGTTGCAAGCTGTCGTTTCTTTACAATTTACAGCGCCCTGGTACGAAGAAGCTCAGCTAGACTTTGCACCTTTTGCTGGATATTTGCACGTGCATCAAGAGAATGACGATCATCCTGATTTTATGATGAAAGGGCAGAAAAAACCATTTTCGCGGGATATGTATGACACCGAGTGAAAAAGTGGAAAAGTATGAGTCGAAGAAAGAATGGATCCAGGGATCCAGGCTATCGTATAGAATTGTGAAGAAAGACGATTTCTGTTAGCACGCACATTCTTCAGAAAGCTTCGACATTGTCCACATCTTCAAATCGATCATGCGCTCAGCATTTTCACATATAAAGACCCGTATATGAGAACAGTTTGAAAAGGACATAGATCCCTGATATATTTTTATTTGATATTTTCTACGAGGCTCACGTGTTATTCGTTCTCCGAATTCTATATGCACAATAAAGGAATCTCATTCTGTTTAAAAATTTGAAAATTTCCATGTAATTTATGGTTTCTTTCAAAATTGAATCTTCTTTTTTTACAACATTTTTCAATACAGCTTTTATATATTCAGACCGAGATTGATGATCGTTTTAACCGTGATATTAATAACAATTTCATGAAAGAAATGATTTATAAATAAACGAAATGTTGTATGAATTTTGTGCGCTGGAACATTCTTAACAATTGTTTGCTCAGAGTTTTTACAACTTTTCACATTATCACGAAAATGTTGCGAATGATAGTTTTTTTCTTTGCTTGACCGTATCGCAAAGTAAAATGTTTGTCATATGGAAATGATACAAAAACCCGAGACAAATTTCCATGTAAATAGTGAGAGTCCAGTCTCAAAGTAAAGGATGGTACGAAAATGTGGGGCATCGAATAAAATAGATGGACAGTTAAGTAATTGACCTGCTTTGAACCGGAAAACTCAATAAGATGAGAAATTCTATGTTCATATTAGGTACGAGCTTAATTTTATTTTCTTGAAAAATCAGCTACCATCGAAATTTTAACGATTCGAGGTAATGAGTATATGATATTAACGGGCAACATCGCTAATGCTTCAAGAGAAATTTTGCAGAAAATATCGCGAAAAGGAGACAAAAGGAGACAGAAATGGGAACACATAACGGAATGACCGTGTGTGTGGTTTTGAAGGTTCTAAAATAGAGCAAATGGAAAGCTCGTGAACAGGAGCATACGGAAAAACATACTAAGGTAAAACCAGTGTGAAGCGGAAAGTAAATTAACTATATATACGGTGATGAGATAAAATGAAACCTAATTACGTAAAAAAAAAAAAAAAAATCATTCAGCTTAATAGTGTTTTCACCGAAATAATGAATTTTCGATGGAAGGAACATCTGGATAATTTCATATGATTTCACTCCATTGTTCATAATCATATTGCTTCTTACCGTGCACACGTAATCTTTACAAAGTGGAATGTGTATTATCAGTCAATCGTAGAGAATAAATCACCAGAAAGGAATGAAACTTATCCGGAAGATTCATAACGTTGGGCTGAAGTAAAAATACCCACCGTAATCGAATTTCCAACAGGATGACAGATCTCAAAGACAATTTTCTTTATCATTTGGTTTGAAACCAAATAAAGAGCACATTAGGCCTAGACTTTAATTTTGAAAGAATTATAATGCATTCTTCCTAAACAAGAAACAAAAGAACAACCTCGTGTATCGAGTTAGTTATTAGAAATACTTTACTGGACATTCCGATGACTTCCAAACAATCCAATATCTTTGGGAAAAAAAAATCCGGTCATGCATTTTCACCATAAAAGGAAGGAGATATATTCCGATTTTTTTATCCATGCACATTAAAGTGATAGCACGGAGTATGAAAAATCGAAATCGTAGCCAAGTTTGCCAAAGTCGATGTACAGAGCTTTTTTTTCCACGTGGTGAAAAATTGAAGTACATATAAATTATAGGACGAATTACACATTTTTTATGTGAGATTTCAAGTTGTTATTTTCGTTTAGCGTGAAGAATTGGTTGGGACATTAAGTCAATTCGTTATTGTCCTGCGGAGAAAGCATCAATGGTCTCTGGGGTACAAAGTGAGATGCTGTATAATCGTGAAGAAGTGGGTTCTCAGTGAAACGGTTATCATTGCGTCGAGAAGGGGGCTTAGCCTCTGTTCAACTCTGATGTTGAAAACGGTATCATTCTGCGTCGAGAGTGAGCCAGTAGAAAGTAATGAGAGTACATGTGAGAGTATAGTGCATGTACGCGTGAATTGTATGCGCGAGTATGAAGGAAAGGGTTATGCAGACATGAGAGATCTCTCGTTTTTCTTCTCTGTCTCTGTCTCTCTCTGTCTCTCTCTCTCTCTCTCTCTCTCTCTCTCACTCTCTCTCTCTCTCTCTTTTTCGTCGTCTCTTTCTTTGGCCGTACTGCAGGCTTAGGAAAGCCGAGGAGAAAACGATGAAACGCATTGCCAGAGCTTAGGGGTTGACACGCGAGACTCTAGCCTACTGCTTCTGCTTTCGGTTCGTCGTCATCGTCGACTTGGTCTCCGCAGTCGTCGTGGTGCTTCTCTTCCTTTGTGGCGCACCGGTGAATTGCGCCGAGTAATTATTCAGCCTCTGCCGAACCTAGTCCAACCGTTCCAGTTTACAAATGATTCCATTCCAAAGTGTATACGATAGAAGAAGAGCGCCAGGTGAACAAAAAAAAAAGCAAGAAAGACTGAGTCAGAAAGAAGCCTTTCCATCGCATATACAAAATATAACCGTGAACGATAATATAGTCAACGCATTCTCGTACACTTGTACTTGTAAGAATATATATTTACCGAGACCATCGTTCTCTCTCACTCTCCCTCTCATTTTCTTATTTTTCTTTTCTGCTCTCTCTCAGTCTCTGTACCGTGTTGCCACCTGGATCATATCTGCCACTGTTAACGCTGAGGCTGGAATTTTTTTTTTTTCTTGCTACACCGCGATCTGCTTTTTCTTCCTTTCGTATTTTCTATTTGTGTATATATATATATATATATCTGTATAGACGCATATATAAATATATTCGAAAATACAGCGTCGGGGAATTTGTCGAGGGAAAAGCTTCTGGATCACAATAGGAAAACCTCTCGCGAAAATGAGAGAAACGAATTGCCTCGACGGACACGCGATGTAAAAGTAACTATACCGGTGCTCGAGTAATGCGTGGAGAAGGACAATTATACCCTGGTACACTGTACTTAAGTACCGCAACGAACAGACTATTGTGCAAAGAAACGGACAATTCCGGAAATATGACAACGACAATAAAAGACAAAAAAGCTTCGAGTCTCTTTGCAAAAACGCTCCGAAAAAAAAGTTCCACTTTTTATACATGATGAAATCTCATGAATAACGTGGTTTTCACTCTAAAACTATAACTGGCTACATTTGCAAACAAAAAGATGTACCAAAACAATTTTTCTTGACAATTTCTTGGAGTTGGGATTATTAAAGCAGTCATTATATTATCTTCTTAGCAATGTTGATTTCTTTGACGTCTGATATCTTAGAGGCATGATTATTAAACGTTGCGAAGTCACTCGTTCTTTAGAGCCTTTAGGTACACCTTTAAATTTACCTTTAGGCAAAGATATTTCATAGAAACAATTGGAAGCTAGTTATTTTAATTTGAATAAATTTGTATTAGGAATAGAACAAATGGAGACTCGATAAATGTGGAATGATAACACAATACAAACAACACCAAGCCGGATAATGTATCATGAATATTGTCGACTCGATAATTAACCGCTTATTAATGGCTTATTAATCGCGGAAATTTGAATTCCGGTGATAAATTATTCGCTTTAATAATTTCAGTCGAAGCATGAGAGGTTGTTTCGACCAGGAATCTAACGAGCCATACTCATTAAGCCCTATAGCAATAACTTGCACGATTTGTTCAAGCTCACTACATAGATGTTTACATTCTCCGCAGAATTAGTATTTAATTATAGCGGAGACCATGTATGATTTGGTTATAATCGTAAACTTTCGTCGTTGGATATTTGGCTGTTTCGAGTCCCTTAATAGCCTCTATGTGGAAAAAACAATAATGTATCATTAGTTCGTCGTTTTAGAAATAAAAAATTGGGGCTAAAATTGTTTGACGCAGTGGGAGATAATCATGGGTATAGAATTTAATGTATACGTTCGGATATAATTGGAAAAGGAGAAGGAGGTTATTACAAAGGGAACAACTCCGAGCCCAGGCAGTGACAAAGTAATTGGTATACAGTTCTAATAAAAAAAATTATTCACATTGAACATGGAACAGTGGTTTTTTGAGTTATCGAAGATGTGTATCATCGCAAGTTATTCGATGAATGTGAATTGAAATTCTCAAGATTCATCTGCTTTGTGAAAATTAATCTGTTTTGATGTTTCATTCTTAGAGAAAGTCATAACTATAAGAAATGTATTGTCACGTTTTTGTTCCCAAGAAGGGACGAAGTAGTTGACATGAAAGAAGATCCTTCAAGTGATTGAAAAGTAACGAAAATGTACAGCAGAATTAACAAAAAAAAAATCTCTTTTGATTAAACGGAAGTTTCGTTGAGTCATAGACCAGACAAATGCTGGAGACCAGAATTCAGTAGAAGTCTGAAGTTATGAGCTATATCAATAGAAGGCATAATTTTCATTAAAATTTGTCCTGTTTCGCGGGGTAACTTTGCATCAAGATTGTGGTGGAACTTTGACGTGATTCTCCGATCGTCGAGTGGCTGCTGTACTCTTAATTGAACGCGCAACTTCGTCAAGCAATGCACTCACGCGGAGAGTTGCTATTAGGGTGACAGCTAATGGGCGAGAAACCCGTATATCGTATTCCTTGTATACACAGCGCGGAGTCTGTTATATCGCTAATTGAATCACAGGAAAATCGAACATTGCGTTGTATCTACAAGGACAAGAGAAAGTTATCAATGAAAATAGAGAATGAGAGAAGTTTCTGTGGAGCCACATATAGAAATAGTAAACATAATAACTTGTGTGTGTTTTGAGTCAGAGAGTGAACGAGAGGATTGCAGAGTGAGATAGCATTTTAGTAATGATTACAGGGCGCAATTCTGGCTCCAAGAGTATAATTGGACAGCATGAAGACGTAGGAACGGTAGTCAGTCGTAGGAACCGCCGAAGCATTGGATAGAATTGTCTGAGCTCAGCAACCCACTGTGTGGTAAGTAGCAAGTCTCGGTATTAATTATGATAATTGTCTTAATTAGAGGAGCCCATAAATGTAGGACTACACATGTAGATGAGCGAGTGGCGAGTGAGCGGCAAGTGCTATATAGTATTAAGGTAGCCCACGTGTTAGGGTATGGGGAGGAAGATATATACAGATTTAAGGAGGAGAGAAACACACACCATGGGTTAACCGATGTTTAGATCGATAGAAGGGAAGCCACTGAGGTCGTGGGTTAATTCGGTGCGTTATCGAACAACCTACAGTGTCTCAGCGACAATCATCCGACTGTTATGTCATTAATTGCTTACATGTTAAGCAATAGAGGAACAGCACACAAAAGTCAAAGATGGAATTAAAGTCACATCACGAAGGACATATTTTCATGCGAATCAACGTGGTCATGGGATATTTGTCATATTTCAAGGGACAGGTTGAAAGATCGTCTTTTGTAATGGGCTGTGAAAGTGTTAAGATGTTTTAGCCAAACTGGAGCGACATGAGTACAAGTAGATTATCATACAAAATGACTATTTTTCTGTCTGATACGTCTACCTCTGCAGTGTCTTGATCTTCAGCATCTTCTATTTTATTCTAATCGCGTGAACACACACACACACACACACACACACATGCAGACACAAATTTGTATGTATATTCACATTACGATCGTTGTGCAGTAGGACACGATTCAAGGGAGCCTGGGTGCACTTGAGAAGGGTTGAGGGCAACGCTGTTATCGCCGTGGGTGATTCGGAGTTTGGCCTGAGTGCTACAAGCCACACCAGAGGTAATTACCCGGAACAATGTAATCCCCATAATTATTGTCCTTCGGATTTACCCCCACTCTTAATCTGCGAATCAATATATCTGTAGATATCAAACCAACATATATATTTGGTAAACATTTACGTCGATTTTCCCTAACTCCAACTTACATGAATCCGTTGCTCGCATCGTGAAGTTTTTAATGGCAAAGGCTTAACGGATAAGCTGGTGATAGCGTTAAAGGTCTAGCTGACCGAATGCGTCCAACCTAATGTACATGCATACACATAGGATGTCCTTAGAGTCCCCCTTAAGCTGCAAAATGCATTGAAATTTTTTCATTCATCAAGAAAAATGTACTGAGGGGTTTTTCTCGGCAACCAACCGTCAATGAACTAGAATAACGCACAAAGTACCAAATCAGCCACATCCATGTCGATTTATATCTCAGCCACAATTAATTGTAGAGAAAAATCGACATTGACTTTCGATTTTGGAACTTCGTGACTTATTCGTCCGGCTAGTTTTACGCGTGTCGATCAGGAGCCTCGACGCTCTGTACATGTGAGCCCTGCACACAAACCCGACTGGATAATCGATCAGCATCATCGCCCTGCTGGCTCACCGCAATTCAAACAAGAGTAACAACATCAGCCGCAGCTCTAATCATCCCCTCGATGAATCGAGTGAGCGCGGAACATAGCCACCTTATAAACACGCGAATTCGCGGGGACTTTGGGGATGTCCTCGTTAGTTTGCTCATTACAGCGATTGCTCATAGTTTCGTTAAATCCATGTAGCCCTGCGTAGAGAACAATCGCGGAAGAACGTTCGAGGAATGTCATATATATGTTTACTCCACATTCACATAGCTGTCCTTATACGTGCGTCTATGAACGATCACTTGCAACTTCATGTCCTCTGTGGAAACGGTTACTCTCGCGTTAATCAAATACTATCTATATAATTGCGGAATCCAACGTATACTATTCGTTGCTTGCACGAGAATCCAAATGCACAAGCGTCAAATCTACAACATATCTACGGGATTGGTGATCAGTGTGGTTTTCATTTATCACTTCGGGCAAGTGATATTTGGATAGTTCATCAAATCTCCTAAAAAAACCATGCAGAGCGGTTCGATTACAAGTATTAATAAAAACATCCTCTCGATAGTTCCTTTTTCATATTTCACTATTGGCATGAAAGCTTCGTTGATACGGTTTTTAATGATCTCTCCGTAGAAGTGATATTTGGATACTTTATTAAAACTTCTGACAGAACCGGAGCTACTCGATCACAGATTCTTACAAAATCATACCTCTTGATAGTTTGTTTTTCATACTGTACTTCTCCCAAAAAGATTTTGGTTTATATGGTTTTTAATCATCGCTCCGTGCAAGTGATAATTCCATGCTTCATTCAATCTCCTAAATGAACTGGAATTAACTATTTTATAACAAGTAATAATAAAAACGTTCCTCTCGTACCTAATACTTTGCACTTGTATGCAATATATCAATGTCCTTTGTATTAAAACTGGAAAAAAATTTGATGGTGAAGACATCTGTGACTTGTATGAAATTGTAAGCACAGCTTTTAATTCACTGTGTGTTGAAACGAAGATACAAAAAAATGCTGCAATCGTGATTGATGACAATATCTTTCATGGGTAACAGTAATCGTGCTGTTTGACCTTCCGGGTGGATGAGAAACGTACACTCGGGTGACATACATACGTTATGGATTGATAACCTCTTGTGTTTATTTGGTACCGAGTAAGAAAAAAATACGAATGGAGAAAAAAATTCAAAAATCATGAAGATTCAGACATCAACATTTTTCAAAACGCACGCATACAAAAATACGTCTTTGGAATCATATTCATTCGATCATATCACATTCTCTCGATAATTTATCACTTAAATTATCAAGTCTTATTTCTTGGGTGTTCTCAATGTCTTTCAAATGTATTTTTGCTTCTGTTTACCCTCTGGATTGTCGTCTTTTTTACGAGTCATTTCCATCTTCTGCTGACATGGTATCCTCCACCCACGTTTCTTCGGCTTTAACGTATGATAACAAAGAACGATACTGACACGTGGTTCATTTTTGTTTCTTATATTTCCAGGAGAAATTTCTGAAGCCAATAATTCAAATGTTTATCTATTTATTTTTGTGCTACTGAGAATCTTCTTCGTCTGGGTTCTTCATGGAAGTTGGAGTAATTTTTTTATTTAGTTTTCCCAATTTCACGTCCCTAATACATCCATATAACTAGCTGGTGTTTCGGAGAACCTGATAAAAACTCCTCAGGCTCTTTGCCTACAGGATGTTAAATAAAAACCGCCTGCAGCTAATTCAACTAGTGTATAATTTTATACTCCCTCTCACTTTCTCGAGCAGTATACTGCAACAAGAACCAGTTGCGTTGGATCAGTTTCGCCAAGTACAAAGTTCAACGTGTACACCTCGTAAAACATAGCACAAAATTCGTGCCCTCATATCGTACACGAGATGAATCAAAAACATTACTACGAATTAGGCCACAATTGTTGATTATTATTTCAACAAACAAAGTATCCTCTCATTTTCCTCTTATTGAGCATGTTTCGTGTTTTTAATTTTAATTCTGTACGACTTTGGTGTACGTTAATTACAATGAAAAAATCAAATCTCACATTGGTTCTGCGAAGTTCGTTAGCTTAGGGTTTATTATTATTTCCAGATCAAAAGTTTAATTACAGTTTTTTATCATCAAATAAATGAATTGAGTCGAATTTATGGAAAAGAATCTTTTTTTAAATATTTGAAACAAATTAAAACGACTGTAATATTTTGCCGTTAAACAGGATCTACTTTTTTTCAAGTATTTTTATTTCGATTTTTTCATGAGCCATCCCATGATTTATTTATTTTAATCGAAAAAATCATTGAGTATCAAATGTCAAAGTGTTTTGTCATCACGAATTTGCTGTATTCAACAGAAGTCTCCATCCAAGTAAAAAGTAGAAAGAATATTGACGGCATAAGAAATGCATGCGCGTCATGCACTCGTTTCTATGTAGTGGCTCTCGAAATGATTTTTTTTCTTGTTATAGGCTCATTTAGCTCTTTCGTAAGAGGCAATCATTTTATTGCAAAAATGAGAGAACGACGTTGGTGGATTGAGAGGAATGCGTTTTTGCTTCATCTGGGACTCTTTTCGCCTTGAGCCCTTTAGGAAAAGAGTCAGTATTTTTATTTTATTTCTTTAGCGCAAAAAAGTATTCACCCATCGAGTTATAAAGCCAGAAAAGCAGAAAAGCAAGTTTTTTATTTGGCTCGTGGAGCCCACCAGGTTCCTCAGCGAGAAGCAGGACGAAGAAGGGCCTTCGTGTACGGCCAAGAAAAAAAATTAAACTGCAGGCCAGAGAAAAGCATTCGCTTTTGAAACGTTTGATATGAATTAGAAAGGCTTTCACGAAGTACTCCAGAAAATCAAATATAGGAGGTGGAAACGGCGTTTTTTTTTCCTTGTTCACAGTCTGCGCACACCGATTGGCACGAGTTTGTAGCGCTTACACGGACTAATTAAACTAGTTCCTTTTTCGTATAACTCATGAACTTCCTCCATACGTACAATTATTTTGGGAAAAAAAAAAAAAAAACTAATGATGATGAGGATGAGCGTTATGCAGAAATAAATGTTGATTGCCTCGACTATATCGTGTTTGCGGTACAGTACGATGAATCGTGATGCAAAGGGGAGTTTCGAGCGGATTCGTCGTCGTTAGTCACATTGATATGTCCTCGCAGTAGACGAATGAAAACACCTGGAGGCTCACGCAACTCATCGTCGCCGTCGACGTTGCCTCACGTTACTAGAGCGCGTAACTTTATATGGTCGAGCGTTTGGCCACTGGCTCAGAGCTCTCAACCAAAGCTTTTGAGCTCGTGATATCGTATCGTCATATCTAAAGGATTCTTAGCATCGTTCTCAGAGTTTAGAAGAATGGTCAACCGCCTTTGAATCCTGGCTGTTACAGAAGGGTGAAATGGTCTTTTTCTTTCTTGTCTAAACGTAATTTTGAACTGTCGATTCTGCTATCGATTATAATTACGATTATCCCTCTGCATGTGGCGAAGGATCGGAACTAGGGCCTGAAAACTCGGTACCGACTCGAATCATCACTTTCGAGGGTTGGACCTTGACGTTTACGCCGATCAAGGAATCGACATCGTTAAATTTTGCAATGATTGTGAACCGATGTATTATCAGATTGTTCTGATCTCTAAAGCAACTGTAGTGATGGGACGTCGCTTTGTTCTATTTTTAGTTTTTGTCGTTTTTCTCAGGTGGCAGCAACCGGTGTCGAGGGTTTTGCTATTTTACCACAATTAACTATACCGCGCCGTGTTTTTGTTTTTATTACATTCTTAATTGCCAGGAGGGAATTCATTTTCAGTTAAAACATCAAAATCGAGATGTTTAGTTTAAGTATTTTATGTTTTTGTTTCCGCTGGTCATAGCTCCTGTCCCAAAATTCTTTACGTCGAGCCGTCATCTCGAGCATTTCATTGACTTCTTTCAAAATTAAACAGTTACTTCAGCGTGCGATTTTGCTGTTGGGATCTCGTTTTAAAATTGAATTTCCATTGATATGTTTAATCTATGGATCTGGCTAAATTATTTAACTTTTTAATATTCAGCGAGCCAACCGTAAATGCAAATCATATCAATGACGTTGTAGACAGTTTTGTTCAAAGACGTACTGAGCTCGAGACTCTCACTATATACAGAATCACACAATAATATCTGAAAAACGAGTTCAGTAGACTGAGGAGAGAAATCCTTACAATTTCCTAGAACAATACCGCAAATATATTACTTTTCATTTATTAACAATTCGTACGCCGTGTATGACTCCACACAATGATATTAAACATTGAGACTTGAAAAAAACGTCCTTTTCCATCTTTTCGTTTTTATCACTTCACGTGAACCAACACAGACTTATCCAACAAAGCAACGATAATTGTAATGCTCTTGATCAAAGGCACAAATTCATATGGAAAGGGAACATCATGCATACGCGAACAAAGTCTGGATGAAAAAATGAAATAGAAATAATGGATTTCATTTGTTCTACTTCTCGTGGTTATTGGAGACTCGACTAAAGAGCTTTGAAACGAGAATATTTTACTCGCAAATTATTCTGCTATCGTGATTCTTCGCTCCTGTAGATCCAACCAACAACGTAATCTAGTTTAATCGGAATATTTTAAATAAGAAATCAGTTGCCAAAGTGGAAAAAAACTGGCATTACAGATGACGTCAATCCTTGAATACTTGACTTTTTTATTTGCACATAAAACGAATCGTTTAGTTTGAAAATGACTCATTACGGAAAATATCAATTAGCGATAGAATTTGCGTAGTAATACTTAACGATATGTTGGCCTTTGATCTTAAAAAAAAAGAAAAAAATTGATGCTAATTTGCATTTTTTTAATGAGAATAATAATTCAAATCGAAATCTCGAATCTATAGGACATTCTCTCAGTCGCAAAATTACATACTGAATCGACAAGTTCAGAATAAGAAATTGGAAAACGGTCACTCTCATAGAGATAAACAAACTGGCAAAGAACAAGCATTTGTCAAAAAATAAGCAATTACTGATAAAAAGCGTTTTATGTCTTCAAGGAATAGCTTTTCGACGAGTGTCGACCCAGTGCAATTTTCGGCTCTTATTACAGTGAAAATTTTTAACTAGGTTTCGAAATAAATTTTCAACGAGGTCACGACTATAACAGCGGGATGTCAGAATAAGAAGCAGGTTGCTTTCAACAATTAATTCAGACGAGCTATGGAACACGGTTACACTTTGGTAAATTAGCGTGTCAGATGATGTCCGTAGAAAGGTTCAACGTCATAAATTGCCGTTTCATTCGATTCATCGAAATTCGAGAAAGAAAATAGCCTCCAGCAGGAATTTTACGTCTGTCGTATGAAAAAATAAATAGCCACGATACATGGAGGTTTTGCGGTTCCATTCATAAACGACAAGAAAAGAGGGAAAATCATGTGTTTGGAGGGAAAAGAGAGAAGGAAAAAGCGAAACGTGATTTTCTAGAAAGCAGTAAAAAGCCAAGTGTCACACAAAACGAACGATCCATTCTTGAATATATAACAAATATTCTTCTTGGAGCTCCCATTGGCAACGTGAACGTATGTTAAATTTCAGTACGAAGGAGAACATATATGTATACGTGTACTTGACCGGACGTCGAAAAATTCAATGCTTGGGGCACGTGTGTCCGCATGTCCTTTTAAAAACTTATACTCCCTTCATGTATAGCTTTACTTTAGCAGAATTTTTCCTATTTCCGGTTATACAGGCTCCGGATTCGAGTGAGCAAGCATTATTCATTGCTTTATCTTGGATTCAATATCAAATTATTTCAGTAGTAGTACCGGAGACCGGCAAAGAGAGAGAAAGAGAAACAGAGAGAGAGTGAGAGAAAAAGAGAGCTGTGAGGTTCTCGTTTTTGTGTAACTTTCGCTACATATGTTCTTTTCTTCGAGGGTATTCGGGAAGTATAGTTGTTATCATACAGAGACCAGCAGTTCCGAGTGGCTGAAGTTAAATTTAAAGTTTGAAGGTATTCTTGACCTTTTCTTTGTGATACAGTCAAGATGGTTATTGTATATCAGACATTACAAAAAAAGGGAAAAAACTTTATTTCATTTTTCCACTGAAAGCAATGGAACAAGTGTAACGAGTTTATCATTCGATTGACACTAGATTGAACTGACTGTATTTGTAAAATGATGACAAAACTAGAAAACAATTGAGAGCTCATTATGATTGTGGCTATTTTCATCACAAAAACAAAGCCATCCTAATTAATTTGATGTATTCCTGATTAATTCTGGTGTTGAAAATTACATCGTAGTTGGAACTTAACGAAAAATATTTATTTTATCAACAATTCAAATCTTCATCACCTTCATCGTACATTTACTTTTTTGGTCGCAAAAAAAGATCGTCTTATCTCACCCAAATGATGCATACGAATGTTTGAAGATGCTGAAGAAATAAAGGAATTTCGTTGCATACCAATGATGCAAACTTTAAAATCATATTTTTTTTCTTTGCCTCGGGTCATTGGTTACTCAATTTCGTGCCAGATAAATATGGAGCACCATATTTTAAGCAGCATAAATACAAATAAATAGCAACCTACAGCCATTCAATACATAGATTTTGCTTAATGATGTGAAAAGTAATTAGTGACGCCAAGCAACTGATACGAAGATAACGCAATTTACCTAATGTCTGCCATTAGAATTAAAGTATTGAGATGAACCAAGTACAATATCCGATCGAACCGAATTATACAGTGGAATTTAAACAACGTTATTTCGATGTCACACTCTTATAAACGTTTACTTCCAAATAAATAACTGCCTTCGAATGCATTTGTAATCAGACTAGACTCTTTAGAGCCACGACATAAATCAATAAATTGAAATATACTAGAAACAAGATTTGTTGATACAATATGTTTGAAAATATTAATTTATCGATCGATATTTTGTATAGAAGCTAAAAAAAAACGAGAATCCTCAAACTGTTATATTGAATGAAAAAGTGACAAGTAGCTAAAGCGTTGACGAGTCGAATTTTATTGCAGATTTTTTAACTCATGCATATCTGGAGTCATCTAATAAAATAGGTAAAGTAGCCACTTACGAGGGCTACAGTTTTTCTGGAAATCGGATACATGAGAAAAAAACGCGCGAGGGAGAGAGATAAAGAGAAAGAGAAAGAGAAAGAGAGAGAAAATGTTGGAAAAATTACTAAAAAGAGAGATCCCTGACATTTCTACATGTATTTAATGAATTTCTTTACATTTACTCATTGATTTATACGTGTGAACAAACTCGAGAATGTCAGCTCTTCCATACCGAAAAGCCGACGATCGATAAAAGTTTGAGTACTTTCTGTACTGCATTGGTCCCTATAAACAGTATATATGTATGGATGTTACACCCATTTTCTCTTTTACGACTAAAAACGTCGGCCATGCCGTATAAAAGTCTATCCCGATACATAAATATATCTATGTGATGTATTTTAGCAGAGCATCGTCCTCGTGAAAAGGACGATGAGTGAGCCACTGCGTCACCGGCAAACTGACATTTCGGGAGGTGCGGTTAATGCCACAAGGCTCCGAGAGAAATGTCATACGGGCCGTGATTATAAAGGAAAAACGAAAGTTCCGAAAGCAAGATGCACTAAAATGTCATTCAAATACATATGCGCCATCGTCTTTCGTCGCTTGAAAAATTGAAGAAAAAAAAAATAAACATAAAATTACCGATTAATATGAAAATTGTAATGAAAAAAGAAAATTGTAAGATTCCATTGCCCTGGAAAATGAGCGACAATTTCGTCATTTAGTGTTGTACGAAAGGGTTAATGAATACCGACACCCGACACCGGCGTGACTGTGAATTTTATCCTCGAAATTCGCGTGTTAAAAGAAGATTACAGGACTCTCCTAGTATAATTATTACCCCGTGAAAAATTACGAATCCCCAGGGTTGTCGGAGAAATTACCAAAAATCTCATTAAACGTGAGTAATGGCTCTCGGAGCTCACTACTTATACCCACTGACCCCATAACGAAGTGCGAACTCATACTTTTTTTTTCTACTTTTCAGCAAAGGAAAAAAAGTTACGGAAAAATTTGCGAGTACATTTCAAGACTTTTCATAGAATTTTTCAAGCGTTCATTCGCAGGGCGAAAAAAGCAGTAAAAATAATGAATAAAAAAATTGAAAAAAAAAAACGAAAAAAAATCTGCTCGAAAACCTATGTGTTAATTTTTTTCGATTATTTTATAAAATTGAACATGTATCAGGTTGTTGAATTTTTACTATGATACAGTGTGTGACACTGCAGTTTAAAATCTTGGCAGCAGTAAAATCTTCAGCACACCAGCATGAAAAGTGTCCAGCAGGTTTTAACCCAAATTATTATTACTGCATGTTTCGAAATGACTCGTTAAATTTTGGTTTTTCTAATGTTATAAAAAACCTTTTTCTAAATCAGAACACCGTTTTTTGATATGTTTTTTTTATTGTATATACGTTGTAAAATGTTGGTTTGCACGTATTTTGAAGGGATTTTAAAAGGCATGATTGTGAGTGAAAGCCACGTGAAACACACATCTTCATTCAGCCTCGTTTATCTTCCATTCTTTCTTCACGCAATCCAACTCCTTTATATATATATTATATATATATACATAAACCACGAATATCCAAGGATAATAATACATGGATAGTATATTTATCTCCAATGTGAATGTTGACCCCGTAATACGTCAAAATAAAAAATATAACGCTGAAAAGATCATTCCTTATAAACCTTACAACAACGGCTGAACTCTCAGAATTTTCTCACACGGATATATTCTCAGCCACCTCTCATTCTTATTCTTCTTCTTTTTCTTCTTCTTCTTCTTCTACCTCTTTTTCCCTACACTGGTTTCCTCACATCGATCTTTCGTCACGTGTACATCTGCAAAAGACCACCCACGTTGCTCTCTCTTTTCTTTTATGTACTTTTTTTTACAACCCTTGCGCGTGCAACGAGAACGAGAGAAAAATCGTCGGCTCACTCTCTGCTTTTCACTCCGGTTAAATCTTGACACGCGAACCTTTCTAAAGGGCACACACGTACGGAAAAGATATGGAAGAGGTGCAGAATCTGGTAGAACAAATGTTAACTAAGAACAATAACAAACGTCAGAATACCCATGCATTTATTATGCGATTTTATTGACACCCCAACTGTTCGAGAATTATGATTTCTAAGAGAGTCTTGGCTTCTGAAAATCCTGCACGACGGAACAAGAAATATTGCTTTGAAAATGTTGAATTGGTTGAAAAATATATTCTGAAAAAGTATAGTTTGTGTAACCTTTTCTTCGTTGAGAATGTTTTTTTTTTTTGTTTTGTTTGGTTCGTACAATTTGAATAAAAACATAAAACAAATATTATCTGTTACTGTTCAGTTATTCAGAGTTTTCTAAACAATCATAATTCCTTATATTTTCTGTTCATTGATAACATGCAAAATAAAAAACAAAAAATAGTTAATTATTTTTTGTTCAAATTGTGACAAAAGAACGGGTTAAAAAATTCCTCGAACTCAAGGGTTGAACGACTGCTTCGGAATCGAAGTTTTTTCATTCCAAATGTGCTATTGTGTATTCCCCATTAATTCGAATGGTTTATTTATTAATTAAAGCTGAAGGGTCCAGTCAGGATCTTGATTGACGGAAATAGTACGTTACAAAAGCCAGTTTCAAACAAACATGACAACGGTCCAATTAAAAAAAAATTGTTTCCAATGGACGCTTTTCATTTCATCGACGAAAATACGTTGTATCAAAAATACAAAAAAATGTTTGGATTTAAAAAATGTTGTGCAACGAAAATAAATGAAATTCAAACATTATTGATACTTCTTTGTGCAAGTAATCCCTCAAAACATGGAAATTATAAAATCCAAGTTATTATCATTTCAGTTAATTATCTTATTTTGCAGGAAATGTGGCAACAAGTGCTTTTTAGTGCTCAAATATTTTAATTCCTCCCTGCCAAACATTCTCTGCTACGTTAATCAATCGAAATTCCCAGAGTCGTAAAGCACCTAATTCCAGTACCAAAGAATCGATCGATATGTATGGTACGGTGACTCGCGTGCATCGTTTCAAAAAACTCGTATAATAAAGATTGTTTTTTTTTTCTCTTTTACCTCCCTCACACTAAACTAGAGCACTAAAAGTCCGGAAATTACGTGTATTTATAGGTACAAGTGTTTTCGCGGAAAGCATTTTTTTTCTATACACATGGAACTTGACTATGTAGACGCGATTTTTACTCAGGTGCAACAAAACCGGTAATCAGAATGAAACGTCGAAAAAGAAAACAATGCAGATGTGTTCAGGTAAATAAATGTCTAAATAGCTCGTGTTTTCTCTGCCTGACTCATAAATCCATTCAATAATACCTGCGTGAGTGCGTGCTGAGCACTGTCGCAGTTAATCGTTCGACCAGCATTCACGAAGAGAATAAGATAGACTGAGGGAGAAAATGGATTAGAAAAAGCAAAACTGGATATTCTAACGCACTTTCCCATTCCAGGGAGATTTGTGCCGTTGTTTGAATATTTTCTTCGTCTACTGACTACATTTCGATAGAAAAAAAAAATGTCACACTTTAACATTTTTTGTCCCTCCTTCACTGTCTCTCTAAAGTTCCCCTGTGAATTATTACACGTTTTTTTGTAACTTTTTTCATATTTCCTTCCATCCACTTGCACACTTCCGCTTTTCAATAAACGCTCCACAGCGCTCACCAGTGCTATTTTATATGGAGCTCGTAGAAACGTCCGAGGGAAAGTGATTTTCGAATGTGTTCACTGTGACGAGAGAACGAGTCACGTAACGTCTATATTAAAAGGAGAACCTATGCATGAATGAATCATACGGTTCTACAAATTGGGCATTCGCAGTAACTTGCAATATCTGTTTGGTATCATTGCTTCAGATACTTTATTCAATAATATTCCGGTGAAATCTGTGGACCTGGACGAAAAAACCTGTTTGGCTCCCACACTTTTACTTGCGTACGATTAACTTGAAATTTGGTATTCGAGAGTTTTGGAAGTTACTGATTATAAATCTAAACTCGAAATTTAACAACTCGAAATCAGTTATTTTCTAATTTTTTGACACGAACCCAGCGTAGGAGAATTTTTTGTGAGAAATCTGTTAAATTATATAGACTGAGTTGAGATTGTGAAAAAACTGACACCGTAGTGTTCGATGAAGTTTAGTAGAAAATAAATGAACTTGAAAAAGTTTTTTTTTCAAAACGAATTTTGTATTTCTTGAGCTGACGAAGGATGCATTCGCAAAAAAATGATCAATATTGTCGTCTGCTAATATCGAATAGTTATTTTCTCGATGAAATTTCAGCTGATAGTTTAAGTTTCATATCTGATCAACAAACGTACACGATAAATCGATCAATTAATTAATGACCTCGATGAAACTGCTCGCGTCCAATTACTCTGGTCACTCAACCATATTGAATTACAGTTGTACGACTTGGTCTACTATCAAAGATGGTTGAGGGATGTTTCCCTGGAAAGGTTCATGATTCCTGTTCTTTTCTACTTGCTCCTTGGATGATTGAAGTTTCTGACCGCGGTTTGCAAAATTTGTGGCGAACACGTCCTAGCATTGAATAATCGTAACGATCGGTTTTTTTTTTTTACAGGAAAGACGCTCTACTTGGAATAGTTAAAAAAGGTTTAATGGAAAAACCTTGGACTAAAATTAAGATGCATTTGTTATACAATTCTCAAATTAGTGAATGATATTCCGCTCGGATATTTTTTATTTACACTCACAATAATTCTTCGTTGCAAAAAAGGCAGAATTATTGTTGAAAATTGTCCAGGATAAAACTTCAATCACATAATTATTTCGTTATGCCAGAATTGACTGTCGTGACTATTCTCGATGATCGCTAGTCCACATGATCTTCCTTTTCGATTTCATCCTGTTTGTTTCATTTTAATGGCTGGAAAACGAAACATCAGCAAAACTTGTTTTCCTGATATTCATGATATTTTCGTTATCAATGAATGAAAACCGACGACCAGTCCGATTACATTCGTTTATTTGAATGAGTCATACACCGCATAAAGATATATTTTCTTCACTTTTACTTTTTCCATAACATTTTTGGAATGCTTTATCTTATCTCTATAATTATATTGTAAGAAAGACAAAAGAAGTTCGTTGACGAAGTTGACGAGCTTGATTGTTTTAACAGAAGTTGTAAACGTTACGTCTGTTTCAATGAAGTTGCTGCGTAATTTTCATATTTCGTAATGTAGTTATTGTTGATCCCACATGTTCATGGAGTACGAAGAAATTAAGTCAAACTATGACTTTAGAATCTCCCTGTAGGTAAAAGCTCTTCGACACCGATGACTTTCTGAATTTTGGATATTGGTCCATCCAGGTTTAACGATTCGTTTCCTGATATGTGATCACCATCGTATATATTTTTGAATCGATGCAAAGCAAAAAGTCATGTATTCGATGCGACCGATGCGTTTGGCGAAACCATCTTGTTGTTTCGAATCGAAAATAGGTAGAGTGAAAGCAGTAATACGAAATAATACGTTGGAAAGAGACGGAGAAGAGATGGAAAACGTGGAAGAGCAATGGAAATACTTGAAACGACACATCGATTCGATTGGACTATTGGCGAGAGTCCGGTAAGAGCAGAATATAACCAGTCGACCACTTTACCGACACATTTTCATACGACACTCATGGACATATATGTATGATACTCGTTCCATATATCTATACAGCAGTTGGGGTTGTTCTACCTTAAAAAAGAGACTCGATGCACATCCAAACTGCCGGGTAAAAAGACTTTCCTCGTCCCACATTTTCTACACCCCAACGATACTCTGGACCCCCGTTATCTTATTCGTTTTATAGAAGACATTCCGTTTCAAACATTAGACAATTCCGTTATTGCCACTTATACCATTTTGATGAAAACTTCAGAACAGTATAGAGATTTTTCAACGATATAGTCACTTTATTTTGGTCTCGAAATCTTACTCTGTTCTGAAACAATTTCAAAGCGATTTGAAAAAAGTGCGTTAATCATTTGTGGGTTTAACGTATTCAAATTTTTCTGCACTCCGTAGTTCATTGTCACGTTTCGCGTTCATCTCCTACTTAAAAATTTTTTAACCTCAAATATTGTGTAGTATCGAAAATATCATTTTAATATTGTACAATATGGCATTTTGAATAATTATTCAAACAATTCCCTTCCTTAGCGATTTGCCACCAGTCAAATGAATCGAGGAGTCATATTCCTCGTCACATTGTTTAAGCACAAAAAGTCAATGATAAAGGGTTAGTATCGTTAGCAGAAAATTATGTGCATTGAGTGTAAGTATAAGTGAATAGAATTTAATTTGGATCATAGCTGACAACGAATTGTGGATTATAATTACCAAAACTTGCGAGTAATTTTGTATCGCTCTGGAGTTTTCCGGGTCTGGTGGTTGGTTGCTTAAATTTCCATGAAATTAGCTTTAAAAGATGCAATTCTTAGTTTCGACACTTGAATTTTCATTCAACTAAACAAGATACAATTTGAGAAAAGGAAAAATATAATAGACCTCAACTTAATGGGTTTTAAAGGAAAT
Source organism: Campoletis sonorensis (assembly GCA_013761285.1). Taxonomy (NCBI): domain Eukaryota; kingdom Metazoa; phylum Arthropoda; class Insecta; order Hymenoptera; family Ichneumonidae; genus Campoletis; species Campoletis sonorensis. Next base: position 2,448,656 of record JACEOJ010000206.1, on the reverse strand, counting down.
TAGATGGACAACATCAATTGGGCCTGGAATGACCGGTGGAAGGATAAAGCATTGACGAAAGTGGCACCCGAAGACATAACAGGCAAACGAACCAAACAACGTTGCATATGGGGTGTGAAGAAAAGGCAAAAAGATAAAGAGGTCGAAGACCAGACGACGTAAAATGGAAACGACGTTATCCTACATTTCCCTCACGGTTTTTTTTTTGTTTTTCTGTTCTGTGCCCGAAATTTGATGTTGTCCTTATTGTAATTCACAATTCGCTTATATTTTGTAGCGTTTCGCTGGTCGGCTATTTAGCAGATGCACTTTTGTATTCCAAAATTGATTTGTCGGACTTATTTTCGATGTCGTGTAAAAAAAATGTATTTTTTTACCCCCGACCAGCAGCACCCGCTTCGCTCGTGACGCAAATGTCGGGACAGGCATCAAATACAAAACCAGCAGCACTCGCTTTGCTCGAAATACAAAAGAAAACCAAATCATGAATCTATCGTACTTTCGACCGGCTATATATGAAGAAAAATAGTATATACTACACGGGCCCTGAACTGCGCAACATGCCCTCGGCTTCGCCTCTGGCATGAAGTTGCGCGGTGCAGGACTTCCAAACTTTCTGCCCTTGTAGTGTAATATACTATTAATTTCTTTTTTCCTTTCGATCTCCATCGATCTATTTTCTACTAATGGCTGATGTACACTACTTCCCATCTCTCACAAATCATGGTCTGTAGTAATTTATTAATAAAATTGAAGTTTTGTAGCGAAATCACTACTTTTTTCCGGTAAATATTGTTGTTTTAATCCCCGAACTTTTCCCTGATGAAAAATAAACTGAAATTTTTTTACTTTTTGTATGGATTAAATGAAGGGACGTCCCTCTGTAGAAAAATTATATTTTTGTCCATTCTCGAATCTCACAATCGATCGTGGGTATAAATGCACACTATCATATTTCGGTGATCATTGTTTATTCTGCCTAGATTTAAATTCCCTGCAACAGAGATTGTGGATATGCGAGTTTATTGAGTTTTTTCATTATTCCCGTTAAGTCCCGAAAAGTCCATCCACCGATCGTCACAGACTGCGGGTAAAATAAATATAATTGAATAAAAACGTGATGCAGTATACAGTGGTGAATCCATTTTTTTTGCAAGCAAATGAAAGATCGTTATTAAATATAACGTATACAATTTGTTCGTCTATTCTATCCACTCTTCAAAAGCACGTCCTCCCTAAAGCTTCTTCACATATTTCCGGTTCTTGGGTTCCGAAAAATAAAAATCAACAACAATATCGTTCGGTTTTAACAACAATATCGGATTCAGAGGTAGATATAAACGGTTATAAGAGGAAACAAATTAGACATAAATAGGAACTGCACAGAATATAGAATTCGAAAGAAAAGTTCAGAGATGTTATTATTTATACAGATTTGGCGAAGAGAAAGAGCTAAAGATTTCTGGCTGAAGTGCGTTGAGCCAACAGTTTTTTTTTCTTCCTATTGTTCGGACGATAACAAGCAACTTATTAAATTTTCAACAAGCTCGGACAAATAAATATTGAAAACTGTAGACACGCGGGAGTTGGAGAAATATTTCATAATAGACGCCATAAAACAGGAAGAAATGGTTGTATTTGTTCCATTAAAAAATGATAAAAAACTGAATTGATGCTGTAAAAAATGTAACAATTGGTAAAATTGTGACAGCGAGGAAACAGAAAAAATGTTCCCGGGTCTAATCTGTATTTCCGTATACACGCGCATATATTAATTGAAAATTGATTGAAATATTCGAAAACATTTCGTTGAATCTTAGAACAACGAATTTAACTCAAGTTTCTTTCCCTGTTGACACATAGATCTCGGAGTTGAAAATAAGCTTCTTCTGAAATTCGAGAAACTCATTTCATCCAGACGAAGATACAGTGGGAAGAATGAGTTGCCTCAAAGTCTAGGTATAGATGTATATACATTCTGAGAGTCTGAGCAATTAACCTTATCGTGTTATTAATATCGCGTGCTCGCTGTTTCTGTTGGTGGTTGTGCTTTGGCCCGAGCACAAGAAATTTGGGCAAATGGTTTAAGACGAAGAGAGACAGAGAGATAAAAACAAACAGAAGATGTATATACGTATCTGTATAAATTTTTTATTTCCCCACAAAGTTCTCCGCTACGAAGAGAAATTTGTGTCGCGAATTTTCTCATCTCGTCATCCACAAGGATTTCACCACAAAATCTGCGCATCTTATTTCATCAGTTTTATCTTATTAACTTCCGGACTTAATAAAACCACGGGCTGTTTAGATGAATGCAATGAGAAGGAAAACGGAAGAGAATATGAAGATGAGAAATGAGAGGGCAGGATGAAAGTAAATGTAAATCAAAAATAAAGAAGAGCAAAATAAGGTTCTCTCAATTCTAAAACTTTAAATACTCTCCTCATTCGTTATCAGAGCTGTTTCTACTTTGATCTATAAGAGATCCACTCTTTTCTTGCTAAAATAATAATAAAAAAGAAACACCCCAATGCCGGAAGGGTTTTTTTTCTCGGAATATAATGGAAGGTCGGCTACTCGGCAAAGTACAGCTGTGTATAGATATAGAGACGAATCGAGAAATAAAAAAGGGGAGTTTTAGAGGGTCTCCGTAAGAATTATACTCGTTCCATAGGGCTGCTGATCTTGCTCTTTTTTTATCCTTCTTCTTTTATCTCGGAGTCCCACCATTTCTTTTTCACGTTATGCGTTATCCTATATTCTTTCTTCGACCCCCTTCCTCCAGAAGAAAAGAAGATCCTTTTAATAAATTCATGCAATTTTCTTTTTTTAAGCATATACGTATGTATATAATAAGTAAATAGATCCATGCTTCAGGCAAAATTGGATCAAGTGGAATTGATAGATTTTCATTATGCATAATTCATATTCAATTAATCCCTTGACTTTGAACTAGCAGCTCCTTTTTATATTCTTCTTTTTTTCTAGCATTATTTTTCACTCTTCTGGTAGAGAGTTTATCATTTGTGGAATAAACGTTTACCAAAACTATAATATTAAAAGACCTAGAGCATCGATGGAAATTTCATACTCGATCTTGTTATGATCCTGAGCTTCCTGAGTTCCTGAGCTTTGTTTATATACAAAAGTCGGTTCTTCGCGGTACTAGCAGCCCCAGTGGCTCAAACATTTCAAGCGATATACAAAACAAAGATTTCATAATAGAAATGTTAAATGACTAGGCCAGGAAAGACGATTTTTGACTGAATGATATTCGTTTCCTCTTCATAATATAAAAAATTGATTTTCAATACGATCTCTTTTATTCATGAAATTAATAAACAGCAAAAATTTTATCTACATGATACACGATCACGAAAAAAGTCTTGAAAATAAAAAAGATAAATCTTTAATTATATTAAAACACAGAAATAATACACAATTTCCTCCGATTTTGAATATCTTCTGAATCTAATCTTTGCACACTACGATATTATACTTCGAATTGGAATGCATGATTATTACTGGAAGCTTATTTCTGGGATGCAGCAAATTAGCCACGATGAAACGAGGAGATCAAATGGAGTATGACTTTTAGACGCATTTCCTGGCATGTAAATCGACAAAGAGAAGGGAAAGTGGAGCAAAGAGAATTACGTGCATGAGGAAGATGACAAAACCGCGTAAACCATACGTATTATCCTTGTCTCTCTACGTCGAGCATTTCACGTCTCAGATGCACCTCGTTACTTCCGGAAAGGGAATTCGCGGGTTAATGGTATAAGTTAAGGGCGCGAGAGACATCCTTTGGTAAATCGCTCAGCGTGGCTTTAGCCACAGGAACCAACATTGCTACCACGCTTAAGCCAGCTATTTCGCTCTCTTCCTCTGCCCTCTCTCTCTCTCTCTCTCTTCCTTTTCTCTTTCTCTCTCTCATTCTCTTTTGCTTCCTTTCACTATCTCTTGCTCGCGAAGACTATCCATGAGGAGGACCAACGGTATCGCAAATAATTAATATTGCGGTCCGTTTGCACGAGTAATCACAGTACTACGGCTCAACCACAGCAACCTCGAATCTCTTCACCAGCCTGAAGGTCCGCTTCTCGTCGTTCTACTCTTCTCATCTACGACACTCATTCGGCTGTCTCTACCTCTCACATACTTCTCCCTTTCTCATCTTCCCGTGCCTTGCCCTCCTTTGGTCTCTTTGGACCTTATTCACCCTATTTATTTGTATTTTCACCCCCTCCCCCCTCCGCCCCACTGTCTCTTGCTATCTCTGTCTGTCTGTCTTTCTCTCTCTCTCTCTCTCTCTCTCTCTTTCTCTCGCGGTGGCACACAAAACGAGGAGAACAAGCAGCGAAGCTTGCAAGGGCACCGTTTCCACAAAATTCACTTGCGAAGATCTGCTCCCCCAGGCGAACATTAGCAAGACTACAGCATTCGAGAACATTTGGCCGATATACGTGCCCGCTTCGGTGCGCCCTTTGTACTCGAAGGACGTTAATTTCCATACACACAACATCCGATCGCTACATCCTCTACGAACGAATAAAACTCGCTGAATTGGAATGGCATTAGTAAACAAATTGCACTAATTTTTATCGGTTATCTAATTCATAAAGATATCATTAATTCCATTATTAATTCCAGGTATTATTAATTCCATTGAATAATCATACAGAAGCGAAACATTTGCACATGTTTTTAATTCTTCTTAGGTCTGTGTTATGTGCCAAATAAAGGTTAGTTCGAAAAAGTAATCGTGAATGAATGTGTCTACTGATAACAATAAATATTAATGAAAGAATTTTAGGAAAGGAAATATTGACGCCGGATTTAGTCGACAAAATTTTCAATGATTCATGACATGTTGTTGAATTTTGGTCATAAAAAACAAATTCGTCGGGTCGATTCCTTGTAAAGGAAGATTCGACCGGCTTAGGAGAGCCTCGAAACTTGAAACGTTTTGTTTTCCAAGCAACGCCATTCAAACGATGAATCAATGAACAGTTTCCAAGCAATCTTTCTCAAATTTAGTCACATCATTCTCGAAGACAATCCTTAAAGGGTATGTAAGCTTTTCATTTTCATTTTCAAATTGCATACCTTCATAAACGAAAAACTGTTGCAAAAGAGGTATAAATTGACATTTACCTTTTAAATGGCAGCCTTTTTGTCAATTTTTTCAAAAAAGGAAACCCTCCATGGCCCCCTGAAGTTGTTTACTACATGTTGATTAATAATGTTCTTCAATTTATGACGTCAGAAACTTTTCGAAGCAGTGGAAGGGTCCACCTTCACGTACTTTTTCTTTTACACACTATTTCGAACTTCCCAAAAATATTATTCATTCGAATGAACGAAAAAACATTGCACTAGTTACATAGAATTTCATTAGGCTCCTCAAATTATGCTTCAGTTTCTCTCATGTCCTGTACGCTCCCATCGGTCAATGGAATATACGGCGTTACACCATGGATGTGAAGTAGTCCAACCAGGACTGTGGTCAATTTCATGTTTTGTTATTTTGTTTACGTTCAAGGGATGAAGTCTTCTCACTCGTTTGCTCTCATTTTCTTCCTGTTTCTCTGTTGTGGCAAGTTCCCCTGCGAATACATTCGGAGGAATAGGGACTGCACGTAGAGATGTGGAAATATTCTGCGACTGGTCTATCTGCCAGCGTATCTCTGCTTCTGCGGTTCAATGTAAACTAAACATATACGTATATATATAAAAATGTTAAAACCAGGGATTAACCCCGTGCGATCTTTATCTCGTAGTGAGTTCAGAACGTTGGATATTACGGGAGCAAAAGTGTGAGAAAGAACGAAACAACAGCCTGGAGAGCTTGGTATCTCTCTTAGAGAGGACGATCCCCAAAAATAGCGAACGTACAAAACGAAGGCATATAATCCAAAGAGGGAATTACGTTAGTTGCGAAATTTCTTCTTAGTCCCATATCGCCTACTATTCTCTCAATGCATCTGCGAAGCTATTATATAAATATCTATATATATGGGAGATCGTGTGTAGGAATTAAGGAGAAAGTCTTGGAGCCACGAGTTTGAAGGGAGAAAATTAAACAGGAATTTGAATGAACCGAGGAATCGTGTTAGGCAAGTTTAACCGCGAGATCGGATCAGAAAAAACGTAATTTTTTCAGCTCCTTTTCGTGTACTTAACGAAATAAGTCGTTTGCAAATACAGTTTCAGTGCGGGGCGAAAAAATTGGGAGCGTGAGAGAGGGAGAGAGAGAGAAAGAGTTCGCGAGAGAAATAGAAAGAAGGAGTAGACTTAAAAAATTATGAAAATCTCGAGCGAAAAAGTCGCTGAGAGTGAGGATTGAAACGATTTGGCAAACGGGGCAAAAAAGTAATAAGAATTTGCAACAGCTACGTGGCCCTAACCACGTTTGCCTTTTACTGAAGGGAAAAAAGACGTCAGATGAAACGTGGCAAAAGGGAAAGGGAATCGAGAGAAGCTGAGTTTGAATTTAAGGCACCCTCCTTCAATTAGGTTTGAAGCGATGGAAAAAAAAAAAAAAAAAAAAAAAAAAAAAAAAAAAAATACGACAGGGTACAGTCGTCGCAGTTATGGAATCACCAGTGCAGAGCTGATGCCAGTCAAAAATCTCCCTCGTCTCTTCCTTTTGACACTCTTGCCCGGAAAGTAATTTCGAGGCTTTAATGGAGTCATTCAATTTCCCATTCGTTAAGCTTCAATAATGCGTACTAAATATACGTCGCCACTTTTCGCTTTTGCCTCCAAAATAATCGCTTTCTTATCTGTCGACAAACCGTAGACATTGGATTTCAATTTAAAAATGCTCTGTTCGAAAATGTGAAAGAAATTGATGTTCCGTTTAAATGATAATTAGGATCTTTTTTAAGCTTGCAACGGAAACTTTATTGAAGTTTCATGCAACATGACTAAACAATTGCAGCAATTAAAATTTCATGAAATATAAATGCAAAATGTTTCATGAAATTGTGATCGGAAAAAGTGTTTCCTCGAATTTCTAAAATGGATCCGATTTCATTATTTTTTCATAACATTATCTGGATATTTCATTAATTAACAAGTACTGAAGAACACATCACATCGCATGCTAGTAGAGCAAGAGAATTTTTTTTTCTCGAGTGACAATTTTTTAACCTTTTGACACCTCTACATTGCGCCACATATTGCAATAAAACTTAAATATATATAAATAATCCACGTAATTATTCTCTGTCACCTCGAAAGTTGGGGACAAAAAAAATGGAAGCTTCATACTTTTTACTCTATTCTTTGCGAAAGCTGGTGAGCGTTCAGAAGAAAAGACTCGTATGTGTTCAGAAAATTTCCGTAGCTATGGTATTGCTCATCCGTTTTAAGCTCCCGTGCATTGGACGTACCTTGCGGAAATGTAAAAACTCGTCTCTTTTTTTAAATATGCGAAGAGACGCGGCTCAGCGTCTTTATACAATACCCGGCTCCCGGGACAAGTAATTTAAACGATTTCGCAATGAACAAAGGGGTGCCGTTTTCGCAAAAATAACAGAGCCATATCCGTGTAAATGTTGCTTAATTTTTTTTGCTCTCTCTTCCTCCCAACACTGTTTCGTGTCTACAAATTCAGCGGCAAACCAAAGCACCTTATTTTTGTAAATAACCTCAAATTAGTACTCTATCTTGTTTTGTGTTTCTGTACTACGGAAAATTAATATACAAACAGTTATTAAAAGTTCAAAACCTGTGATTGCACTGCACACTATAATGAATAATTGACACATTTGCTACGCTTTGATTGTCGACATTAATTTATCCCCGTTAGCAATTCAATGGGGAAATTTATAAATAAGTTAATATTTGTGTGAGTTCTTAAAGACTTCTTGATATCCCCCATATAACCCCATACAACCCCATATAACCCCAAAGATAACCCCATGTCTTAAAATGCGTTTTGTATTAATGTACAATTTCAAAAATTAAAAAATTAAATTGAAAATGTTATTCCAATGCATGTAGTTTTCTTTACATGCTTTCGTATCTACAATAAAAGAATCAACTCTTAGATCCTCCATCAATATTTGATGGGCACAAACATTTAAACCCTGGAATATCAATATTCACAATCTTGAGCTTGACAAAAAAAAAGTTGGGAAAGCGATTGGTAGCAACTTGTGGGTAAGAAGGTTTGTTGTTCCGCTGATTGGGTGTATTATAACTCTCCTACGACCAATCGACTATGATAGAAAGAGAAAGACAGAGAGAGAGAGAGAGAGAGAGAGAGAGAGAGAGAGAAATTCAGAGAGAACAATACGGAAAAAATAAAGATAGAGTGAACTTGGTTCCATGGGCCGGGGGGGGGGGGGGGGGGGGGAAAAACGTGAGCTAGAACACAGCCCATTGGGGTTGTAGAGCGCCTTTAGCCGATCTCGTACCACAAGCCGAGTGAAAAGAAGGTGGTGCAAGCAGCCTTGATGTCTATTACGTCTGGCTCACCAACACCACCCTCACAGTCGCGAATTCAGAGTGGTTGGCTAAAAATCGTTGTGTTCGCCTAGAGCCACAAGAGAAAAAGAGGAAGAGCTTATTTGAAGGGTCTAAGCAAGGGAAAGATTCAGAGTCCACCCATCAACGCAACAAACTGCTGAACTCTCATTCTTTTCCGTCTCTTCTTTTAGTACCTTTTTTTTTACCTCCGTGTGAGATTTTTATTTAAACATGATTGAGTTCCAAACAGACTCCAAAAGACAGTTCACGAAATGCCCTTTAACCATTTATTTATCAGTTTTTTCTTCGCGTCAGGTATCCTATTTATTCTTTTCGTATTCCTTAAACCAGTGGGCAAAAAAATCAAAGTATACCAACACATCGGGGCATTAATTACACACATATAGACATTTCTGTATGTATACAAATTAATAGTAGACTTGGATGGAGTAATCGTGAACGTATTAAGAAACTTGTCGGATGCAATTTGTCTCAGTAAAAACTTTCTGATTACAGCGTTTACTTCTTTTAAAATATCCATTTACTTTCTGCTTCTCTCTGTCGTTATACTTCTTTTTCAATCCTAGAGTTCTGATAAAACTTCATTAATAGTGTTAACATTTTATTCGCCTCTTTAATTGAAGCTGTTTTTGTTGTTCTAATAAAATAGGTCAAACGTTTTTCACTGTAAAAGTTTTATCCTTGAATAATCAGAAAAAACATAATGGGATGAAAAATATTCGAATTTGACTGAATCTGAATACAATTTCTTGTTATTGCGTTTTTTAATGCACTGCGCTAATATTTTTACTATTATTTGGAAGATCCATTTTTTGTATGGTCGTTTAATAACCTTAAGCAGCCAATTTTATGAATTTGGTTCGCGGTTGATGTCGATAACGTAGACAATTGGTTAAAAGCTGCAATGATGGACTGGGTCCAACTTCAACTTCTGACATTAGTTCAATGCTGATCGCGGAGTTGACCAAAGGTCACCTTCAATAAGTTATCACTCATGGTTGACCATCAAAGACCATCCAGTTCAAGTTTATTTTAGTTGGACATCTTTTATTTTTGTTCACTCAAGACTCTTCATTATGACAGAATGATGAGTAATATATTTTTAATAACTTATCATGTCACCTTCTTTCGGCGGAAATATAAGATTTCAATATTCATATTAAGGAGCAAATGAAAAATCGTGGCCAACACAGTACTCCATTGATTTACAGTACAAGATGTCTTCTCTTTTTTTTTTGGCTCCTAAATTTGTTATTGGCGCGAGTAGAATAAATGAATTTCCTCACCTTGTAGAGGCCCAGATTTTCGACGATGCAGGTGAAAATCGCCTCTCGGCCAACTGATATCGTCAGATTGTTGAGAGGTTTACCGAACCTTGGCAAATCTGAAAACAATATTTGATAGTATGATTTTCTGGTATTTTTTCAAGAATAGAAAGAGCGTAAAGCGCACCAAAGAATAACTCAATTTCTTTTCATGATCAGCTAAAAAATACTTATTTCTCCGTGACATCGGTTTTATATTTAAAAAAAAAAAATCATTAGAAACAACTCTTACATTCGAGGTACAGGATTGCGACAGCACTCGATCAGCTGTTTTTTTAAGCCCGGGTGAGAACCCGGTTATGAGCATCCAAATCAACAAAAAAATTATGGTAACAAACATTACAAGAACATGACGTTGAAATAACATACACAATGTTATAATATCATGATTAGCGAGCCACAAAAAAAATAGCATTGCCCGAAAAAACATTGTGCATTGAGTTTTTTTGGGTTCATCCAACTCGATGTTTTGTTCGCCTGCGTTCTTCGATCGGTGTTCCTTGGAATGGTTTGGGTTGGTGTTTATGTTATTTCCATGGCCCAATAGGGTTGTATGATAAATTTAAAAGTATCTTTTAACATGTCGTAACAATAGTTTTTTCCAAACTTGAAGTTTTTGCTTTTCCTCGACCCCTTTATATGTCGAGATGTAAATTGGAGTATTCGAAAGGATTCAAATGTTTAATGGCAAAGTTTTCGAAATGAAGAAGTGGACATGTAAAACTTGAAATGCTCGCTTGGAGGAATTTCATAGAGTGTACTCTCCAGGCTATTAGTCTGATGATGTTGCTAAAGATGAGGTATAAGAGAGGAACAGGTTTTTTTTATTTCATGGGTTTAGACCAGATCATGTAGTGAAGTTGGTTCATTTTATATGCTTTGCCATGTCAAACAATTTTTGTTAAGCTCTGAGTTGATATACGTGACTTTACGTGCACCTCAAGGGTATTAAAATTATAATTCGAAGATTTCAGAAAAATAAAAAAACAGGTATCAATTAAAAGGAGAACGTATAAAATGTCAGCACCTGGAAACGCCAATGCAGATGAATGTTGTTTGGGATGATAACGATTATTATTATTATTATTATTATTATTGTTGTTGTTGTATGCTCTTAAAAGTTCAAAATTGCAAGGAATTTGAAAACGAAAAAAGTTTTGACAGGTCACACAACAGACAATTCAAATTTAACGAGAAAGCAACCACGTAACAATAAATTTTGAACTTCCTATTGTTCTGAAATCATAAAAATAATCACGATTCTAATTTAACTCGAATATATTCATATTACATCCTCAATTTCTTAGGCTAGTCTTTTCTAACTACTTGAATTGAATTGTTACAGATCCGAGCATAACGAAGGATTGGATGTACAAAAAAAAACCATTCGGCGAATTTGAGGGCTTCATTGAGGTTTTCATAAATATTAAGTGAAATTCGGATTTGCAGAGGATTTGTCCGGTTTTGAATAGGGATAAATTTCTTAGGTTTTGGATATCTACACTATTTCCGTAAACCACAACCTGGTTCGTTGGGAATTGATCCGATTAGCTGACCCGACCAGGAACAGTGCAAGTACGAAAAAAATGGTGATCTTGTGGTTTTTGTCAAAATATAAAATGCAATTCGAATTCCGACCGCATCAAGAACGTGTTCATTGAAACATGACAGGAAATCATGTATTTCTTCATTTTTCATAGTGTTTTTTTTTTATTATTTATTTGTTTAATCTTTTTATTCTCATTGTTTCTGCGGGCTTCTAAATTTTTTCGTTTCCCTTATTTTTCCCGAGGCTTCCTTCTGGTCCTCCGTCCTCCATTTTTCATCATAATGAAAATACGAAGTCAATTAAACCCGAAACCGATTTATGCAAAAAAATTTGTCTTACGAAAAATGGATGGTTAACAGGAAAATTCGATATTTCATTTTTTCGATCGAAAAAACGTAGCGGTCTTTCAACTACGTGGAAATTCTTTTACGTCGAGATTTATTGGTCCAGGGCTTCTGAATGGATTGAGAACTCCTCCACGCTCTTGTAAATTTCCAAACATCTCCTTGCGTGAGCGATCACCATGGAATTTTTTCGTCTTTTTTGTTTTTCGTCTCTTTATGTTTCTCCTCTCGACTCTTATCTATAGACTCGAAGGAAGAAGATTTCGTTTGGCACGTTCCACTTACTTCAGGCAAAGAACGTACTCAGTCGTATTTATTGAATTTGATATACATACAGTGACGTCCAAAAAACGTAGAACAATAGGATCTTTCGCGACTGCTTCGAAAAATCCTTGTTCCAAAAGCTTGACCGATAAAAAAAAAAGCGAAAGGAGTGCTTCATTCTAAATTCCCTCAGCTATCAAATTGTTGTGTTCTCCTTGTTTTGTAAGTTACTGTATATTTTTATTCGCGTCTCTATAGGAATTCACATTGGGGCAATTGTACCCTGGCACGTGTTTGGGCTTTTGGTAAATTTTTTGTTGAAATCGTTCTGTCGAACAATCCGGGCTATTTTTATTCACGATTTTTATTGATCATTTGTTCCCTTTTCTTTTACATTTTTCTCCATAGCACATGATTTAATCCATCCTTACTCTTTTCCTCTCCTGTTGGTGAATCCCTTCCATCGTTTTCTATCCTTTTTCTCTAGTCTCTCATGGGACGTTGAATCTCGTCATCATCCTCTTTTGCCATATTCTCATTGTCGTTGTCGTTAGACCAATGGTGCACTTGAAAACGAGATATTCTCTCGCTTGTCGCGTTCCGTTCGAAATCGAGAGAAATTGCATACGCGAGGAAAGAAGAAAGGAAGAAGAGAAAAGCGAGAGACTCAAAGAGCCTTTGACTAGCTGTCTGCCTGCCTGCGTTTTCATCTCTTTCTGGGAAACTCGCGCACGAACGATAATCCCAAAAGTGAAAGGCTTCTTTCCGCACTTATCCATATGAATATATAGATACATATACACATGTATATTGTGTATTGTGTGTATATTGGCATTTGTTGAAGAAATCGACGTTATCATGAAATGAGTCGAATAAAAAATAAACTTTATAAGAAGAAGAAGAAGAAGAAGAGGGAAAAATACTTTCAAGGACTTTCGAGGACTAATTTTCAAGCATATCACGTATAATACCAATGTAGAGAAAGGCGTCCACCCTGCTAGTGTAACCGCTGTTTATCAGTAAAGTCATATTTGATAATCCAATCTTACGAATCTTGCTTTTCATAATCGAATTCTCAACGAACCAATCAGACAAAATCGATTCTTATGGATCGTTGGATTAACCTCAATTCCCAATTCAACTCGAAATTAATCCACGAAAATACAAATTGGTATTTTTTCGATGACATTTGGAACTAAAAGATAATCATTTTTTAAGAGCCAAACGTGATTTATCTCTTAAATAATCACAAGCCAATCGTATTGTAAGTTCTATGATAAAAAAAAAACACCTGACTATTAAGATATAATATGTCGACCCAAATTCGACACACTTTTGGGCTTGTTTGGTTTTCTATAAGTTACGAGGGAAAATTACAAATAGACGCTAAAATATATGGATGATATCCCATTGAAGAGATTCTTTTTGTTCCAAACAAACTGTCTCGTGGAACTTTTGTTGCGATTGTTTCTCGTAATTTTTGTGATGAGATAAACCAGAAAGAATCAACAAAAGCATCAATTGGCAGTGGATTTATAGCTAAAAATCACGGTTGCTTTGATCCACTTGGGTTTTTATTGGAACTAATGATTTCGGTCTTCAAAATATGATTTATTATTAATATTAATTGTCAATTAACAGTTGATCAACTTGTTGATCGTATCACTTGACAGTAGTAATAATATCACAAAGCAATTACATGTGTAATAACCAGCTTTTCCATTATTGGCATACATGAGGTTTTAAAAACCGATGTGTAACTTTGATGGAAATCCCAGATGGTAGCGAGGCTCCGTAAAGGGTTAAAGGGCCGATCCATCTCTATAAAACGCGCGAGTCGAATTTTTTTCTTCGAGCATTGGATGAAAAAGTTCTGTACGACAGACAAATATCTCTGTCTCTCTCAGACAGATTCACATATACATAGTTTCAATACTTAAATCAATGTGTGTGTGTGTGCAAAACGAGACACGATATGACAGTTTCCGACATATCGGTATATTGAGACGCTTGGAAAATGAGACGTGGAGTTATATATACAAAGGCCAATATCGTGTGATCAATCCTCGGGAGTGTCACGTCGTGGGTATTCTACGTGAAAAGCTCAAGGTTTCTTTCTCCTTTTTTCTTATAGACAACGGTTGCACCTGCGAACTTTTGTCCATTTTTCTCCTAGAAAATTATACAAGGTGCTCCAAAAATACAATTTCCGCTTAACAAAACAGATGAATCTCGATTTCCCAAGGAGAAATCTCCATATTCATTCCTTTCTCTAATCCACTGAGAAAAGAAAATGGTCAAATACTTCAAATTGGTTGAGTCAACCCTGATGTGGTTCGAGTAACTAAATATTCAGTTCATTATAATTATATCATGTTAAATTCAGTAAATATGCTGATCATTCCACTGCATGCTCCCTTGACTGCCCGTGTACTCCGGATGTAGTCGACTCAACAAAATTTTCAATGATTCAACAAATTTATTTTCTCCGTGTCCGATGGGTCGTTGATACGATGTTGATTATTTAGCGATAATCAATACAGTACTGTTACCACTGGATTTTAAGCCAACGACATAATAGTCGAGTTCTCCATTGTAGTAAAATATTCCCTTCGATGCTCTATTCAAATGAATTCATTGATGGATCATTATCGATGGGTAGAAAGGACAAATTAATATTTTCTGTTTCCATTAGAATATGACCATGTAATTTTTTTACACCCTGTATACAAAGCGTTATGTAGGCTTCTTATATTCAGGTGATACACAATCTATCACCTTTCTTACGACCTTTCTTTTTCTTCTCTCATATTTCCGCTTTTCTGGTTTACCTCAGCTTTTCCGAAACTTCGAAGTTTTAAACAATGTATAGAGATGTTATAAAGTATGTTATACACATATACACAAACGAATATACCATAAAAAAATGAATATACATAAAATACTACGCATCAAAAGTTCGATCATCGTCGGATGAGACAAAAGACCCTTGACGATAGTCATCTACGACCTACATGTCTTTGAAAAATTAAAACGGTTTTATGATCCATGTTGCCCCTTGAATTATGACAATGCCTCTACTCGCCATTGGTCCTCCAATTGACAAGTAGTATTCGAAAACTGTGAAAATGATAACAGCTTAACAGATTTTAATTTGTCGGTTCCTAAAAAAAAAATCGTAAAAAAATCCTATATAGAATTACATCTTCATTACTAGAGGAATTTAAATCGATCGACGAATTTGAATCGTCATTCTAGTCACATGAGTTTCTTAACTCCCAACGATCCAGAACTCCAATTGTTCAATATTTTCTGCGATTACGGACGCAATGCAAATTCATTTGATCGAACATTCACAAACTCATTTAATTTAACTTATTTATGTCGTGTGATATAGTCTGTACTTTCCACATTTGTCATAAAAATCCGTATCCAGTAGAATTCGTTTAGTATTATCGTAATCCATCCAACATACAGGATAACCCATTTTTAGACAATCCACGCAAATATCTTCGAAATTCGACAGTTTCTGAAAAAGTGAACTTTCCAAGTCAATTGCAAGGTCAAGTTTGGAGTAGTCATCAGATGTCCCCTTCAAGTCTAACAAACTTGTCTGTGAAACTTTTTCATAAACTGTCAAATTTCGAATATATTTGGGTGGATTGTCTTAAATGAGACACCCCATACATCGTAATTTGTTCGAAAACATCACGAAAATCTCTGTACACTTGACAGCTTGCAGTTTGCTTTTTTCGTGTTTCTCTTTCTTAAATCACGAATATCAGGAGATATGCGATGATTGGAAGATTAAAATGAAGATGATACAGTGCTCGGATTAGAGAAGAAATTATCAGATCAATGCTACGAATTGATTCAAATTCTTTCCAACGCTAAACAAAATTGTCATTAGTATAGTCAGTAACAGTTGCGATCGTCTTCCATTTAGATGATGGAGTTCATCTAAAAGATGTGCAAACCTTCGATCAAAATTCGATCCATTCATCCTAATGATAAAAAAAATCGTTATTCACCGTAGCAGAGGAAACAGTATCGCAGAAGTCGTTGGTCGATTGAAGTTGAGAGAAGCAAGCGGGAGACCATGTAATGAAACTAATCGAGTTTCATGAAGTCAACTTGTTTTTCGAGTTGAAGCTTTAAATTTGTCACCGTCAGTATGGATTTATTTACTCAAATATGAATCCATACATATATAATGTGTATTGAAATTTAGTTCAATTTGTGCTACGATACCTTAGTGAGTCGTCATTGCGTTCTGGAGCAAGGAGTTTGCGACGTCAAAATTTGTAATTCGATTATTTGATCCACAGTGCAGCGTACGCTAAGCTCTCTGTGAGCTCTGTGACATACCTAATTAATAAAGCAACGACACTATGGATAAATATGTTCTTTGCTATTGGGGTTGTAGTAGTAATCGCAAGAATTGAATAGCATCCGAACCCATACATAACCCGGAGTCACGACCATGAATTCACTATCGTTACTACTCACACTCGCTGGTAATATCGGAATTCACAATCGATGACGATGTAGCGATAGAAGAGCATGAGAAATATTAATCTTGCTGGACAAGAATCCGGCCTGGTTGACTTAAATAAATCATTTACAAGGAATTCTCCGAACAATCATAACGCCGTAGCTCAACGTCATTAACTAATTTGCCCATTATTAGTTACTGTCAGGTCGTGAACCTTACATCACGACGATGTCTATAAATCGGTAGAAAACGTGGAACTTTGGCGCCAAAATGTTACTCTAATAAATCTACTGCATAATACACATAATCAGATTTCACCAAAGTCTGGGAACATCAATCGAATCTGCGATATGTCATTAAACATTCATTGGTTTGGCATCAAATTAATCAATAAATGCTCGAGGAACCACCGTACTCCTTTACGGATATGGAGTAAGAGCTACTGGTAAATTTCATGTCCCCTGTAATCCCTTTGTCATGAACCAATCCTCTCAATGCTTTGAGGGATGAGGCAATAGGCATGCACACTGTAAAGGGATTGAACGACTTGCTCTTTTGAGATCATGATAGACAATCTTGTGCCCCAGTGCCTGAGTAAGAGAGAAAGAGGAGGAGGGAGTACAATGCAAAAGAGACGGAGTATGACATGTCTTCAGTTTGGAGAGTATAGCAGTCGAGGCATCAACCGATTCTCTTGCCGCTGTTTGAAGGACACTTGGCTTCCATTACTCAATGAGCTGATAACTACTCGTATCTAATTAGCATAAGTATTGAATACTATAGTCCATTGCTCTCATTGCTGCTCAATCGTCTCGGTGCTCAGTCTCAATGTGGTTACCACTATATACGTGGTTCCTTCCGCGTATACGTTAGTCAATTCTGTCTTGAATTAAGTTGCAGATCTGACATTCGAGCGTATTGAAGATGTTTCGGGAAACGGTCCGTCAATCAAGAAGCTTTGGATTCTTCGGAAACTCCACGAAGATTTCATTCGTTTATTTGCTTTTATCGTCGAAATGACCATCCGCCCTTTTTTACATCCCCGATTTCTTATGGTATGTAAATTCTAGTTTTTTTTCCATCTTTATCAAAATCATTACCAAAAAAGAATTCCCATCTCATGTATATATTTAAAAAAAATGTAAAATCTATTATCGTTGTACTTTTGGTTTGAAAGAAATAAAAATCTTAAAAAGTCACAATCACTGTAGAAAAATTGTTTTTAATTTCCTATTTATCTAATTGAGCACTCGAAACTATACACTTGGGAAAATTTCTCATCGCGGCACCAACGTTTAGGATGTGAGTAGCATGACCACTGACGCCTTAGTCACGTTCTTCCAATGAAGTCTTCATTCATCCAGAAGCAGGAAGGAAACAGCGATAAAACAAGGAGAAATAAAAAAGTCAAGAGGGCGCAGCTCAGTCAAGATGGAGAACAACGAAACGTAACTCTAATATTGATAATGGGCAAAGATGACACAGTCTTCCCTTCCATAGATATTTTACACATTATGATAGCTTGCTACACACACCGAAAATCTGCGAGGCAAACAGAAATAGCTGCGATATTGACTTTGTTTCAAGACGAACGAATTCGTGTACTTTTGCTGTGCTATTTTGTATAACTATGTCGAACCTAATATGTATATAACCCTTCATTTGTACGTGTATATTTATATATATATATGGATATACATACAATGCACATTGGTACATTGGTATACAAACTGTTATTGGAAGTTCCTTGGAGGAAATCGTACGACAGAACACAGCAGCATCTCGACCGGGACACGTTTGTTTGAACCGTGATGCGAATTCCAATTGCCAATAAGACGCGAGCGTAGGAAAACACGAGAGAGGAAGTTTAAAATAGGTATCAAATTTTCCTGCCTCGTCTTGCTATCCAAATTTTCCTTCATAACCATTACTGACTATTTCCCTCGTGCAATGTTCTTCTCATTCAATGCAAACATTAACTCCTCCGGTGTTTCCCAGAAAAAAGATTTATTAAAAAGTAATAAAAGAGTATATTTACTCTTTACTTTAAGAGTATATTTACATTTATTTGAATTTACTACTTATTTATTGAATCCCAAGAAATATTTCTTCGTCTAAAATAACAATGTTTATTTTTTATCAATATATAATTTTATTTGATTCGTTTTTCGTTTATAGGCCTTCATAACAAGGATTCATCAATGAAGGATTCATAACAAGAAAGAACCACCAGGATTGCAATAGCTATACTTAAACTTTGAGGTTTTTCTATCGGTTGTAATGGTTGATTATGGCGGATTGGATTAGAAATCGAACTCGGTATGACCAAATGATGGCTGTCTTCTAGCTCTGCAGTAATTATTTTATTAAATAATTACCAATCATTCGTTTGTTTATATTGTCATTCGGCATTACAAATGCGGTTGCGGTAAGTGTTTGAAACGTTGTACTACAAGATTCTAAGTTTTTTGAATATCTTTATCAGCACAGAAGATGAAAAACAAAATACTGGATGAGTTATCGAAGTTGTATTTTTTACACAATCAAATGAGAAAACCATCGATTTCTTCGGGCCCTTGACTCATTATTGTATCTTGCTTTGCAATCGTCGTTATTTCACCGAAAATTTAGTTATTTTCACGTGTAAACCAAATCTATGGCACATGGATATGATACAAAGGTATAAAGACCCGTTAACTAATGAGGTTTGATAAGATCGTAATATCTTCGGAGATTTTACTCCTTTTCTGACAGAAAACGTACAGCGATTTATGGATTATTTCTTTTTTCAAGTGGCAATTCTAGTATATTCACCCTATATATGGGCATAAAAAGAGGAGTAAGAGCCTCCGTCCAACGGTTATATTCCATCGCGTGACATTATCTCACCACAATCAGAGTCTGACGCGCCAAGGTATATTAACGTCGTCACTTCGTTCGGGCTATTGTTCGAGGGAAGACTCGCGATGAGCGGGAGAATATAATCCGGAGCTGTATGAACCTGATTGTTGCTGGGATTTAGCTTTCCTAATTAACATTGGAACGGCCATGCGAAGACTTCAAATTCATTTCTACGTGGCATGTATCGACTACTCAGAAGAGCAAGGCGTAAATCGCAAGATTTTAACTAATAAAAACCATGCGGATCGGGCCTTTTTATATGTAAAGCTCACGTGTAGGAGGGTTCTCACATAAACGAGGAAAATACCATCAGGAGTTTTGTACAGAGCTCGTGAAGTATAGAAACAGTGGTGGTACGTTTGTGCAATAGCTCTCACTGGCTATAAATCCGACATGTGGATAAGCCCTTATCGTAGGCCCTTTCTTTGTGGCTAACCATACCGGATTCTACTCTTTCTTGAATGTATATAATCTCCCGTGTATTAGCGCACCAGCTTTTAACCGTTTTACGGACGCTCCGTGCAAGTCTCTTATATTTAACTGCGTCTAATTTAATTTAATTTATTGGTTTATTAATTTATGATTTTATTGATAATTCAATTTTAATTTATTCATGGAATACTATAGTTTTCCATCTACTAAATAAAAATTGCCAACATTTGCGAACATTGATATTTCGAGAAACTTTTGAGTTTTTTTTTCTTCATTTCGATTATTGGCATCAAATAATATGGAATATGATTTGTATGAATGTATTAGAAAATTTTACCAATCTAATATTATCGTACAGGTTAAATGATGTGGCGCAGATAACTTTGATTCAATAAAGTCGATTTATATCGTCATAAACTTCACACACATTAATTTCACAAATATTTTATCCTCATATACATATGTATATTATTCATATCAAAAACGACTCTACCGAAAAATTCTTCCCTCTTCACTCGATGGCTCAACGATCCACCTTCCATCAGGGACACCCATTACTTATTGATATTGATATTCTAGGACATCTGTCTCCCCGATCTATGCTGAGACTAGCGTTTCTCGATGATCTAAAATTGTGGATGTACTCCATGTTACTCGGTTGCTGGTTCTCAAATCGTCTCCCCGAAGATCGAATAGGATTTGTGCTCATCCACTATTTCTCATGAAAAGCCAGAGTAAATTCCGAATAAATATTTCACGCTTTCTTTTTTCTGATCTGACGTCATCGCTAAAGATTTGGACAGATGAGCCAACACTACGCGAACAAAATACAAAATTTTCCGCCGTGCTATTTTGAGGTGTAAAATTTAACTGTTTGTCGATACTAGTTAACGATTGATACCAAAATGCACTACGTACGTTCAACTCGTCTTGTTTTTTCAGCATTTATGCTACTGTCAGAAATAGACACATCTAGCATCACTTGAATAATTTTCCCCGATTCTGCTTTGAGTATGGTTTTAATTATGATTTTTCTATCAGCTGCTTTTGACAGTATTAATTTAATGTGAATGTCCGAAAATCGGAGAGATATTGATGACTTTGACAACATTACACGAAGGGCTTACCGGTCACAATTAAAATTCACACCGTATATGCGCTTTTCTCTTGAAACGAAACCACGTGCAGAAAGAATTCTGATTCGCTCGATTGAACCAGTTGAAATTTTTATAACCAACCATGAAACTTCTTTTCGCCAATGTGACGCTCGAACTCACTATCCTGAGCCAAGAAGGCGCGAAAGAGATGGAACGCGTGCCAACAACTGAACCACCATCGCTCTCGGATCCTCCCAGCAACAAAAGTGGGACTTTGGTGACAAATTTAAATGACCCTAGTCTTCTATATTTGGAAATATAGAAACTTTCGACAAATCGGAACCAAGGGTGATCACGTATATTATCGGATTTAATTAGACGTCCGTCTACTCGATGCGACACAAATATCTACGAAATCGAGAGTCACCCCCGAGAGTCTTTCCTTTCTCTCGATTATTCCACACCTATCCTAATTGTTGGTATCATCCAATATTATTGATATTGATTGATTGATTGATTGACATTGATGTTTTTCTGAAAATAGAATCGTCCGCGAGCACAATATGTCAATTATTTGGACAAAAAATATGTATGCTCAAAAAACATTATTAAGATTGTTCCTGCGTATATAGCTTTGTCATTTTTTGCCAACCCTTTACTTCGAACCTCTGCTTTATTGTCGTTTCCAATGCGGTGCTGTGTCGCATTCAGAACAAGGGAAACTGTGACCAACCTGACTGCCAAACATCGTCAGTACAAATCAAATACTCTGATCAACGTCCGAGAAAGTGCAGTCACTGATATGATGTCATGATGTCAAGAAGACAGTCGATGTTTTGGATATTCTTCGATTCTTCGTGAAAGTGATTAGACGACACGACTACAGTAATTGGCCAATGGGGGGGGGGGGGGGGGGGGAGCTTCGCGGAACGTTCTCATGTTTCGAATTTCGGAATATTGCTCTGGAGTACAAGAAATATTTCGAATAGCGTGAATAAATACGAATATTCTAAGCAGGGTCGAGAGGTTCTATTCTACCTGAGATACGACTGTTAACAGCGATGCTTTCGAGAAAAAACTATATCACAACATACACTATGCGAAATGTTATTCCAAGATCACGACCTAGTTCCAAAATTCAACGAAGTAATTAGAGCCGTCGGTTAAAATTTTCGAAAAAATCGAAGCATACCATGTATCGTGTGAAATGATTTTTACGCTTTAAATTTAAACAACTGTTGGAAGAAATCTTATTGTATTTT
Organism: Campoletis sonorensis; assembly: GCA_013761285.1. Classification (NCBI taxonomy): domain Eukaryota; kingdom Metazoa; phylum Arthropoda; class Insecta; order Hymenoptera; family Ichneumonidae; genus Campoletis; species Campoletis sonorensis. The sequence continues at coordinate 2,426,485 of JACEOJ010000206.1, read as the reverse complement.
TTTATTGCTTGTTTTTTTTTTTTCACGCGATTGTGTTTGAAATCGAGAACTTTGAGCCCCTCATCCATTCCGTTGGCTCGATAATCTAAGGAACGATCAATATATTTAAAGGAGAAGATACCGAATTTTTTTTGAAATCTTTTATTGAACAAATGCGTTTAAATGAATATCGGTTCAAACATCAAAGAAGTTACCGTTAGTTAATGAACTTCAAGAAGGAAGGACAAAAATAAAAGAAAAAGCTAATTAGCTGTGTGTTTGGCATGAAATGCTCGCTATTTATGTATGCAAAATATACTCTCTATGGACCTGTCAGTTGCTGTTACTCGTGGTTAGTACGTTTTAAGTATTTAGATTAATAACAACATAAACTCTACAGCATTGATTTTTCCTTTTTTCAGAGAGGAAAAACATAATCCATTATGATGTCTTTGCTTTTTTCGATCGGAAATGTACTTGCCTCCATTTACTGCCGAGAATCTCAATATGTATAAGTGCAGTCGTAATAAACACAAACATAAAAGGTATCAACTGGACGCCAGAAGTTTCTCAAAAGTTCTGACATTTATCAGATATTCCCGACATTTGATGCCGATCCAGTACACGCTGAAATCGAATCTGGATAATTGAATATTGCATGTGCTGTGACAAATGCGGTAAGACACGTTAAATTACCATCACGCTACAAGTTGTCAATTTTATAACAAAATTGATTTTTTTTTTTTTAACTACGGGAATGTAAATTATGAGCACGATTCATGTATATTGAGACATTACAGATCATATTTTTTAATCAACTAAACTCATAAAGTTGGAAACAATTTTGGTCAAAGTTTCGAGACAAATGTGCGAAAAGTAGTTTACGTTAGAGAGAAAAAAACTAAGGTTAGTTATGCCAACCAAGATCGTTATCCTATTTGAATAGACAATAAATATTGATTCTTACTTTTAGTCTGAATTCATACTTTTATATGAGAATAAGAAGCAATCGGAATGAAAATTATAAACCAACTGAATAGGTCACTGAGTCGAAAGAATATAAGTTATTCCAAATAAGCAACCGAATTGGAGAGTTTCATTTACAAATCTTTGCAAACCCATGTGGAAGATCATATGAAGCGCAAATACGAACTCTTTTGTGTAAAAATGACTTTCTACTAAATTCGTTAATTCGGACCAGCCGAATTAACCAACAAATTCGGACCATCTGAGCGTATAAACTGTTTCTCTCTCTCTCTCCCTCTCTCTTTCTCTCTCCCCCTCCCCGCCGCTGGTATTAGATTGACCCATCACGATCGCCACTCTCCTTAAATTGTTCGTAAAACGAATTAACGTACCGCACGCAATGCACTTTAACTTATTTCACGTCGGCACGTATCTGAATCGGTTGAACCCGTTGGGAGAACGGTGTAAAATATGTTCCTGTGGCATGAACGATACATGCTTCGGTATGGGAAACGATGTATGGAGAAAAGCTACAGTAGAAAAAAGTTCTAGTTGCTTACTCCACACGTCATGGTCTGGGTGGTAGGCTAATAATTTTTGCAAAAAGGATTTTATCCCTCATCACTGTCTATGTTTATCATTTGAAAAATGTCTGCAAGGTCACACCGAACTCATCGAGAATAGATGATGAAATGGAAGGACATCCTAACTCGGTTCTCAGTGACCATGGCCCATCAGGTTACCTTCTGACTAGTAACATCATCCTTAGGGCCAACGATGCATCATAGAGACCCAGACCAGCTCCAAATCTTGAATATGATTTCTTGAGCACTCTGTATACAGGATCGTATATAAAAGCTCATAAACATTACTAACACGTAGGCTCGCTGATATAATAGCGCTCATGGACGCGGAAAAAGCTGCTGGGGGATTACGTGGGCGGGGATCTCGCGCCATCGAGCAATTTACTAACAAGAGTCGATGTTCGATTAGATATATTGGTGTTGTAATTCGACGTGGAAATCTGTCGTGTGGTCAAGAGAGGGTCGATGACATTGCCGATTTACGACAGACTACGCGTGCTCTATATAAATGTAAATCAATAGCCAACATTCAGAAGGGAACATTGAATGTATGATTTTATGCGTTGAACTACGAGGGATACGTCCTTTTGACTTATCGCTATTTTCATATGGACATATATTCATGGTACGTATATACGCTATGGTAAAATTGTCAGGCCAAACGGCAACCTGCTTCAAATCGTCGCAATTCATGTGACAGAAACGTGGGACGCGATATACCGTAAACAATCGAAATTCGATTTGAGCCCGAATTCATTCCAGCTCATTCTCATTGGAATTCGTACACTTTCCTGAAGTTGTCCAGATTGAAAAAATATATATATACATACAGACATACATATGTCGACTTCGCATGTGCATTTACAACGATGATTAATCAGGAGATATTCGTTAATCTCGATGTTTTATGCACCCCAATTTTTTTTTTTTTTTTTTTTACTCTACATGAATCAAACGTTTTTGGAACTTTGACATTCAAGCATACATCATACAATTTTGTGATAAATATTCAGTTTAAATAATATTCAACAACTTTTTCCAAATAAGCAGACCATTATGTAACTTTTTTAGGTGATGCGAAAAAATTGAGATGTGTTCTGACAACGTAGGAGGGATGTGATTTTCGATTTTCCACAATTTTTTAATACTATATTTCTTAAGGCTCGAAAAAGCAGATTTTCGACATTTATTCCAATATCCCCTGAAAATTATAGAACGACGAAATAAATTTTTGGTGTTGCAACAAAAAATGCAGATACGTGATGGCACAGTGATTCTACCTAATTTTATAACTTCTAAAAAGTTGTCTTGAGTCCAACCCGCAGGCACATGTCTACATTGTTTCCTAATCTTGACTAAAAATCATGCCATGAAAAAAGAGTCAATATTTACATTTGACCCTCTTAAACAAATTTTCTTAAACTCAATTATGCTAGGGAACATTTCAAGAATTCCAATGAATCCAAGACTTGGAAAATAAAATGATTAAAAAATGATGAAAATTGTTGAAATAAATGATTCATTGTGGCTACATTCATTCGCAGGTAATATGCTGGAAAAAAAAAACATTCTCATTGATGCTACGATCGTTCTCATTAATAGGGGCAAATAGGAATAGAACGGGGAAGATTTTTACTTCGCCATTTATTTCTATCAATAGTAACGACCTATTCCCATTTCTTTATCTTATATTTCGTCCTCTTTTCTCTTCCTTTCAACCCCTTAAGTTCGTCACTCGATCTCTTGCATTTCCAGCTGTTTGTTTTTTTCTTCTTATTATCTGCATCCCCTGTGTCGCTCAATCTTTACTTTAGCGCTCTTGCCGCATGAAACTTAGTTGTTCGTGCATACAGTACGTCTTCGGGTAACGCGGAATAGGTAGCTCGGTAGCCATACAGTTCCTCCGGAACGATTACGTCGTATTTTTAATTAAAAAATTCTATTAATTTGCACCCTCAGGGGTTTTCACGTCCACGAGGCAAGGTGGTAGAGGAAGCAGTCCCACGTAGTTGTGGAGCGCGCAGAAAAGAAGACAGAGTGAGTAAGCGGAGAGGAAAGGGGAAAGTGGTGGAGTGGGTGGGATGGGAAACAGTACACACGAGGGTGAGAACAAACGAGGAAAGAGACGAGCGCAGGTGCTGATCCGAAGAATGGGACCGGTACAGGCATCTTCCTTGAGGCAGAATTATAAAGCTCAGTTTTTAAGACTATCCAAACCCCACACTTTCACCACCTTTTACCGCGCAACCCCGTCTGACTAGCAACCGGGTGCTCAAGCTTCTATTGCCTGAAGAAAAAGAAAATAAGAGTAAAAAGAAGGAAGAAAAAAATGATGGAGATAATTGCACAGGAGTAAGAGGCTGGGAAGAGAATATGGATGGAGAGGAAAGTAAGAACAGGAAAGATAGAAAGAAGTAGAGCAGGAAACGCGAATGAAAAGAAAAGGAAAGAAAAGATTCTCAGGACGGAGGCTTGTAAGGGCCGCGTGAAAACTGGTGTTCTTACAGCTCGGGGGGTGCAGCAGAAAAAAAAGACCGAAAAATGGTTATACAAGTGTTGCGACGGAAGGGGTCCTGAGAGTTGGATGTAGCTGGCTCGTGCCTCAGGCGTTATCCTTCCAAGCTCTTGTCACTCTCAATCCCACCCTTTTCTCGTTCTTCATCCGCTCTCACTCACTCTCCCATTTTTTCTTTTGATTAGCCTCATCCACTCATCCTCATTTAGTCTTACTTACCGTCACGGTCTCACTAATCCCACTGCACATTGTCCTAATGACTACTAATTTTCAATTTGAATGCTCTCACGTTCTCGGTATTATATTACATGCATAATATATTCATATATACAATCATAGTATAAGTGAACACTACGATGTATGTGTTCGCAGGTATATGTTGTTCATACAAATGAAGTGTATGCATTACGTTCCTCTATATATTTAGTGTGCAATAAAATGAAGTGAACGATGAGGATGAGAGCAAAAAAGAAGGAGAGAGAGGAAGAGAAAGAATTATTTTCAGCCGCTTCAGCTGACATACTAGAATGATTATTTCGTCAAAATTAAGCCCCAAGCCACGATCCGGTTCATTTGTGTCTGACATGCCTTTTTCCATCACGAATCAACATTCATTAGGAGACACATGATCAATTTAATGAATATAGAATGATAGCATCTTTGTGAAATATTCAATAGAAAGTTAATTTTCGTAGGAGGATAACTGCGAAAAAAAATATTAGTCGTGGAGGAATGTGTGGTTCAATTAATGAAATGTTCCAAGTAAGTTGTTGATCCACAAGCGGTTCAACCACTTCGATTTAACGCTTATTTTGATCATATTTACTCAGTGTCATATATTTTTGCGATAGGTTTTTATGTTGGAAACTGTTTTTCATACAATTTCTGCAAGGTCGTGCTTGAAATTGTCATCGCCATCGTCATTGATGATTCTGGATATTGTATAAGTGTTCATTTCAACGCTGTTCGATATTTTTTAAATATAATCTAATACATAGAAACTTCGAAAATATGCCAAAGCTCCAACTCGATTGAAAAAAGAATCTATAATCGAAGTTAAAACGTAATTCGATCGCGAAAATTAGAATACTGCGTAGATAGAGTGTGTCATCTCGAATAATTAAGGATAGAAATTTGAGACTAACGAGGAGAAATGCGTTCCACAGAAGTACGTATCCACGGATGGAAAGACGAAGGGAACTTATGTCATGCCTTGTAAGAGAACGACAATGATTTTCTCGAAAGAAGCCGATGAAAGGAAGCGATGGTATTAGATTGCAAACGAGGTATATAGGAGCACAGAGAATCCACGAAGAACGATCGGGTTGAAGAGATATACTCATGGAGGAGAAGAAGTATTTTCTCAGAGCGGCTAATCCCTCGCCGAGGTTCTCTATATATTTCATTCCTCATGGTGAGTTCACGATTGCGTATAGCACGCGATTCGAAATTTCAGAAAAGGATTATGGACTCTCGTCTAGCTCAAGTAATTCATTTTCCCATACCGCGTCCATAACCGACAGTCCACGATTGATATACATATTGCAATGAAATTGATGTTTCTCCAGGCTCGAAAAATAATACTGTCAAATTGATTGGATAAGTCCTTGCGATAGGTGCAGAAAGAATAAGAAGAATTAACGAGATGATATACTCATCTATACACGACTGGCAATCGATATGTTTTTTCATCATTTTTTTTTTTCACCGAGTGTCATAGTTTGATGGATGAGGACACATCTGTAACGAACATTCTAATTAACCACGAACTCGTTGCAGCGACGAAATTGTCCTGAACATTGAAATAATTTTTTTTTTCATCCTCTCGTGAAAGAAAGTGAAGAATATTTTATTGATTTTAACGATTTTCTCGTCCTGGAACGAAATAGAACGCGATCAACCGATTGGATTATATTGGTGTCTGCTATTTGTATATAGACAAAACACTTTCCAACTCGCAGTAAAATGATCGTTTCTATACATCATCATGCATTTTCCCCTTGCTCATCGCAATACCTTGTGTAACTCTCGACGAACCTTACGACGAATTAAACTTTGTCAGGGAACAAATCCGAAGTTCGAAGGAACTGAGAACGACGAGGTGAACGAAGAGAGAACGACAATCCGATTTCTCGCCAGGCTGGACCAGATGATCGAATGAAGAAAACAAGGGATCCACGTACGTCTATATATATATATATATATATTATATATATAGCCATATGTATGGATATAACCGCGCAACTTCTGATGGCTGACTCGCCGCGAACGAATCACCACCCAATACTCGAACTTTGTCACCAATTATTCCCGTACATACACTGCAGAAGAGTGTACGTATCGGAAGCGCTGAGGATCGAAGCGAAATCTAAGTTTGTTGAATTTGCAATCGATATTCTTTCAAAAAATTCGGTAAATTGCAAACGCGACGTTTTTTTTCGGAATAGCTAATAAAAACTAAATATCTAAGCAATATTTGTTTAATCTTTTATATTTCCCGTCGTTAGCCATTAGATTAGACTGAATGGCCTGTAATAGTTTATAATTTCATTAGGGGATGCTAAAAATGTGTAAACTGATAAAAATACTTATTAATACTCACGATATTTGATTATTAAGGAGAAGTGAAAAAAAAACCATGACGACTGACCTTTGAATCCATTAAACCCGTGCCGTTCCAACTGGTTTTACTGCTCGACTTAGCAATTATTTGTAGGGGTGCCAGAAAGGAGCTACCAGATATTGTAGGGGAGGATTGTTAGGCCACGAAAATATAGTCTACAATAATGGTGTAGTAAACGAAAGAGAAAGAGAGAGAGAGAGGGAGAGAGAGCGAGTCCCAGCAAAAGAAAGAGAAAGAGAAAGCTTGCGATACGAAGCCACAAGCTTGCAGCGGTGAATCTGTCGAATGAAAATCGATTCCGCACGTCGCGGGCGCTCGCGGAGAGCCGGATACCGGTAATTTGTGACACGCGATCACTATACCGTCTACACCCTCTATACCCCCCCGCCAGCGCTTTTATTTCCTAGTCACTTTCATTCTCTTTTCTTCGCTTTTTTTCCTTTTTATCTCATTCTTTCTCTCTCTCTCTCTCTCTCTCTCTCTCTCTCTCTCTCTCTCTCTCCCTCTCTCGCTCTCTGTCTTTCTTTCTTTCTCAGTTTTCTGATGATAAATCGCCTTCGAAACCTCGCACCATTCGTCGCCATAAACCCTCCAAAATATTTAGTGCGTTACACGGTTTACAGAACACTTAACGAATTTCTCGTAAATCGCTCGTCCATGAAACTCATAAAATTTTATGCTTTACACTACGATGGCATCAAAAACATTAAGACCAAGAGAAAGGTGAAATCCATTAAAAACATCCTAGATTACACGTGAAAAAACTGGACCACCAGCACGTAACAGTAATTATCAGAATACGAATATTTCACGTATTTTTTTAAATATATTAAAATTCTAATTGTCGCACGCACGAAAAACGTTCATTGTCAATATGCGTGTGATACATTTTTGCAAATGTGTTTCCTTTTTTTCGTTTTTCATAGGCGTTCGTTTAGAATTATTCCAAAGGTGAAATTTTTGTTACGTTCAATTTTTGTTTTAATTAACCAAACCGCTGGCACCGCTGGTAAAAAAAAAAAACTTATTCAAATTCATACTGCTTTGAACCCAGCGAATTTTACATTGTGTGAAAATAATAATACGATGTGCATTTTGGTTTCTCCAAAATGCTACTTGTGGTTCGCGGCAAAGAGGTTAACGCGCCCTATCGTGTTTCACTACCGGATCTTTCGTGGGTAGGCGTTGCGCGCTAAATTAATAATTATTACTGGCGTCGTTTCGAAACAGCGCAACATCAGCTTCGCTCCGTGTATCCCATCATCTCATATATACATAGATATCTTGATATATATATAATGCGAACGGATTTCGCTTCGTTTCGTGCAACTGCGAGCCATATTTCTGTACATTTTGCCTTTCCAGACTTCCTTTCCAGCGGTGAACCGCTCTCCCTTCTAAACCCTTCCCCCGTCATCCATCCCCGTTTAACTCTCCCGCGTGGAACCCTCGCGTCCGAAAACCCGGTAGCCACCCTCGTCCCGAGTTATATACAACATCCTCGACGAAGAACTGTGTACTTCACGACTATCGTTCCGCACTCCGAACCATGCCACTGGAGGAGTAAAAAAAACAAGAGGAAAAAAGCAATAGCAAAAAATGAGAATTTTCCAAGGGTCTTAGCGCACGTTAGAGAGAAAGCGGACATCCGCGTTGAAGGATAGAAATAGCGCAAGTGGTGTGTTGAGCCAGACACTCATTTCCGCAAGCCGGAAAAAAGCCTAAAGATTTTATAGCAATAATTACCGTAGCTAAGCTTCCGGACTAAAGCTCCCCTCAACCTCCCTTTCTCTCAATCGCCATGCACACTACCAAAAGAATTCTCGAGTCTCGTTCAACCAACTTGGCTAAACGGAGTAGTATTAAACGCAATTTTATCCAATATAATTTGCACCGGTGATGTATTTAACATCCTACATCTATTTCCTTGTATACGAAGACTCATTCAATTTCTTTTCGTATATCCAACGTCGACCCACTAATATTTATGAATTACTAATTGAGTAATCTGTTCATAATGAATCGACGTTTTCTAGCAATATCAGCAACAGAACGAGCTACTACATTATGGGATCGATAAAATCTCAAAATATATCAGATCTCGTCACGCTGAAGCGAAGTATTTTTTCGTTTTACGCCAAAGAATGATACTGCAATTTTTTTTTTTTGTAACAGCAACAGAAAAAAAGTAGTTGTTCGATTTTTTTTTCTTTGATTCGGAGTCAGCTTAAACTAAAATCTATATAAATTCGGTTTTGCCAGACAAGTTGATATCATGGAGACATCGTAAGCTCTTTACAAGAACTTCGAGTCATCCGATATTTTTTCCTTTGTTATAGTAAAATCAATTTTTTAATCGGTTCACTAAATTTGAACGCTAGATTCGAGCATAGATTAATCGTTGGCAAATTAATCGTTGAAGTCCATAAAGGTAAAGCATATTCGAATTTTCAGAGAATTTTCAGTCACCGTCACAATTATAATTTCATTTTCAAAAGATAAAATTAGCGTGTGTTTGAAGTCTACGTGAACGAACGATTGGTATATATGTAACTGGAAAAGCTAATATAAGGACGTGATCTCGTAGTATTTCAGCGATGTGAAGTTAAACTGAGTGAGTCTGCAAGGTACACCTAACTCGGAAACTCTCGCTGCCATGAAGAATATCCCATTAGGTGATACGGGCCCATCATCGACCATTATCTGGTATAGGTAATGGTCGTTGGAGAGCACGCGAATTGCCTCTTCGTATAACGAACGTGTTAGTTACTCGTTTCTCTGTTGAATGGCGAGGTCACCGGATATCTCTTTATAGTTGATTGATCTCAAGAATGAGATGGAAAATTGGATTTCGTTACTGTTAATTCATCATTTAATCGTTCTTCCGAATGCAAATAATGAACGAATGCATCCGGTCCAATTACAACAAGTATCACGCATTTTTTTAATTATCCAAACATCCCTTCTGACAAAACTGTCATTTTTTCAATGTTTCAATACCAATTTATTTCCACTGAATCTTTTAATTCTTCCGAAAGAGACAAAAAATACATGAAAACGTCACAACAGCCGTTTTTGTGGAAAGATCTATTATTCACGACCAAAGTTTCAACGAATTAGCGCAATAATTTGAAGGAATAGAGCTCTGGTCAAAAGTTCGATGAAACCATCCCTGTAATCCTTCCATAAAGGCAGATTTTTAAACACACGCCCGGAAAGTCAAGGAAATAGAAAAGTGACTAATTATTACTTTAGCTTAAACCGATGATTTCACATCAAAGCGAGACCAATAATTATGGAAAGCTATCGAACGATACGAGAGAAACTCCTGCTGTATGATGAATTAGTCATTCGTGTTTAGATAATCGATCAAAATTATAGACCGCAGTGTACTCGGAAAGCGATAAAAATGAATAAAATACTACAAGATCAAGGGAAATCCAAGCGTCATCGAAATGCCTCGTGGGATAGTATTCGGGACCCCCGGACGTATCGACGGCCGGCTGAATTTTCAGACTTGCGCACTTTTATAGAAATAGACAGAAAAACCGAGAAAATGTGACCAGGGTCATGGCTTGGATTCATTCATTTTATTTTCTATCGGAATGTGCGCAAATCCTAAAAAATTGCACTGCCTGGGGGTACCCACCTCGCTCCTATATGAGCGATGAAGAGCTAAGTATCCGGTTCGACTCAAATGACATAATGAAAACTGCACTCTTATCACTGATTTTTAAGCCATGACATGAACTTGGATAAATTGTTTAGTAACGGAGCACTAATTTGATCCTTTATGCATCGATGTGAGGTACATTGTGCATGAATATGACTCTTCATATGCCGAAGAAAGTTCATGCTCGCACGAATATTAACGTGAGTCTGACATGGGTTGGATGTGAATTGCAAACCCTTAATCAATAGCACATAACAGCTACATCATTAGAAGGCAGCCTTCAATATTCCCATTGTATTATCGGGAAATAGAATTACAAACGAACAAGAACAATAAAACTTACTTTAGTGATAGAAAAACAAGGTCAAACTTATGATTAGGTGAAGATTTCGTATCTCATCAAACTTCATCATTTCGATCATGTAGTTGAATAAAATTTGCTTTAGATTGAAGTTCTAGAACAAATACATGAGCTGAAACTAAGTTCACTAAAAAAAAATCCCAAAGACTTCCAGCGATTTCCACCGACCGGTAAACATACGTCATTTTTTTTAGATCATTTCAATTAAAACGTAACTTGTCAGTGGCTTAAACTGTCCAAATAGCAATAGAAGGAAAATCTCACACGTTAAAATAAAAGAATTAAGAACATACTGTGGCTTACGAATTTTATACTCTGTGGCAATGTTATTGAACAGTGGAGCTCGTTAACTCCGGGCTTTTGCTTGGGACTGTCTCGCCTTGGCGTTTAAGTTTAAACACTTGCCCCAGAAAATTGGAGCGGGTTAATTGGTTAAATTCTCGTACTCACGAAACACGATAGAGACAAAAGTATAGATATTAAGTAACGTTGTATTTTAACTTTCCTGTATGAATATATGTACAATAATTTACTATTCATGCTTGGCTATGACAGAATGGTTTCAGTTTTCAAAGAAGAAAATGCAATAAATAGATTCTTGATAAATTGTAGATAAGACATATATACTGGGTGTCCCAGATTGAAGTGTGAGTCGAAAGGTGGATGGAACTTTTAGCTGAAAAGTGTACACTACTCTCTTTACTTGCAAAAAAAAATCATCCTGATAAGTCATCCTCTCATGTAATGTTAATAAGTTCTATTCAGGAGTAACGTATGGAACAGCAATTTCGTTGCATTGCTTCTCCGCGATTCTGATTGGGATCCGCAACGAAGTCAAACGACGTGGGCATCGGGTGTCAGAGTTCAAGTCAAATTGTGACTCTGAAGTCATCCTGTCTTTCCTAATATGTCAGACTCACAGCTGACCCATGAGAATATTGATAATGCAGAAGTTCGTTTTTGACGAATTGCGAACAAGAACTAATGTTTTCGAGGAGAAACATTTAACATTCGTCTAAAAAAAAAGACGAATCCAATATATTGTTTCTAAAGATTACTTTAGCCAAGAAAGACTGAGTTGATTACATGAAAGTCAACGATAATTAACACTCCATCGATCTCAAAGTCAGAACGGTTATAGATAGTCGAATCTCTTATGCAGCAGAAACTTCAATAGTGTGATGTAAAAAATTACTGAGGTTCGACTCACTCATCTCAGCTTTGGTGCCAGAATATTCTCAAGCAATCTTCAGACCTAAATTGACTCAATAACTGTTTTTAGAAACAGAACAGAACTATTAATGATTCTGCAGTTCGAAATTGGATAGCCTACTAAATTTCACAGTTGCATATTCTTCATCCTGTGTCAAGTTTCGAGCTATCAAAACTCATGAATCCATACATTCGTTAAATTGAGTTTTTAATATCAGAAGTACACGTTTTTTTTGGTTTTTGATTATGTCCGAGTTATAGTGGATTAGTCAACTTCCTCTACGGTTAACGAATCCCAATCTCTCTTACATTTTATATCATTTAACCTGAGAAATCCAACATAGACGCAGCTGCTGCGTGTGTGAAAGAGCGAGGAAAGGTTTTCATTTATTTTCGCGGGCAAGCTCCGGTATTTCAGCGATAACGGACTTTAGCTGCGATTGTTTGGGAAAAACGTATTAGCGGCGTCCATTGAATTCGCGAACTCGAGGAGCAACGAAACGGTTGAGGGTACGGGGATTGGAAGATTCACGGGATACAGCTGTGGGATGCTGGTGAGAGACGGGGTCGTTCGTCGAACGAGAAAGAAGTGTGTATACATATATAAATTATACATATATATTTTATAGAAGGCTGCAGTAAGCGTACTCTTCGACCACCGGTAGAAAGGGTCATTTGTGGGGTCTCACCTATAGCCTTTATTATTTCGCGATTTAAAGCTGCCGGAGCGCGACCGTGCTGTCCATGTATGTGTATGTATATGCAGTCGATGAAAAAACTGGGTCAGAATAGATGAAAAAAAGCATTCGAAGAGGAGAAAGAACAAAATGAATAACGTCCTGGAATAAACTGAGAATTCACCTGGTCCCTTTGTCCGATAAGGCAGGATCACGATTTTTATGATCGAGATTTCAAACGAATTGTACAAAAAAAAAAGTAACTGCACAAGAAATACGGACAAGAAGAACGTTCGACTCGTTAACAAATTGGTTGAAACAAATTTCGAGCACGTTTTCACGAAACTAACGAGAAATTATACTCAGAGAATAGTTGCCTGACTTTTCTACTCTGCTCATTATTCATCTTTGTCGGTAATTACGGAGTCGGCTTTGATATGCTACCAGGGAACCATTATTAAGAAATCTTTTTGCTCAACACATCGAATCTGTGCGAATCATTTCTTATTTTCCTATAATTCTATCAAATTTTAGCATTATTTCTACCGCTGTTGTGAAGAAACCAGTTAAAGAATAGAAAAAAGAAACATTTTTTCAAGTCGATCGATTTACTGTTTTTCATGTATTTATCGGGACGTAGACCGTGCTTTTAATTCCCTGATCGATAAATCATTATTATTTTTAGCAATTATACCGACAATCATTAAATTCATTCAACCAAGTTGCATCGAGTGATCTTAATTTATCGAAATTAAAAATAAAGAAACTAATGGATATTCCGTTGTCGTATACTATTTGAAATTCATTTAAATTTCTGTGAGATTTACGCGAACCTTTTGATCAAAGGAGAGTAAAGTATCTTATAATTATTGGAACTCACGAGAGTGATCACTTGAGCGAAAACGATGAAAATATTAATGATCAATTGTGAACATTCTGAAATTAAGTCCGTAAAATCAACTCTGCAGAAAAAGCTGTAAAAAGGTATGAAATTGTGCGAAATCCCCATAGTCGCGAAGATTATGAAGAAAGATAATTATACGCTTCAATAATTGCACCATTTATGTCCGAATCGGAAACGGGTCCCATTGTATAACTAAAAGTTGAGGAATGAGCGAAAAATTGATCCAATTCAGAAACGAAAAGAGAAATAATCATCCAAGAACGTTTAATAATAGCGTCTCGCCGTACTGATATGCATAAAACAAAATCAATTAGCACTCATAGAAGAAAAATACTTATATTCAACCACTTCCAGCTGAAATTGATCAATTATTGATTTTGCCAAGAACTCATTTGCAAGTTAACGGGTTCAACGACACTAACGACAGAGATTGTACAAAAGTTCACAGCACAAACTCACGTTATTCTCAAGAATTTAAAGAAGAGAAAGGCACGTTCATCAAAACTGATAGAAGAAGCTGCCAATCAGTCACTTACACGTTCTATCGAATCGACGAACGAGATCGCGAAAAAACAAAGCGATGTTTTTCAATTTTACGATAATCATGTGAGTGAGTCTTCGAACTTACGAGTTTACAACGTTTTTTTTTTAAATACTTAGCAACAATAATTAACCAATTTTCCATGTACATTATTTGTTGCAATGAAAAAATACAACGTAAATAATTTTAAAAAATAAATGTAACACATTTCCATAAAGAATCTTGCATATTTACATTGATATTTCGCTATGTTTGACAATTCTGAAAAGCTTTCGTGGCCAATGTACCAAACTTGAGATGCAAAAGTGTAAAATAAAGTGTAGTAAGTTGTTTGTTGTTTGGAGAAAATTCGAGAGTTTGACGTAAGACTGTGGACATGACTGAAAAGGGCACCAAGAGATAAAATCTCCCAAGGGAATTCTTGGATGATTTTTTCTAGCGTTCCAACCCCTAAGTTTACAGAGTCACGATGTTTATATCATACACAGTTCTGCGGCAAAGTTGAAGATTTCTTCTCCCTCTTTATCCCCTTTTTCTCCCCCTCCCCTCTCACTCTTTTCTTTTTCTTTCTCAAGTTTGTGATCTTCTTTAACAAGGTTGTTTACATCTTATTCATTCTGCTGGGACAAAAGGTGTAGAGAGAGATAAAAAATCGTGCGAAAAACTGCTGTTAACCCCAAAGTAAGGATCTTGGTAAAAGCCTATCACGATGCTAGTTACGATCGAGTGCAACGTATAACAACTATGTCCTCTTCTCCCTTCTGATACTATAAAACAGCCGTAAAACAAGCCAACAGTTTACCAGCCATTAACGTCGACCTGTAAGTGTTCTAAGTATCCCTTAAATATTTTTTTCTATTTCCATACAGACATGGAAAACAAATTATAATGGAAATCACCTATTTTCTCGTTTTGAAGTACACGATACACAAAAATTCGATGACAGAAATAACTGCCACGCCGATAACATTTAAATTTGACATGCAATGGCTACAAAGTCAGAGGAAACGTTTTCATTTTTTTTATTCCACTGTTTCACACATGAAGTGGAACAGATTTGCAAAGGTGGGAGCAGTTCAAAAGTTTCTTCTTTATTCGCGGAAACGTAGGTAGAACTTTGTTCTCAATAATTTGCCAAATTCAAAATCCTTTTTTATCATTTATAATTAAAACGTTCGCCTGTATTGAATTTATACCAACTGAGCTCGAGATTTGGTTGCAACGAATATCGAACAAAACGAGATTTAGCAGACAGTGCAAAATCATATACTTTGTCTTTTTTTCAACTAGACGAAAGTTATATAGAATGTCTTATCGCATCTTTGAATTATAAATTTCTTCAAACTTCTGATATACTTTACAGCATAATTATAGTTTTAGAAACGAAATCCTCTCAGTTTGAATTTATCCGGAAATAGACTCATAAAACCTGATAAACTTAATCTTCCTGGAAAGTTTACTTGGCTAAAGAGAGATAACAATAGGCAAGGCTTTTTAAAGAACCGGAGCAATGGATTCCATTTTATTTCTGCATTCAATTACTAGCATGACATTGAAATTTGTTGATAATCAATAAAACTATGATATGATCCATGTTCGAACTTCGCCCTATTGCTCATTCAACTTTTTGCCAAAATTGTGCAGATGCTTTTTTTTGAAATACAACGGTCATGCGGAAACAAAATTTCCTTCGGCACTTGATGTGCTTTTTGACTTTATTCCTGTGAAAAAGCAAGTTTTATTTACGCAATACACTTTCGGTTTACAGAAATATAAACAAAGAGAACAGACTTTTTACGCTGCAAAAGGTTTTGATAATGTCCCCAATCGAAAACTCAACACACGTGGTTTGGACTTCTCATCGACCCTCGCCACGTCGTAATTTACCCCTTTAACGACCATATAACGACCAGCCAACGATAAACACGAGGACATACGATCGACCCTTCGTGAAACGACGGCAACTTTTCATGGGGCCAACCCAGAGCAATCGCCACTAGGAGGCGCGGCTGCTAAAGGAAGTGTAAAAATAAGTAAAATACAACAAGAGTTCAGAACTCGCTTATTGCCTGGCAGAAAAAAAATTCGATATTGGGTGCAATAAATAGAAAAGTGCGTGTAAGCATTCATAAGTATATTTGGAGTGAGTCCTCTCGAGTACGATGTTGATGGAGAAATGAGGATATTTGTAATGACAGTCTAAAAGTTTCTCGCTAATTTTGAGTGAATATTTAATTCAGAGATTTGAATAGTACACTGCATCACCAGAGAATAACTTTTGCCAATTCAAACTGATTTTTTTTATACTTCGGGGCATTTATCGAAGTTTTCAACTTTTTAATTGCTCATTAGGTATTGATACTCTTTACCATATCTGCATCCAATTTCCGGAAACTTGAACTCGAAAATGGTACGTGTAATTTTCGTTTTCACTAATTATTCGAACTATAGGTACGATATAAATAAATAAATATTAAAAAATCGAAGTCAACACGTTCGATCAATTTTTTTAAATACAACATTCCATGTGCAATTTGTTTTATTATATATTGATAGAGAGGGATTGATTGATTGATTGATTGATTATTTTATTTTTAAGCCTTGGCACACGCCTTAAGGCAAAATATATAAATATCGAAGACAGTAGTTTTGAGGACTAGCCCCACAAAGGAACAAGTAATAGAGTATACACAATAATGAGTTTCAGAACGAAGGATGGTTGGCGATCGTCATGTACAATAAGATATAGAAATAATTTGCAATGAGGGTCCGCATCGCTCTTATAATTAGATGAATATATAATATTCGACGACGTATACGAATTTGATACAATTAGGCGTAATGCGGTACAATAAACATAGATAGTGCGATAATTGGTGAAGACGAGGTAAAATCGATGGCTTACAGTTCAGCAGGGTCGATATTTTCTTGGGCTCGTAAGTAAATCGTTAGATTATTCTTAAAAACTGCGAGAGAAGTGCTAGAAGTGACATTGACGGGGAGAGAGTGCCAGAAATACATGGCGGACAAGACAAAAGAGTTACGATAGGCAGCTGTGCGGTGGATGGGGATGAGAAAAGTTTCAGGTAGAGGGAGTGAGAGAGGGAGAGAGAGAGACAAAGAGATGGATTGGGAGAGCAACGTCATAATTATTTATTTGCATGTGGACTATCATCAAAAGAATCTAATTGGGGTTTGAACAAATCTTATTTAAGAAAGCGCAAGCCATAAAAAAACAATTGAACTTAAAAATGCTGGCTTTTTAAATAAAAGTTAGGAATTAAAAGGAATTTTTATGTTTTCTATTTTCAAAATCCTTGACCACCATCTGGTAAAAAAAATGCAGTTGCGGTGCCATCTTTTCCTTCTAATATTTTTTCATTTGTATTGATATTACTCTGCTTATTGTTTGATTTGAAATCAACGAAGAACAGATGCAATACAGCAATTAGAGAAAAAAACATCGCAGTAGCTGCTCCTTTATTCGTAGAAAAAACAAGGTGACTCGCCAGCAGGATGTCTCCCTGAAATTGTTCGTGGTTTATTAGCTTAAAACTTTGCTAGAATCGTGAATTGGTGCCGGACGAAAAGGCGGGAAAGAGAGGCGGAGAACTAGATAAAATCCAAGACCGCCTTCTCTGCACGGTGCGTGGTGAGTTCTCGCTCTTCGTAATTTACTCGTGCTTGTGAGTATCAAGAATGGTATATGAGATTGTAAATTTTGCAACTGACACTCAACTTCTATGCCGCAACAAATCATTTTCGAAATCGAAGAATAGAGAGCAAATATTCCACGAATTATTTTAATCGAATACTAAGTTTTTCTCAGTTTCTGATGGTGCTAACTAACTGCAATTTGGTAAAATATAACCGGCTGTATCGACCGGGTTTTCGACAGTCTGTCTTTTCGATTTTTTTGAAAATACGGTACATTAGTCCATGGGGAAATAGTGGCTTTGGTTAACACTAGGTGGGCCTCATTAAAGATCAGGAACAACACTACTGAAGTAGGGAAAGAAAGCTGTCAAAGTGATATGGAGTTATAGGCACGAAAAACTTTAAAACTTTCAATCTATACGCAGGAATAATTTTAAATATTTTCAAAGAAATGCATGTATAGTGCGAGTCGTCAAAATCGCGTCTATTCGCAGAAAACACAGTTGCAAAATTTTCTCAACTTTTATACAAACTTTATATGATCTCGTAACTTTTGCATCAAAGTTACGATAATTATTGAAGTTTTGTTTGCTAGGTTTCTTTTTAATTGATGTTTACCATCCAAGTTTCTAGTACTGAATAAAAATATTTCAATGCTCTTGTTCGTTGCGAATAAACTGCCAGAAGTATTGCGGTATTTATACTTGTGGACTGTTTTTCCGAAAACAATGAAAACAAAAAGTTTATTTGCAAATCGTGTATTGTGTCATGGTGACGTTGGGTGGTTCCTTAAAGTTGTTAAAAATTGAGCCTCCAAGTTATTCATTGGTATTATTATAAATGCATGTGAAGTTTTGATAGGGTTAAATGCGTTCCATTGGAAAATCCATGGCAATATTTGCATTTTCATATTCTGTAGCTCAATTTGTTACCCGGAAGTTCGTTTTTCAAGCTGATCAAACGAAAAAAACATTCGTAGTTTAACTCGTCAATCGAGATAGTTCATTCGTGAAATAATTATTTACTTTGACTTCGGAATAATAAATTTTATGTGAAACGAATTCCAATGAATTCATAAAAATGAAGCTTTATCAACGGAATGTCCTTTCAAATATTAAAATGGACAATTTTGAATGATTTCCGTAATACACGGAACCAAATGTAATTGCGAAAGCTCCAAATAGTAGATAATTATGTATATTCGTCAAATTCGTCAGATGCATATTTTTTTAACAGTGTCTGCGTCCTCAATACGCTGATCGCAGCAAACGATTTACTGTAATCGTGGTGGAAAATTGAGAAATTGCCCAGAACTGGAATTTTGTTTCTTTTAGTTTTCATAGAAACCTGTTCGTCGCTAATTGTACCGCAGGTCATTCTCATTATCCCCTCGAAATGGATATGAATGGAAGACGTTCAATGAATATTTTCCAAAATCGTACGGTTTCCTGATTATTTTAGAAGGCCTGCTCGCCACGATCGAATATCCATTAAAACAACAAAAAATAAACGAAGCATACACTCCATCGGACTATTTAGCGAAAAACATTAATATATTTTTCTTTTGAAATATAACGCGTAAAAATAAACCCCAGAGAATGTTCTATCCGATCGGAAACGTCTGTTGCTTCTACACCGGATATGAGATACCTCGACCATGTTGAATGCCTTCCCTTTCCAACTGATTTAACTGTGGGAACTTCAGCTAAAACTACTAACTAATCTATCCAGACTTAACCCAAGCAAGTCTTCGGAATATCCAATTACACGTTATTTTGGTAGGGGGTAGAATATATAGCCAGTGTGCACTTGGGGGGTTAAATCTGCACATTGATGCTTTCAATATTCAGACCATCTTGATGCTGTCCTTCGAGAGGAGCAAAATCTTCATTGCCCTGATCATTGAAATAGCTTTTCTACAGTTTTCGAGAAATGTTGAAAACCCTCTTTCTCAGCAACGATTTTATGCGATTGCCAGGATGTTGGCAAAACCATTTCTTCAAATTGAGTCTGTTTATAATTTTTTTTTCTTTTTTTTCACGCAAATAACGATTAATCCATATGTAAAGCTCAATTATTTGGAATCTCTGTAATAAAACAGGCTTTCATGGAAAATTTTAATCATCGTTCGCAAAAAATAGTTGACGGTTCAAATGGTAGCAGAAAAATAAATAAATCCAGCAGCTTTTTATATCCCAAAGGGAGCCATGAAAATCGACTTTTCAATAATATATTTTTTTTTCATTCTGTTGTCCATTATACGTAATCTGAAAAAAAAAAAAAAAAAAAAAATCCAGGAATCGATGACATCATACAACTGGGTGAAAATATTTTCTTATCGTAATTTGAAACGTGCTTGAATTTCGAAGGAACAAAATTTTGTTTTAACCAGAGAATAATCGATGTAACAAATTAATTGGAATGGATCTTAACTTGCACCCAAACGCCCCACTACTCGTGTAGAAATAGAGGGTGACGAGCATTTGCACTGCCAAGATAGTATCAGCTGATAGATAATGAAAAATACAACGACCCTTACGTTCTTATCAGCATACTCATGACTTTTGTGAAAACCATTATCTTGATCAGTAGTCATTCGAATGTTGTTGCAAAAGCATAATTGAAAAATAAACGTTTTTGATTATTCATTGTTTACAAATATTTTACTCACGGGCCGTACGATTTTCGTTTTCGGGCCACCGTCAATACCACTAACATATATACGAGGAGGCTTTCCGTCGAGGAATATGATCGGAAAGGGCCTCGGGAACGATTCAGGACAAAACCGCGACAAAACGTGAAAACTTTTCGTCGTCGCGGTAAAGTGGTTCGCCTTTGCCACGCTAGTGATCCTTCGACGGGGTTTTCCTCGCGTTTCTGACGAACAGGGAAGAGAAAGAAAGAGAGGGAAAGAGAGGGAAGGAGAAAGTGAGTGCCGGAGAACGGAGGAAGCGATATAAAATTTGAATAATGCGCCTGTCGTCGCCCAAGAGTCCTGTATGTCGCTCTGGCATCCCCGTTCTTCTCAAGTATATATTCCGTACTATATCGTATACTCGTTCTTTTTCTCTCGAAGGTTTTCATGAGGACTCGAGACGACTTTTACCGTGAGGTGAAAAAGTCAAAACTCAGAGTGACGACGAATCTCCACCTAGACGCGAGTTTCTCCTGAGAACCGTTCTCCGATATACTTCGATTGAACTTTAGACCTTTTCTCAATTCTCAATAATAGAACTTGTGGGAACGTAGGTAACATTCGTTTTCCTGATAAAATAAAATACTTTATATGTAATAATGATCACATATAAATATGTGAAATTTACATGAACATTTTCTATTCAAAATCTGTTTGGCTTAACATTTTGAAATACTCTATAAACTGACGAATTGTCATCAAGAACTAGTTGTAACTGGTGAGATTATCATTATCATTCCAAAAATAAATAAAGAAATAAAAAACGATCACTTTTTTTCATTTTTTTTACACCGATCACAATCAGTTTTTTATCAGCAGAACGAAATTATATTAAAGTGCAGGAGAAAATGGCTGTTATGTACATTATAATTAAAAAAACTAGATCATCTTTATTTGCATCTACCATTAACTAATTTCTAACTTCTAACCATCCGTATATAAAAACGACGAAATTTGATTGATTTATTGCGATACGATCAAGGACGTAACTGATGAATACGACAAAATTCACAATAGAGTCAGAATATAATTCGATTTATTGAGGAAGTTTCTTTATTTTTATGTTTTTACCTGCGTCACTAAATTATCCATTAGATCCAATGATCGTGGGGTGGAAGACAGAAAGTGTGTACAAAATTTCATGGATAGTCTGTCCATTATGGGGACGAATTTGTGTTCGACATGCGCAAATTCTCGAGAGTGGTAAATTTCGAGTCCATAGTGTGGAAATTTTCGACACTCCACTTGATGATTGAAGGACGGAAGGACCAATTTACAATCTGTTTCACGATGCATAACAAAAATGGTCCCATGTATACTGTATTTTATTTTCTTTTTTGTCAACGTCCCGAACATAGTTCGTAGAACGTGCGTTGAACATGGCAAAAACTCAAACGACCTAACCCTCGTGCCATTCAAGTGTCACACGGGACGAAAGCTTTTCGAATATATGGAATGTTCGTGTAACGCGTGGCTGACCATTTTTTAGTTAATCACTGCTCCCAGAGGAGCGAAAACAGGCAGAAGGACGGATGAACGGAGAGAAAAAAAAATAGAAAATGGATGGAATATGAAAGAGAGAAAGGGAGAAAGGGATAGCGAGTTGGGAGGGAGGAAAGCATGAGAGAAAAAAAGCTATCGATTAAGTTACCGGAAAAGCTCTCTCACCGATTATCAAACTGTGAAAAGAAACGAAGCGATTTAGAGTGAGACCGTGAATACATCGATGTGTGTACGTGTTTATTTGTGCTCAAGAGTTAAAGTGGATGTGGGAAAGCTTGACGAGAGGGCCGGTAGCTTATATTCCCTGGTGGAGATTTCCCCATTTGATTGCACCTAATTCGCAAACAGGAAACCACTACGGCGAGGACACAACGCACCGTGATGTTTGCACGGCCAATCGGTGTTTAAAGCGAGAGGGGAAATAGTGGTGACGATGAGTGGGCTGACGCACCCTCCAACGAGGCTTTACATTCATTGAGTATATGCATATATGTGCATAAGGTATTTCAGGCGAAATGTTCATTCCGTTGTGCTGACCCTATTGGATTCATACGATTTTTTCATACATTTTTACATGCAAGAAAAACCCGAACGGTAAATGAGAATTTTTTTTATTTGGCCGTTTGTTCAATGACTATTTCATAGCTAATTGGATTTTCGAATTTGTTCAGACTACCTTTGGATTCGAAGTTTGACGGACAGGAATCTTTTACTTTCGTTAAAAAAAAATACAAATACAAATTGCATATTAAAAAATATATATATATACGAATATTAATTTTTTTTATTTTGGAATAAAAATTTCATGTGAAATGCTTTACATCAATTTTTCAGGCCAACGAATTAACTTTTCTATAAATCGCTCGAAAATAATATCTTATATTAGAATATTCGTTCTCCACCCTTTAATCTGTATAACTCGTAGCGAACAATCGCTAACTTTCTCTGAGAGCAAAAAATAATTCTTTCGATATGAATTCAAGAGGCTTTTGCATCAATGAACTTAATACAGATCTCCCGGGCTTGAATAATAGTTAGTAAAACTTTTCAAGAGACAATAGATATTAATGATCGTGGAGCCCAGACTTCGTTTGCTTGTTACGGAACAAATTGATCACCATCGACGTCGGGCTAATTTCGTTACGGAACGTACAGGATTAATATCATTTTTAAACTAATTTTATCGAGAATAATTACGATCTTGACGTTTATTCCCTTTGCTCATGATCAAACTTAACGTTGTTGATTGAACTTGCTCATCACTCAATAATGTATTCTTTGTAAACGATGGTCCTCGCCATTCGCTAGCAATTATTGGCACTTTCAAGTCAAGCGAAAATTTATTCAAATCTTCTCATTATTACTTAATTCTCAATGCCCTTGTGAGTTACAAACTGCAAAGTACCGTTGAAATATCAAGGAACACAAACGAAAAATACACTGGAATACAAAAATCTATTCCCTGGCGATGATATCATCAAAGAACCATCTCTCTAAATGGTAATTTATGGTGCAGAGCTGCGTTTTAGTGATATTTATGTAATAAATAATTTTCGATCAAGTAGACTACTAATTAAAAAATCACGAAACACTCCAACATCTGACGGTGTCACTAGGCGGGTAAAAAAAAAATCCTGAATGACGTCATGGACCAATATTTCCGGGGAAAATATCGGTTCCACTATTTTGTGAAAAAGAAAGTCTTTGTTATTTTCTAAATTCCAGTTACTACCTCGATGATGTACAAATAATTAATTTCTGCTCTGACTTAGATCTTTTTGACTTTAGCCGTCACCATCATTACCTCGCTGTACATCAGTTAAATTTGAAATACATGACGTAGCACACCTACAAGGCAAGGGTAAACGAACAACTGCCATCATGTAGACTCCGGCGAACTGAAACTCCTTTCTCCCACCCCTCTATCCAATCAACTTCGTTTCACCCATTATTATCATCGTACGTACACACGCATGAAAACAGTCAAGTTTCTTTCATCGTGCTGACAGCTGACACGCGTGTAACGATGTGATGAAAGATCGAAAAAAATGAGGATAAAGGATTGAGTAGCTGATTTCTTCCATATCGCCGTATTATCTTCCACTGCCTCTTGCATAGTAATCCTCATCAAGAGCCCCTTGCTTGAAAGATGATTACTTTTTATATTGGAAGCTCGACTAAGAGGGGTTCGAAATTCTAATCTGAGAAGATTATTAATTGTTATACAATGTGAAGTTCTTGCAATTTGCAAACCAGTTGTCATTCATTTACAGTTAAACAAATGAATTCGCACGAAACACACTTTTTTTATTAAGTTGTTTTTTTGTTTTTCAATTCTAACCCAAGATCATGGAATTTTGACAAAATCCAAACATCCCGCCCTGGATCTTGTGACGGTAAGTGTCTTCTTCATAATTTTTTAATTGGAACATTCAATAGGAACGAACTCATGATCATCCGGGATAAAAATTGATAAGCGAAATTAAAGAATCATGAAACAAATCCGAATCGGGATTGACTGAAACTAGCTCCAGGTGTCATTTTAGCAATAGCGTGAAGATAACACGAGTGTGAGCATGGAAGGACTGAATGACAAAAGTGGAGGTCGTCTCTCATGGGAGCGAACAAACGAACGAAATTGAGGAGTATATAATGTGAATACTGATTTATCCACGTGACAGCTAATTGACTGACAGTTGAGTGGATGGTGGAGTGAACAAGGAAGGACATCATTATCCAAAGCGTGTATTATACGTTGAGGTATAATTCAATATATCTACAGAATTATTGCAATGACACCTAAAAACTGAATTGATTTCATCGCACTCCGCTTACACGGTTTCCATCACTCGTTCCTTCAATTTTTTCATCGTTTCACATCCATGATTATACAAACATGCAATTATCGTTCTTTTTTTTTTACTTCTTCCAAAAAGTTCATAAATTGACAAACATTCAGTGTCATAGTAACATTGTCAAAATTTCAATGTATTTTTCTGACGATTTTATACGCGAATGGACACTTGATGTTTTTTTAAGTTCACTGTTAAATTTGAAAAACAAAAACATTTTTGCACCTACTATGCAAATATAGCAGCTAATGTCGAAATACAAGAAACAAATGAATTTCATTATTCTACAACACGATGGTATATTCACAAATATATATTCGTACAAGCAATGCCGTCTCGATGTTTTACGTATTCATACTTATTTGCATTTACGATCGTAAAATGATATGCAATCCGCACACCCTATACGGGCTCCTGCAAGGGAGAAAATCGCACAGACACATGGCACTAAACGCTCCGAAACAAAATGAAAGAAAAGGATGGAAGATGAAAGTGTTATTTGACTGAAAAAACCAAGCTGCTCGTATCAATTTCGTTACAAAATTGATAATAAACGCCGAAACGTTTTCACCGATAAGCCGTTTCACGAAAGACGATTATTATTCTCGCATCCATTTTTCTGAAGCCAAACCCGCCATAACGATCACGTATTGGCCAATGCGCCGCTAAAAAAATCGTAAGTTAAACATTTTTCCAGAATTTCATTTCTTATACGAATGTTTATTTACTCCAACATTCCAGTAAAGTCATTTATGCCTCGAATGAAACTTTGATCAACCCAGGAAAATCACGACTCGGAGCATCATTTGGTCGACTTTTTTTTCAAACCGACAAGTATAAAAAAACAATCACTCCCAAATTAATGTACGAGAGTTTAGCTTAATTTTGTGACATCCTGAAACTCTCTTCTCCGAGAAAGTAACTATTTTATGAACCGAACCGACACATCTTGTACACCGAGTTGCTAATTCACAAATTTACATAAAAAACCCTGATTGATAAAACCCAAAGAATTGATCGTCAACGAACCTTAGTAACCGTGAGTGATTAATTATTCACAATATTTTTAACTCGTAATCACAACAGAGACGTGATATTTTCATTAGTCAAAGAAAGCACGTGCCCACGATCAACATAATTCGACGGGGTTCACACCTCTGTATAAAAATGAATTCCATTGTGAGCACATGTACTGGATGAATGTCTTTTGCATTAATTACAGCACGAATTAGTGTTTGCTTGATGTTATAATGAGTGCAATAAGTGTCAGTGACGCGTGAAGTCAGTAATTTTCCCAGGTTCCGTATGGCGCAGTTCCTGATGGTCCTTTTTCGTGGTACTTCGGGGAAAAAAAAAAACTTCGGAAGAATAGGAACAGTGAGGACGTTAAAAAATTCTCCGTCATACGCGAGGGTGGCATATTGTCCCATTTGTATTGTAAAGCGGTATTTTTTTCCACTACAACCACAGAAAGACAAAGAGAGGAAGAAATAGAGAGAGAGAGAGAGAGAGAGAGAGAGAGAGAGAGAGAGAGAGACGAAGGAAATGAAGAGAGACAAAAATTGCACAAGGTCTCTTGCGACACAACAGCGAGACGCGAGTAATTATCACGCGATGGGGAGAATACGGAGCCTAGGCTTTGAGTTCGTTGTACTTGCACCTTGGGGTTGGGCTAAATTCCGCTCCTTGCTGGTATAATTAATAACCCTGCCACCTTCGGGGAACGCGGGGTGACAATGCAAACTCCTGGCATTGAGGATATATCGTTGGCCAGAGCGTGCAATCGAGAATGGAACCAATGGAACTCACACTAACTCATTAAATACACAAACAATATACAGACGAAACTCAACTCGGACCACGGGGATTGAAGGGGCTTCCACTCTACATTTCTATTCGTCGAGGCACCTGCATGCACTCCCACGATTTTATAGAAAGTTCCTCATGCATGTATATACTTCACCAAGAAATATAATCACACACCTCCTTCCCTTTTTCTGACAAGTGACTAATCGCACTTGACTAAGTAACCGGTCTGCCACACGTGCGATTACATGGGATTTAAATGGAGATTGACATCAATCCGAATGAAAAATCATTTTAAATTATATACTTGTTGTCAAGCCACGACGAAATCATGAAGATTTCTTCACGAAACTTGGCATTTTCATAATTGCTAATAACAATTTATATTCGTTACTTATTCAGTTTGAAATTCTTTCAACTTCCGTGGAATGTTATTTTCTCGTTGTGTAACGTTTTAACGAATGTTATCATTAGTTTGGAAACTTCGTTGTTAACAATAATCAATTTTGTGAGTCTGTGTTATTTAAAAATTCTGCATATTATTGTGGTAATTACGTGATTTGTTTTGACTATTCTAAACACTGCAGAAATTCTTTCCAATTAAGCAAAAAATGAATGCATTCTAGAGACAGAACATTGAGAGACCTCGTCTTGACGATTAAATTTTTGATTCTCGAACAACGGACGTGTACATTTTTCGATCAAGAAAAAAGAAGAATGTGGAAAGAAGAAACATTATAAATAAATTTCACATCAAAAATGGTCACGATAAATATCGTAGAGTTTCTATTTCAGAAACAACAATTTGTTACTCTTACTCATAAAAAATATTCACATTGAATTTATTACAAATTGTTTGGCAAAAAAAATTGTAAATGATCAAGTGAAACGACGATTTTGTTAGTAGCTTTGATTTAAAATAATCCACGGACGAATTTATGTCCCACATTATTAAAATGATTTATTTCAATTTGCTTTTGGTTTTGGTTTTTTTACCTGGTGCCGGATCGTGAAGCGCATTGGCCCACGTCGCGAGGCAAAGGATCAGAATCGCGAGAACGAGCATTGCGACGTTCACGACGCGCGAACGTCAACTAAGGGTTGCGTACCCTCGTCGGGAATCTCACGCTGTGGATTGTCATGTACCGAGCTCTCCCGCCAACGCTAGAGCGCATGCGTTCTCTCGTTCTATTCAGAATCAACAACGAAAGAGAAAGGTAGTAGAAACGTGGAAAGGGACCCGCAAATGAAAAGCGATAGACAAGAAGGGACCGAGAGAGAGAGAGAGAGAGAATGATCGCGATTTCCCAGATAGTAAAGAGGTTAAAGAATTATTATCATTACTTTTGTTATTCGGAGCTCTATTCTGCCACTCAAACATCGTAGTTAATTTACTCTCAATCGTGTCATAATAACGTGACCTATATCAGTGCATTAACAATTATATTTCCCATATTTGGTTTCATAAATCATATTAAATGTATTTCGTAAGCGATAGCGATAGGCTCGCACTCGGTGTATGGCTCCGGCAATTTCAAAGTAAAGCAGCCTTCGATGAGATTAGTACTTGGTTGAGTGACCGCTCAGCAACACATCGGCACGCGTATTAATCGCTGATGAATAGGCAGCATCGCTGGGACAGTTTTTATGAGTTTCGGATGTTGCTAACTAAGTGAAACTCAGTTTGAAATTCGGTTGGATCGGTTCAAGCCACAAAACATAAAGATGAAGTAAAAATCATAGGAAAAAAATATTTTCCGAGGATTTCATCGAACAACGATGAAAAAGCTTTGTACAGAGAACCAAATGCATGCAGGAAAACTCAAAGCAACGAACGTATAAAACACAGTCGCATGCTCAAACACGATGAAGTGTATCGTTTGTTTGCGACAGTTGTGGGATCGACCAAGAGAGGTTCAACCAAAGAGTATACATTTTTCACACCCCCTTATTATCATTTGAATGCACTCCGATATAGATAAAAATGCAGTCGTGGGAACTTTGTGTACACAAAAGATCGAAACCACGCCAGAATTGTCGTGCTTCTAATCACACATGCATTTCACCTCTGTACAGGGTGGCGTTTTCTAAGTATCAGTACATTTCGAAGACACCGATAATCAAAGTCGGACGGTGAGAAAAATTACGTTATTCAAAGGAAAGATAAAGAGAACTCAATTCCAGAGCAGATTGCAAGAATTTATCGAAGAGCAAAAGTGTTTCTAAGTACACAACTTCACAAGAATTTAAAATTATTTCAAAATTTATGTCCAAAGTAAGTCTAAAATTCTTGAACGGTGTATTTTAACAAAGACACAGGTTATTCTTTAAATATTTTTTCATAACAAAATCTCTTTGTAAAATAACATTCGTCAGCCCTTGGAATAGGACACCCGGTGTTTTTCTGTCCATATGCTGATAGATGTGTATTCCGCATGTGTTTCAACGGATCACGAAAATGTGATTAAATAAAATAAATGGAAATATATGGAGAAAAAAATTAAAATCTTCCATGTCAATACTTCGTTATTAATGATTCGTACAACGACCACATCTTCTACGTTTGTAGAAAAAACACTGAAAGCTTCCTGAGCAAACCCACATAGCTGCGAGCTTGCATGATAATATACACATGAAAAAAATGTAATAAACAATGCGCAGATACAATTCCAAGTCCATATTGAAAGCGATCAAATCTCCTGTGTCCCGTTTCTTCCGCGCGGATCAAACGCCGTTATGGACAATCGACGTTACATTCTTATTATTTGCACGCAATAACTCACCACGAAATTTACAAACATAATAAAAATCAAGGATTGAACACTCCATTATCGATGTTCCTATATGTTTTGAAATCAGTTATTCGTAACCTTTTTTCAAAAAGGTCAGAATGAAAATAATAAAAAATCCGAATAGAAGATCAACGCCGAAGCAATTTAAATGCTGTGTCCAAAATGTCAGATCATAAACTTTTTTTGTTTCGACTCAACAACGAGATTAGAAATGTGTTTGTTTCATCCTTGAGGTAAGAGTCGACCGACTCGTGGAGAGCATTCAAAATCCCACCTTTTTAATAAGTTTTTTAACATTATCGTGTCCCCAGGATATCCCAGAATTTTAACACTAAATACAGTAAATAAATATAAATAATGTGATAATGAGTATAAATTGAAGCTATCGTTACGACAAGAGGATGCTCGCATTGAGAAACAATTAAATCAAGAGATCCGGTAGAATATTGCATCTTGTTAATTATCTCTAAATAAAATCATTCGACGTGTTGGGGGTAAAAACTGAGAGTCATTTTGCTTTATTACGAAGCTTAGAAGATAAGTGATAATACTTTACAATAATTATTGAAAGATCGGTATTCATTATTTAAAGTGCTTTGTGTTTATTCCAAGTGTCATAATCCGGCAAATGTCCAGATGTAAAATAGGATGCGTTAAAGCGCATAAATAATAACAGGTAGCATAGCGAGTACGTAATCTCTCGAATTTACTCGTCGACATACGGACTACGAGGTGAATGAAGCTCCATTACGTCGTGTGCAGGAATAAATTATAACTGAGATATAATAATTTGATTGACATCGTAGAATTTATGTTGCAGTGAAAAGTAGACGCGTTTGTAAATAATTCGAGTACTGAGCAGGAATTCTGATTGTTCATCAACAATTTATTTGAACAGTTAAACAACTGAGTATAGGAAATCCTGAGGAAGGTAGTAGTCTCGCCAAAGTATTTTTTGCGGAATTTTAGAAATTTTTGACAACCAATCCCTGGTCAATAATATCCAATAGAAAGTGTACACAAAGACTGCGTAATGAAGAATGACACAATCCAGACTTTTCTAAGGTCATCGTCCACGGGGAACAAACGGATCTAGGGACATTTTTGGCGTCAGATTTTTTCGATTTGTGATATTTTGGACGGAAATGATTTCGATATGGTTTTTTTGCCCGGAAAAATAACTTGTGAAACTTCGCAAAAACGAGTGATGTCGAAATTTTCCATTTTTCCAGAATGAAGTTAGTTATTTATTCGATGTTGACTGCACTCAGGAGTGCAGAGTATCAGAATTCAATTTCAATAGACAGGCACCATTTGATCAATACGAATAAATAACTAAATATAATTGCATGAAATGGTTATAAATAACGAAAAATAAACGATTCCGCACTCTATCCATTGCTTTTTACGTATTGATCAGTTTTCTTTCTATTTCAAGTGGACAAGAATGTAAAAAAGTTATCGGCGAAATATCTGGCGGATAAAGTTACGGGCTCACAATCCGAGGGACCTAGATTCCATGGCTGGCCGAATACCAATGAAGAAATTTTTCATTTTTTTGAGTGTTCCTACCGCGATCTCAAATCCTTTGGACTTCGTCATAAAACCGAGGCTCAAAACACCTCACCGTGATGCAAGAGCTTGATATATACAACTTTGGATGCCTCCTGTGGATGATTCTCATCGTACCTTTTTGACACTTTTGTCGTTTTCTCACTAGCCCATTGTACCACAGCTGAACTGGCTGCCCAAGTGAGTTCGCATTATCCCATTCGAGGATATTAGGTACCACGTCTATCCGCAAAGTATGGGATCATCTGCAAGATTTTTTTACGAAACTATCAGCAAAAAAAGAACTTCCGATTCGAAGGTCAAGTGTCGATGAAGTTTTAATAAACATTTTACTGATTAAATAATGATCCTATTAAACGAACACATGCACAGCGACTTTCAAACACCTGTTAAAAATGTATGTCACTATAAGTGAGCATGCATTAAACCCAATGATGAACGCCAATTTACCACGCGATAAATTCATAAACTTGTACCTGGATGTTCACAGAATAACAGGTGCTGTTAATCGTTTTATCGTAATTTGTGAAGATCACAACAACAAAAAAACAGTAAGGTTTGAAATAAATACAAAATCTGATGTGACTTGTAAAGTTGGTTTACGCTTTTAGAAAAAAAAGCAATGTTTGAGCGATCTCTCTGATTCTATACGAACCGTAGGAGTGAAGAGATTTGTCCTTAGCAATATTCCTGACGTCGAGTCAGTCAAGTCGTATTCCTATTTTAAGGTTGACCTACTTCGACGCTCATTATTAGAGATAAACCTGATTTTGTTCTTATCTGTTCTTCAGTTGAAGCGCACAAAATGAAACGTGAAAACATTTTGGAGTAAGTTTTCAATTAGTTATAGCAATAAATAATCAATCAAATTAAAATATTGAACCCTTAGCTCCAGCAAGTTCCACTCTGATTTAGATTCGAGTTATAAATGTGTGGGTTTCGCGATAACGTATATTTACTAACTGAAAATGAAAATGTTTACAAAATTTAAAAAATCTTCTATTTAACTGACTGATCAGTCGATGCATTGGTATCTTCCGCTACAAGCTTTTTTCCGAATTCTAAAATTTGGAATCTCTACATAACTTCAAATCAAACGAAACAGATTCCAAACAGTCCATGCTCCTAGTTGAATTTTAGGGCAATTTCTCTAACCGACAATTACAGCCCGGTACAAATTTTCCTGATCCAAAATATTCGCGAATAAAAGTTTTCCATAAAACTGTCATACGAATCAAATAGATGTCAAAAGAACTTTGAACTGAATAAAAGGTGCAAAAAAATGGCGCGAGATCACAAAATCACCTGCTTTCGTATTGCTGTTCAAATATTATCTGAATTTGTCGTACGAGGCACAAAGAACTTTCCAAAATAATAGGGTGTCTCTCAACTCTAATTCAACGGATCAACCTCAAAACAAAAATAAAGGCGTTAGCAGAGTGCAGTGGATTTGGTAACTCGAAAGAAATATCGTCAGTAATTCTCAATCCATGCGATAAAAGCAGAGATTTCATTTCAAACTGTCACATGATATCTTGATAATTTCTCCGAGTCGATCAAACATTCATTCACCCTGTCGTGGTAATCAATCTTTGGAATGATCCAACCATTTCTTTATTCAGGTCGATTTCGTTGTGAGCACTCAACATTACTCGAAGAATCGGAAGTCGAGACGCTTGAATGTGACTTTATATACCTCTACCCACGCACATTCAAGGAAATGCACATAACAGGTGTGTAAAATGTGCCGGACCACCTGTTATGGTATTAACGAAGCGTTATAGTGTCTGGAACTTTTCGAACATCCTGTACATTCATCTATAAACGTATCAGGGTTTGTTCTTGAGAACGGTATTATAGCTGTACGAGATTTCGTTCAGGCTGGCGCCATCCTGCCTGATTGCATTATTGAGTGCGAGCGAGAGGAAACGGGTGAATTTTTTATTCATCGTTATAGACCGCAGTGAATATCATGAGGAAGCTTATGTTATATACATACACGTGCCATATAGCTGAGGACACATGAGCAAAAGGTGCGCAGTCTTCTACCACATAATATATCGATGCTAAGGAAATGCAATACCCTACGTTTAAAACGATATCCATGTACATGTGTGTCCGTATTCACTCTATATCGATCCTCGAAACGTTCGCGTTACTACCAGGTACAAAATTACTTTCTCTGTATGCTTTTACACACATATAAATATGTATGCATTTATTATCGGACGAGAGTAACGTTTGAGTCTATATTTATGGTGCTTAATTTTCACTGGAACAATCTGCCGATGTCGTCATCATTGAATGCTGCACTCGTTCATCTAAAAAGACATATCGACGCACTCTGAATGAACGTTTATTCCAGAAGATTTCTATCTATTATTGCAGGACAGTAAGCTTAAGACTCATTTTATAATGGTCATTTATTTATTTACTTTTTTTATTTTTTTATCAAAAAATAAATTTTCTCGCGTTCGCATAAAAAGTATTAAAAAAATAGCGTTCAAACGGCAAAGGCCGTTATACTTACGGCAATTAAGTTGAGTTAAGTTAGTTATAATTACAGTAGTTAAGTTTTAATACTTCGATGAATAAACGTCTAATGGAACAAAAGTACTGGCATCACCACGCATTTGCTTTCCCCATTTTTATACACTTTTGAATGTGAATTCATTTCCTTGTACATTGACCGCGGAAAATTCTGTCTCGTTTCTACCGATTCCACGAACGACGCATAAGGCTCTTTTACGGTCATTAATGGATGGAATTATAAGATCAGGAGATTTGGAATTTGAAACAAATTGGGCGGAATGTTTCTCACATGACGGATGAGCATTAGTTTATTTTTCTTTTTTTGTCAACATATCAGCTGTGGTCATAAGTGGTTTTTTTTCGTTCTTCTATTAAATCGACTATTCTGTACGATGAAAAAGTAAGGAAATATTTCGGAAAAATAATCTTTTGATTAAATTTCTTTTACAAATAAATTATCATTGTTCAAACTAAATAAAATTGTCCAAAAGTAAACGATAGCTGTTTAAATACGGACAAATATTTAACAGTCCATGAAACGTAATTCATTTTGAAATGAACCAGCAAATTAGACTGACAATATAGAATAAACGGAGTGATTAACAAAATTAAATGTTCGCTTATACTTCGGAGAATTGTGTAATAACATGAGAAATTTTCTGCAGCAAACATATCCGAAAATACAAAGTCTCCATGTATGTACATCATCGAGTCGCCGGAGGCGAAGCATCCGAGTGCAATCGTGTGTGTGTTCCTTGTTCGTTCGTTTTACGAATGAATTGACGCCCCCGTCCTTCCTTCAGACTGGCAAAAAGGAGCGAAGAAATGCGGAGTGTACAGAAACCGTGACGACGAGAAACCGGCACCACGAGTTTAACTACCAAACACATTCGAACATAAACATATATATATATATATTTATATATGTTTCCGAGAATAATTCTCACGTATAAGTATACAACAGCCACATAATGCACTACTAAATACTGCCAGGAGGTACTTCGATCGATGTGGCCCATACCGCATCCAGGGTGAGCTTTCGAATCGATTTCAATTTAGCCTCGTTTACAAGCTCGCTCGCGGCGCGGCTAACGAGCTTTCGAAAGTCGTGGACAGGCCGACGAGTTTGCGAGAAACTCCAGTCGCTCGTGCCGCAACCCAAGTATAAAGCAAAGGTGAGCACTACTCATCGCTTATACAAGCTTGGATCAGGTATGAAGTACATATAAACACCGATATATGTTATCCGTATAATACATATGTTTAAATATATTTCATATGTACTAAAATACATGAAAACATACATAAGCACCTCCTTGTATAAAGGAGATTCGAATAAAATTAAGTTTGAATTTGCAGAAGATTGTTATCCTTGGTTATCCACAAATACATCGCAAGAAAAATATCACTCGCGCTATTTTCATTTGAAGTTTATTTCTACTTTTTGTCCAAATTAAGAGTTTCGAATGGATATTTCTTTAAATTGAATTGAAAAATCAGTTTTACTGCGGGCGGAATTCCGCGTATTGTATAAAACCATGTGCTAAAGCAAAACGAAATACTTACCCTTAGTGTGTTCACCATCTCTCGGCACAACCCCGTCTTTCAAACACACTTGTAACCTGGTCTTACTTCTCGTCACGCTCTTTACTTAAACCTCCTTCCTTTACACTCTTTCTTTTGCTTCTTGCTCTCCTTCTCTCTTGCTCACACATTTACTATTTCACTCTTGCACAACTATACACTTCTCCCATCCCTCTCACGACTACTCTCTTCTTTATAGCCAACACCGAAGACGTATTCTTCCTGAAGAATCCTGTTGGTGCTATTTCGAAATGGTTTTGCCCACCTTCCGCAAACACACAGCTCACAAAGCTTCGTTTCGTTTATTGCTCTTGCATTCATATCTTCTCTCTTTCTCTCTCTCTCTTTCCCACTCTTCCTTTCCCTTTCTATACTTCTCACCCTCCTCTTTGAACCCCTTCTTTGGATCGTCGGAAACTCTCGAAAAACTTTCGACGTAGCGTAGAATTGGCTTTACGCTGTATAGAAACTCGTTACTGCTATAACGTTGTATGTAACATCAAAACTCTGTACTGTGTACGTATGATAAGTTCGTGCGGCATGACGAAACTCAGACTTCTTCAACACTTATGTATATGCTTGGATTTTTCATCTTCCTTGTAATCGCGTTTAATCGATCTCTAAATTCGTACATGCAACCATGTTCAGATATTCGTGAATGTCAAGCATGTCGTGACAATGGCAAATAGAGAGAAGATATAAACCTCCAGTTTGGATTGCATAAGAATAACTTATGCATTCCTTTTAATAGGTATTTAGTTCACGACCAAATTTTTGAAGGAAACTATTGATATAAATGTAAAGGCATAGAAATTCCTGGTAGACATGCACTTAATATAAAATTAAGTACGACGCATTGTAAATTAAAAGAAACGAGGTGACAATTTTCAATCGAGCGAATTTTTTTTACCAGTGCTGCAGTAGTACATTATTCTTATCATTAAAAAATTCTTTCGTCATTTTTCAGGATTTTTATTTTATTTTTCAGGATTGTTATTTTATTTTTCAGGTTCTGCTTTGATCCTTTAATTAGCTGTTTACTTTTGATTGGAAAAAAAAAACTACTATCTTTTAGAACTAATATTCCTTCTGTTGGAATAGTCACATTGTTTTTAGAAATAAAAATCGCAGTCTCTATTTAAATGAAAATAGAACTCCGAGTAATACTACCATGCCACGTCTTATTTGACAATTGATTGGATCAGTAGTTCTTGAAAAATCGATTCGAGCGAAGCAAACATTACCATTTAATTGACTGACAGATTTAGGCATTTTTTTTCTCAATTCATCGACTTATTTTAGTCTCGTCCTACTTGTGAGCTCATGATTTCATGATTCCATATTTTAATATTTACTTACAGTAGAACGTCAAATTGTCAGGACAAATAATACGAAACTATTCTTGATTTGGAGGAATAATAAATTTATAATTCCTTTATGTTTAGTACTGACGTATCAAAAGTTTTTATTGTTTCATTCATAGTGCAATAAAAATAAATGTCACTTACATGACAATCATTTAATCAAATACGCAATTACACGTGATTTTTACATTCGTCAATATTTTACTAACAAATAAGGATTTTCCGAAAATTTTGATCTCATAAATTCTGAAAATGAACTTCGATTTTTTGGTAAACTGCGATCAATACAACGAAAATGACTCACTATAGACATTGAGATGATTTTTCTGTGAATGTATTAAAACGAAAATATAAAAAATCCCTCAATTAATTCTTCAATTTTAACAAGAATAAAAGAATCAAAAATTTACAAGATCAACGACGAGAAAGAATTATGTTCTGAGTGCAGGCGCTCTATGGTTTTTACAATATTTAATGCCCATCCAGTGAATTATGAGCGCCTTTTTCTTGCAGCGCTGAAAAGTCCCTTTTCAGCACTTAGTAGAAATGAATATTTCCAATGTTCAAACCTACCTTCAGATGGAAACAGCCGCCATTCTTGAAATAATTGTGCCAGTTGCATAAAATCGTTTCTCATGGAATATTCTCAGAGCAGAGATCCATGCTTATTACGTAGCTAACGATGCAGTAACTGATTCAGTTGTGAATAATACGTGGAGCTATTTAACGCTATTGATTAACTTCAAAATGAGTCATTAGCAATACCTGGTCGCTGGGTTGGCTGGTCTTTCGTGATTTGTATTTTGGAGAACCACAGATAGCTGGAGAACCCAACGAAGAACTCAACGTACGACTATGTTTTCTAATGAGAAACTGCACGAGTCCTGATATCTACAATATTATCGATATTGGAATATTATCATGTTCTCTCATTCCAAGTACAGGAAATACTGGAATTGAAGCAAAATTCTTATCTGATCTTCGTTGCCTCGAAACCCAGGCTTATTTTATTCCATCAAATTTTGATGAGTTACATTTATAGGGAAGAAGCTTTCACAAGGAAATCGTAACAACTGTACTTCTGTACTCGCAAAGGATCCTCAATTTTCTAAATAAAATAAAAATAAAAAGTTCTGTTTAATTGCAAGAAAAAATAGGAAAAAATCTGGATCTACATCCAGTTGCAAAAGCCTCCACATTTGATGTCCCTACAAATGTCCAGATTCCCTTTCGAGGTCACTCGGATTATGTAAAAAAAAACTGCTGAAACCATTTTGCTCTCTACGAAAGTCCCCTTTGGCGTAGTCGCCGGAGCTGTAATTTGTACGAAGTAAACTGTGGAAAAAAAGGTAGGCCTGAGAGATTATGAAAAAACTTGGTTTCCGTAAACAACTCTAGTCCTAGGGAAAAAAAAACTGAAATGTTGATGCGAAATTTTAGTGACGTTCAGTTACATGAATTTTTTAGATTAAAAAATGAACATCCGTGAATATTTTTTCTGCGTATATATATTTTTTTTTCAAGTGATTACAACGTCGTGCTACATTGCAAAATTTTATATCACTTATCAATACCATTACAATAATAATTATCGTAATAATATTGTGAATATCATTGCGTCAAAACAGATCCTGGACACATTTTTTTTCTCCGTGTAAAGTTCGTTGGTTGTCATATTATTTATAACTGAATACTATGTACACGTTAAGATCGAGTTTACAAATGTTTTTTGAAAAAGCTGTGCAAAAAATAGCAATTTTGTTTTCTTTGAAGTTTTGTTCAAATACCTTTTCGATAATTTACATTTAGCTCAATGGAGGCATGTGTACTTGTTTCTTTTTTTTGAATCTTACGATTCTTTGCATATCAAGCATTATTGTAATCGATGCAATTGATCTCTTGGGTTTATCGTTATCGATCAATGAACCACCGAGTATCGACCGACAAGAAAAACGTGACACTCGTCGCAAACTCTCACTGGCTTCGCTGAATTTGGTAGTGCAATAGTGTTGTCGCTGCAGGCATTGCAAAATATTTTACCACAATTTCGACAATGATGCTGAAACAAACGAAAAGAAAAAAAAAAACAAATTTTTTAAAGAAGTTCATCCAAGGTTTATGATTCAAGTGATTATTTTTTACACTTCATCGCATCACTGATTTATAAATATGACGGGGAAAAACGAGCAGATAAATTCAGTAGTTCTCGCTGCCCCCTACCAAGAAGGAGGCCAAGCTTGCAATGTTGGTAGTCTTTAATAATCTTGAACGACAGCTTGGTCATAAAAGTGGCAGGGCAAACTTCGTGGCACTGGTAAATTGAATTCGCAAATAAGATTCTTCTATTCGTTTCGTTAAATTGCTCGCGATCCGATGTAAAGGTCATCAAGAAAATGAGCGAGAAGTCTCGAGAATCTTCAGAGAATTTTTAATATACGAGTAGATGAAGATAATGCTTGATAGCTTTTATTCAAAAGGTTAATATCCGCAGGATAATGGCTGCACCGAGCACTCTCGACAGTTTTTAAGAAGCGAAAATATTCTTTGACAGCTGTCACAAGATTTTACTAATTTGAAAATGTGTCTCATCGCATTATTTTCTGTTGAATCACGACTGTTGTGTTATCACGAAATGATGAAACATTAATGAGATATCATCGAACTACAGAAACAGAGAACATTTCCTGTTACCTGTAGATTATCATAGAAATACGAAGAAAACGGATCTCTTTCGTTAAGTAATATTTAAATTGATCTTCGTAGTGAATATGAGAATTCAGTCAACATTTACTATACACGGCATCATAATTTTTGGAAAAGTAGCAAAAACTGCCATGCCTCGTGGTTAATTTTATCAAAACTCTTATGTGATGTGGAAAATTTGAAGGATGTTTCAAGATAACACTTCAAATTTTCCAATTAGTTTTACAATTGATTTTACAAATCGTTTAAAATAGAAAATTCTTTTTCCTAATGATAACATTACCACGAGCTGTGCTTTTCGCCGAATTCAAATAAATTTCATTCGTCCTTGAACGAATGAAGATACAGATTAAAAAAGGAAACATTAGTTTCAATGGTGGACGTTAAGTACCAACGGATTCCACGAGAGACGTATGACACAGTCGTATTAATGATCGAATCGGGATAAGTCTGGTTGCAGCCAATAATCGATTTGATTTTACAAAGTTAATTATCGAAAGCGTTATCCCCGCGAGAACGTGACTTACGAGCGGAATGTCCTCGTGATGGCATCGTCTAGTTCCAAGATGGTAAATCGCACCCTCACTTCCACGTAATACAGTCACTTTTGGTATATTAACCGTTGAGAAAGGAAAAGGCACGAATGAGTAAACTTGAACGTTACAAATTCTCTGAACTAAGCCTGTTCGTTTGTCAGGCTCTAAAATCCGAATGCACATGTACTAAGTAGTGTGCAAGCCCAGCCCGGACTGTGTGAGACCGATGAAGGCTGGTTGAGAGGTTTCAACCCCCTTTAAACCTAACGTTGGAGTGCCGCCAGAGCCAAGAGCCCTGAGCACAAGCACGATTCGTTCACCATCCTACATACCTTCTTATCTCACGGTATATACACTCACTCGGTTAACGGGATACTTATAGATACTTACGAGAACGCATAAATCAGTGCGGGTACGACGGGACATTTAAATCCGTGGTTTGGGATCAGAAGAAACCGCGGCTTGAAACGTCCGTGGGGAAAAAACTAAATACATGAGTATTTTCATCCATTTCTTTCGTGCTTCTACTGCTTTACACTTTTTTTTTACATTTTACACGTGATATCCCGTTAACAAGGAATCCAGAGTATATGAATGACTAGTTTTACGTAAAACCATACGAATTTCATTTGATTTTTTTTTTATGACCCATCAAAGCTCTATTTTCACGGGAACCGCGGTCCATGAAGAACTAGAAAAATATTTTTTTCCATTCATGCAAAAGTCCGTATACCAAACCCACCAAAATACATGAAACAGAACTGTATCAAATAGGGCGAATTCGCCTTTCATAAAATTTTGCAAAAAAAAATATCGCATTTCCATAGAAATAATGAGAATTCGACACGATTTATGAAAAAATGTTGCAAGTGTTAAAACCCGTCGAGAAATAGCATTTTCACGAAAGCAAATGCATTGAAAAAAATGTTCAAGCAAATATCAAGGTTCAGATATTTTTATCTGATATTCGTTATTCCACATTATCCAGATTTCAGGTTTGAAGATGTCACCCGCTCTATGATAATGAACAGTGACTAATTTATTTAAGTAATGATAGCCTGTTGAAGAAATTATTACTGCACGGAGCAAAAATAACTATGGATTTCTTTTCGCGTTAAATTCGCGAAATAAGAGATACTTTTTATAAACTCAGATTTACAACTGAGTCAAAGGTAAATATATTCATGTAGAATGGTTGTAGATTGTCATTGGTCGCGCTACTCACACTCTGTTCGTGTGGAGTAATTACTTTTTTAACATTAAGTTCGAAAAAAACACCCCAGATCACCTCGTTTTGATAAACCTCTCAACAAATATTCCACGAATTTTTATTCAAAAGATTTTCAGTTAGCGTTTTCTTTTTTGTTTTTACTTTAACCGCGAGAAAGTCCATCATGGGTGATCAGTATATGGCGTGCCTCGAACTTCCGTCTCTTCCGCGAACACCGATCGACAACCGCGGAATCTTTTTACATTTTCGAATACCATGTCAATTTTAGCATCTTCGTTAGCCTTTTTTTACATCCGTTTTTTCTTTGTTATTACAGCACGACGGATTTCCTGGTTTGGTGAATGGACGGAAACTCCTGCTGGTTTTTTGCACGATGACGATGCGATTCTTGCACCTCTATCCCATTGTGATATTTTGTGCTATATGCTATATTTACATATTATGTACGAGACTTTCCATTCAAATTGAAACGATTCGACGAACAGAATTGTGCGAATTTATTATTAAAGCAACGGTAGTGAGTTATTTGAGGAAAATCATCTGATACCGAGCAAGTCAAAAGAAAATACAGCTAGGACTAGCGTAGTTCGCTCATCGAGTTTAGCGTGTTTACCTGTTCAACCTCCTTTTTCAGGAAAAATTCATTTATTCTAAACCTCGTAAGTATCTAATGGATTTTCGGAAACCGTACAAAACGTTCGTTAGACATTTTTTTATTAACATTCGAAGTTTCTTCTGAAACTGTTTATCAATGCTTGCAAATTTCTTGCACACAGACGAAAAAGTCACTGCAGCTCATAAGGAACCGTGTTAATTCAGGAAATCTGTTTTTATTAATTTCTCACGAATGAGGTATCCTCGGGGTTCAAAATTCTAACAGGTGACTTTGTAGATACCAATAACTGTGTTCAATTTTTTTGATTAATAACTCTTTTTTTTAAGTCGTTAACCAGATGAACCTCCTTGAACAGCGATAGCGAGGAATATGATCGCTACAAATTTGACCTTCGCAATGTCTACAATAAAATATGGAGAATATCTGCGTCGCCAGATATAAAATTCTTTTAACAACATTTGATCGATCAGAAGAAAAAAAATCCCGATCATCCATGCAACGATAGATACAAATTTATTGGACAAAAAAAAATTTGAATCGGATCCACAGGTTTTTCGCCGTATGAGTAAAGTGTCAACGAAATAATAGTTGAATCTCGTGTGAAACAGCCTGTGTATGAAGCAGTAGGGGTTGGTTTAACGGGACGCTTATGGCAAAAAAATCTCTCGCGTCCAGTATTCGTGACCCCTCCTGTCCTAGCGTCCGACCTATTCTAATATTAAACACTATGGTAATACTTTCTCTTCCCCTTCGTAAACTCGCTCTCCCACTCGATTCATTCTTTTTGTAGCCAAGAAACTACACAACGTACGTTACTAGTATAGTAGTCAACGAAAAAATCAAGGAGAAGAGGCGGTAAAGAAAAGAGGAGGGGGAAAAAAATTACAACAAAGATGCGGCGCACGCTGGGACGCCTTGTTATTATGCAATAATTTAACCCCCGGTTACCCAGAGGGCGTTAAAATGCTGAAGAGAAAAACACACGCTGCGCCGCTTTCTGAACCTACTTTATCGCTTCCCTTCGCTATCCTTTTCGCAACGTCTCTATCAGGTTTTGTATGTTGTGTAACCGCATATATTCCGCGAATATATACATATATATATAGATATGTATATGTATGTATAATATATCGTAATAGTGTGGTGACTGCACGCAGGACCGTACGACTCATAAACCGGAAGTGTAAAACAGCCCCACGCGCCTTTTTATGCATATGTATGAAAATCCATGCATGACATATAAACATAAATATATATCGAGTCATCGAGATTGATCGTACATTCGTGTAATTTGCTAAACGTCACGATACAAATCACTTTTTTATAATGCAATAGTGCTTTTAACAGTCTTTAGGAAATTCATAAAACTTAATAGATACTCATCAAAAAATTACTTTTCGTTCTTTGCTTTTTTATTGCAATTGGTAAAACTTTTGAATGATTCGAGAATTTGGACATTTTCTTTATTAGACTTCGTCAAGATGACTTTTTAGTTATTCAAGTTGACATCCTTATCTGAATAAATTCACTGAAGTTGTTAAAGTTTTATTTTCAATTGACGTTTTTATCTTTTATCTTTTTGTTCAATCTCATAAACCAGTTTTCATGACGAACGGCATGGAGTATTTCTGGCTATTATTGTTTTTCACTGCGCTTCCGAAATCTCAATGATTTTACATTTATGTATGCATAGAAATATACATTTTCGGTACAGTATCGACATCCACATCTCTGCCAAGTTCTCGGAACAATTTGA
Organism: Campoletis sonorensis; assembly: GCA_013761285.1. Taxonomy (NCBI): domain Eukaryota; kingdom Metazoa; phylum Arthropoda; class Insecta; order Hymenoptera; family Ichneumonidae; genus Campoletis; species Campoletis sonorensis. The sequence continues at coordinate 2,383,251 of JACEOJ010000206.1, read as the reverse complement.
TGGTCGGTTTCCGCTTAGACGTCGAGTAATCGATTAAGAGCTATCCGCAAAGCTTTGCGGAGATCTGTCAAAGCCGAGAGAAGTACTGCATTTATGTAGAAGGAGATTCCAGGCAGTCGAAGTAAAGTGAACAAAAGATCGAAAAAAGAGATATGGAGGGAAGGATATCGGTAAGCTGATAAGGCAAAAGATAGCCAAACAGCAAAAGACAAGAAAAGGAACAAATCGAGAAAGCAAACGAGAGAGAAAGAGGAAGGTACGTGGAGAGAACTGTCTTGCAATTAAAAAGTTTGATTACCTTACGACGCGTTATGTTGAACTCTCTGGAGCATCCCTTGCAGTGTGTTACCAGACGATCGTTAGCCCATGCGGCGTTACCATCCTGATTTCCATGATTCTCAGCATTGTCAGCAGCCGCTGCTTCTCTTAGCTCAACAGCTACTAATTTAGCAGCACTCAATTGTCCTCCCAATTCCTCCAAAGTTCTCTCCTGCTCGGCACAAATCTCCCGTAGAGCGTAATGTTCCTCTTGAAGTGCGACGTATTTCTGCAATCAGGTATAAGATTCGCCAATTTTGACATTCCCTCGTTCAAGATTACCGGAGAAGAAACGTTGACATGATTGCTTCGTTTCTTTTCAAGAAATTTGTCGATTATTTTATAAGCTGCATCCACGTTTCCTCGATATACTCAGAAAAAATCGCTCCTTCATAGCAATCAAAAATTACGCTCCCACGCAATTCATCAAAAAAATTAAAATTGGCAAAAAATCGAGGTGCTTCTATATTTACAAATATTATTTTGTAAGTTTGATTGTAAAACTAAGCCGCTTCCTCAATAATTCAAATTTTTTCTTATTTTTTAAAATCAACTCCAAAGGTTTACAGAATTATTTTCAATTTGTGCTTAAGGAGGTTAAACTCCCTTTAGTTTAGATTGGATTTAAAAAATACATGTATATTTGCAAACCTCGCCAATTTTTTTTAATTGATCAACCTCTTGATGCAATTGTGATATCTTTTCAACGCTCGTGATGGAGGCTTCTTGAAGGAAAGTTCGCCACTCTCGTTCGACACGAAGTTCCCTTTCAACGCCATTCGCGCGAGCTTCCGTTTCGGCAACCTCTGCACCAAGTTCTCGAACTTTTTCTTCCACTCCGGACTTAACGCCGTCGATTCTCTTACATCTGTGATGGTGCCAAATTATTACATCAACAAAAGAATATCAACGGTCAACATTAAACAAAAAGGCGTTGCAATGTTGAAAAGAAAGAAGAAAACAAAAGTAGTTTATAAACAATTCACCCTCAAACGCACTTTTTTTTTTTACACCGAAACTTCTTCAAAACGACTTTTTCGAAGAAACTTTCTTCGCAAAATACTTCTTCAAATATCAGAATTGTTCTAATAGGGTTGAAAGGTCAATCCGATCCCTTGAACCCGAGCGACGGACGAGGTGGGAGCTTTTCTACCGACCGTAATACCAATCGATTTTTATAAGAATACGCTCGCACTCGGCAACGTAACAAACTTCGTTTATACAGAGCTCTGCAGTGTTGGAGTTATAAATGCTCTACATTATGACAACGATGACCTAACGTTCAACGGCACTCTCGTCAAACTAAAATAATAATTCTTACAATTTTGAAACTATATGAAAAGAGACATTTTTAAATCATTATTTAATTTCCCAGCTAAACTTGAGCTTAAACTTTTTTCACACATAAATATGTATGTCAGCTATCGAAAGATAAAAGGAAAAGTAATTTTAGAAGGACCAACGATTTCAATATTCTCCTGATTCTAGTTTTTTTTTTTTGGAACTTCGAGAAACATTCCAGACAATGATAAAAAATAAGATGCCCTTCAAGCTGTATTAGGACTTACGATGTCCCATGGGATTTTTGCTTCAGTTTCTCAATATTTAATTCGTTCATCATGATCACTGATTCATGAAGGTAAAAAAATGTAAACAATCATTTTTTGTTGACAAATACCACATACAAATAATTGTCGAATTTCGTACTTTGTCATGAAGTAATAAAAAATTCTACTAAACTCTGGAAACCAGAATGGCAATTTTTTCAAAACATCAATATACTCCAAAAATTATCAAGTACTAACAAAAGAAAAAGTTATCAGTGAGCTAAAAAAACACTCGTGTACTAAATTTCAAGCCACGCAAGGGGAAATTTATGGCTCAACGGATTAATTGAATGATTTTCAAAATTTACTTGGCCTTCGATGAATTATTTTTGAGAATTGTAGGATTTAACCGCAACAAACGTCGTCACATTGATTTTATACTTCTCAGTCCCGTTATAATAATTCTAATCGAATAACAATTTCTACTTTCCACTATAAATCTGTAAACAGATGGGCACAGAGAGATATTTCTCTGATAAAAAAAAAGGAACAAAAAAGAATCAAAATCCCTGAGAGCGTGAATATTCATATATCATCAGCATACATAATATCCGTGCAAAAAAATTCGTCACGGAATCGCGCTTTTCGAAGTAACGTAACGTAACAAAACGCAATGTTGATCAATTGAAAATGTTCGAAAAAGGATAATTGCAGTATTGTAATCCGAAATAGAATGTAAATTTGATAATGGCAACAAATCATGTATGAAATAGGATTAAAATGAAAAATAAAACACATCTGCTTCGAACAATGATAAATTCGAATGTAAAAAATGGACGTATTATTTTCACCTCGGGGGTTTTATTGAAATAGGCCACATGCATACGTGAAAAAAGCGATTTCAAAAATGAGTGCGAGCCCCAGAGATTTAAGAGATTTAGAGGCGACGGATTGCAGCATTTTTTCGCTCATGATTATTCATTAAGACCATATTCGTTTTTTGCAAATATTGGTTTTTTCAATACGCTCCCAACGACTGTACGATATGCCACAGCAGATTGTAAGATTAAAAGAATTAGGGGAGGAAATGGAAAAGGATTTAAAAAACAGTCGCTTTATTGACTGACCGAATAGCTCGTCCATGAATTAATGTATGCACTTATTTTTTTTTTTCTTTTTTTTTCTTTTGAATATTTATATTAGTGTCATTATCGGTGATGCAGCTTAATAACCAATAAAATGGGAACAGTAGGTAAAAACACCAAGAGGGATGGAAAAAATCATTCGCATAAATCTCGAGAATAAAATAACAGATAAATCACATGCATGCCGAAATTTGGTATCGAAGATTAATCAATATTCATGGCACTTGTAATGAATTTATTATTTTCAAAGTACAAGCACATGTGGTGGGTATGATTTTGATGAATAATGAATTACGTATATACATACTAAACATGTATATATAATATTATAAATGCGTCGCTTGATAACATAATTACCGTTACATTTCGTATATTGAGGTGTTTGTAAAATGATTTTGAAAAATCATTACGCAATTTTGTTAGGATCATAACGTATTTCATGATATTTGTAAACGCTGCAATGAAATTTAATATTAAATGTTCATAAATATGTTACTTTTCACGAAAGTTTCCAAGATTTTCCAAACAAACTACTTTTATTTAGGATTGCATACAATTTTAGCAGCGTAGCACCAATCGAGTGAAATTTTTATGCACTTTTTTTGAAAAAAATAGTGTGCTTGATAAATAAATAAAATACTAAAAAGAAATTTGAATTTCAAACATTGCCCAAGCCACAATGAGGACAATTTTTATCGTACAATTTTTACTATCAGATTTGAGTTAACGATTATTCACGATTTTATTCGCACGTGGAACAGTGTTGAGGGAAAATCCTATCTACGACATATGATTACAATTTTTTCGGAGGTTCCATTACGAAATTTTTTGTTTCCCGTAGTCACGTGCTGAAGCCTATTAAATGGAAAATATTCTCCTAATGCAGAGCTCCATGTAAACCATAGGTTGCCAGCTTTGTGCGACGCGCACACGCGACGAGATTTCGAAAAATTTACAGATCCAATGAAAAAAAAAAAATGTAACGAGAAAAAACTACGATCATTTATTTACTCAGCATTATGACCATACGAAGTTCGAGTAAAAATCCTGTCACGCATATAGATGAGTATTTTTATTATTTATTTTTTATTGACATGTTTTATCAGAAAAAATCGACGGTCTCTTGCTAGACACGTTAAAAATCGACGAAAATATTGCAGCCTTCAATTTACCGTTAGTATTTCCTACCCACACCTTTTAGTTTAACACCACAAAAAATGTAAACAATAAAAACGAAAAAAATGTAAATAAAAAAGAAAAAATAAGAAAAATAACTGAAAACATACTTCTCATCCATTTTTTGGATGGTGTCCGTCATCGATATCGTCTTGGCTTCCAGCCTGGCGATCAGATCTGTCTTATGTTTAAGCGAACCCTCGCACTCCTGAAACGAATGACTTTTGAGCAAAAAAGGTAACGACTAGAAATATATTTTCATGATGGATTAGAAGACATTTTTAATCAGATTTAAAAATCTTCCGAGCTCGTCAAGTCGATTTCGATCCGGGCGCAAATGACGGATTTTCATTTTATTTCCATTCAATTTGGCGATCAATCCCTATAGGCCAGCATCGAGCACCGGTTAAAATCAAAATGATACATAACGTAAAATCAAACGTTATAAAATTCAACAAACGATTTATCACAATCGGTAAATGAAATTCAAATGCCCGCCGATTTCAATACTTCGGCCTCAATGATTTTACTTTCGTCTTTCGCGGACGGTGTGATAGCCCCTCGATCAATAGTGACCCGATTTTTATTGCCCTGTTCGTCAAACGATCGATGACCGAAAGTTCTGTCACCGAGAGGCGGTGGCTTTGGCGATAATGGACTCGTTTTCACGAACGACTTTGTCGAGCCCGGTGTCGTTGGCGATCGGCCAATCTCGAGGTCCTTCATTAAGTTGTATTTCTCGAGGTTGTTTAGTATCTTGCCAATCTGATTCGTCTTTGCATGTAGTCTGCTCACCATTTCTCCTTTCTGCGTCAGCTCATACTCGCACTCCTACAAGCGAAACATTTACAGAAATCCGAAAAACGCCTTTCTCTCATTTCCCTCAGATCTCCAAATAGAGCGTGTACCGGAAACATTTTTTTTTCTCCAAAGAATTATGTTTTATCTCTTTTTCTTTTTCCTTTCAACATTATTTCAACTTTTTTAACGTTAACAATTCAACTTTTAAACGGTGTAAATAACCGGAAATGTTTCTATTGAAATAGACCCAATTTGTCATTATTTTTTCACGAAGTCGGAGACTTGGCAACTCTTTTTTAGTAGGACCACGAAAAATTTCGTAATATTCGAAAACATCGAAACGCGTGACTGTGGCTTGATTATTCCGAGGATTTATGATGCTTAATGAAAAAGCTAAAGACTTGTAACGTGAGATAACAATCCACTTACTTTATATCAAAATCGTTAAAATATTTTTATTAACAAAAAGATGAGAACTGAAATTAATGATAGAAAACATGTCACAGCCATTTTTCTATATTTCATATTTTATACGGGACTGGGATTTACGATATTTTTCGCAACAACGCAGAACCTAAAAAAAAAAATTTTTGAATGCCCCAAGGACGTAGGGTCCATAAAAAAATGTGAAATGAACATAGTACAAAATATCCTATGATTAGAAACTTTTCACAATGAAAATTATTTTAACATTCGACGATTATTTGCAAAGTAAAGAAACTCGAAAGATATTATCACCTGTAATTTTTTGTACATCTCCAGATTGATGAGTTTGATATCCTCAAGTTGACTTCGCAATGATATAATAGTGTCCTGTTTGTCATGAATATCCTTCTCGAGCAACTTCATCGCTACTTCCATTTCTGATTTCATGCTAATCTGTTATTGAGAATATATTTTTGTAATTTTATCATCAATTAAGAAGATGAGATTTCTTTTTAAGACACTTGTTGAAAACGAATCATCGATAAACTGTGTTATATTTTAAGGACCTGTAATTCAGCTTCTTTTTCAGCATCGCGTCTTTGTTTTTTCTCAGTTTCGAGACGACTTCTAAGTTCTTCAATTTCCGAGGTAGTTTCGGTAATCTTGATCGGAACTTTGCCATTCTGTGGGGACATTGAAATCCCGTAAGATCAAATGATACTTGCAAGATGTATATTTTTTTGTTCGAGAATCTTACCAGCTCACTGGAGTCTTTGATTTCAATACCAAGCTCTCGTTTCAGCTGTCGATTTTCTTCCTGCAAGGTAAGTATGTTGTTCTTCGAGATCGAAAGATCTTCCTTCATAAGAGCGTTCGTAGTCGTCAGAGATTCGACCTTTGCTTGAAGGTTCGTAACTGTAGCGCTGTAATCGTTTGAAAAACAATATTTCATCGTGTAAGGATTCTTCGTGGTTAAAATAAAGATGTAGCTCAAGTGTCGCGTTGATTGTATTTACTTCAGATGTCGATTGAGTTCTTCGATGTAGTTCTTTTGATCCAAAACTGTTGTCATGTTATCATTTTCAAGTTCCTCGTCGGGTGAATCACCTGGTATGTGATTGCTGTTTCTGAGGTACAACGAAAAGTCAATAACGCCCTGCTGACAATCGAGATCTTCCTCCTGGGACACGTGACACAAATGGTCGTTACAACTTGGTTTATCAACCCTCGGAGATTTGATATTATTTCATCATCTCCCTATTCAAACTGCTTCCTTTTTTTTCCTTGACAACACTGACCTTAACACAAAAGTTGCAATCTATGACGTTAAGACCCACTAGCAGACCCATTACGACAATTGCCTCATCACTGAGCATCAGAGCATCGGGCTCGAAGTACTCGGACAAAAGATCGTCACGATGATCAATAAGGACCTTCAGATAATCAGCTAACTTTTTTTGCATCAATGCCATACGTAACCATGCTCGGGCACGTCCCATTGCGGTTCTGCAAAATCATTTTCATCTCTCAAGATCTTGTTCATGAAAAAGATATGCTCTAATGTTTAGGAGATTTCATGCTCAAAAGGAAAATCAGTGAGTCCATCAACCATTTTTCCAAAAAAAAAGGAAAAAAGCGACGTAATTTAATTCAATAAATGAAAGAGGCTCAATCGAATCAAATATTATTACACGATTGACATAATTTAGGCTATTTCTGTGAGAGATCATGGATCTTAATCGTTTCTTCGTTCCCATGCACTGAAAAATGGATTATTGGGTCGTTTGCTAATGGAACATGATGAATACCATTTTTTTTACTGACTTTAGTTTTACTGCATGTTAATCACCAAAAGCTCACGATTATGTATTTAAAAAATGCATCAATTTTTTTCGACTATACCTAACAGTTGGTAGGTCACGAATACTTGATGTGATGTCTTGAGCTTCGGAGCAATATTTCTCTACCAATTGCAGAATATCCCAAAGTTCTTTTTTCGGACCAAGAAGACCCTGAAATTCGAATGGTCCTTTATCATTATGATCCTCACGATGACGAATGTTGTTGATTCTGTTTGTTTTGTGACTTCCATGCTCAAACGTTTTTCATCGCTAGATTTCGTTCAGGGGATGATTTGATTAGGTATGAAGTGGTTTATTTACCTTTTTGGGACGGAGGCCATGCCTCAGTACGTGCTCGAGGACGATGAAAAAGTGTTGAAGTGGCATGTGGTCAGAATCGAGCATGCGACCATATTTCAGAGAAGTTTCGATAAGCTCCTTTACAATCAATTTAGAAATGTTGACGAGATTGCTTCTTTCGATTATTACGGGATCGCGGGCTGCAAGAAGAGAAAAGACAGTGCCCAATGGTTCTTTGTTTTTTCTTGACGTCGTCTCCTTTTTTTCATCATCATCGTTCGTCACTTTTTTCTTTGAGATTTAACTATTCTTTGTAAAATACCGGTTTCATGAAATGCAGGGAGAAATTAAAGAAAGTGGCCTGATCTTTTGAGAACATTTTTTTTTTTTACGAATGAAGAAATAATCGAAGACAACACATACTGCACCAAAGCATCGCGCACAGAAATTAATCCAGAAATCAATTTACGAACATTGTTTTGCAACACTAAGCGTGAGTTTTTTGCGATAGAAGCTTAGAGTTGTACATTAGAGAAAAAATCTGTTTTACACAAATGAATCTGTCTGTAAAAAATCTGATTTACTGAAAACCTATTACATTGAAAGAAAAAAGTTGATCTATTGGAACAAATAATTTGCAGAGTGAATTAAATCATTTAGTTCCCAAGCAATGTTGGCCGCAGTAATTCCAAATATTTTCAGTGAAACACTCCAGTCGCATTACGTAATTACTTTAAGAAAATGAAAAAGAACAGTTATTACTGTTTACTGAATATAAGAATCAAATACCGTAACAGAATTGTGAACATTGTTGAAAATGAATATAATTTTTTCATTAAATCACCTCACTATTTGTCATAATAATTTGCACTAAAAAATTAGTAAAACTTGAATGAACCATACAATTTTTGTTGTGAAGTAAATTGATAAAAATTCGTGATAATTCATATGACAAAATGCATACTTGATCACCGGAATCAATCGGAATACTGATCAAAATGAGTTTGGAGTCGATTGAAATTAGGCAATTCCTGAGCCATGAGTTCATTTGAAATTGAATTATTATCGAATAATCTTTGATCGAACGAAACAAATCAATAGTCGTTGACATTTGTCATGAAAATTCGATGAAAAGTCCGTACCACCCCGCGAAGCTTCAGCCCCGAATTTCGTTAGAAACAAGTCGATCAAACGTGAAGATACATAGAAGAAAAGAAAGTGTTTGATTTGAGAGTGCAGAAAGCGCGATACAAACACATGCTTGAGACGTGCTGCATTGGCGGTGGGCTTGGCGGGTGTATGTCACAAAGCTCTGGCATTTCGTTGCTTCGCTGACGGCGATGATAATCATGTTTAAGCTCATGATGATGATGATTTTGTCGTATAGACGGTAGCGTTATACCGCTCAAAGTAAGTGGCGGCGACGGCGAGCGTTGCATAGATTCTTGCATGGAAAATTCAACGTCCTGAAGTTCCTTGAGACAGAGCCATTCTCCATCAACGGATACGCGAAAATTGCACAAATAGATCGTATCTTGTGCACCAGCCATATCTTGTTCAATCATGATTTCGCCGTGCTGGAGTTGGCCCGGGGGCCGAAGCTTCAACCCGGCTTGGCCCTCTTGCCGCATAGAACTTTCCCAAATTTCTCACCGAACTGTTCGATCACGAGGTTTCCTTAAACCAGGAACAGTTTCAGAACTTGTTTCCAAACCACGTTTCTGCCTTTACTCAATTTCTGGAGTAAAAATCCTCAAGTGTTCGCTTCAATCCTCTTGTCTCAACAAATATCGACCAGCTGACACGGTGAAGAGTCGAGATGTCACGCAAATAAATACTTCTTGTTCTTTGGCTGCGTAGCACTGGATTATTTTCTTTGAACTTTACAAACTTTTCGATAACAATCGGAAGTTACGTGTTTTTTTAGTTGGCAATCGATTACATTGACTTTTTGCTATTTTTCAAGCAACCCACTGGCTTATTAAAAACCCTGGGCACGGTTGAATATTCAACTTCGATTGTTACACTCGATTGCGTCTTTCGCAGCCTACTCGACGGAGCAATGCTCTTTGAACACGATTTCAATCGTCTTTTGGTTGATTATGGACTCGATTAAACAATACGAACGTTAGATTGAAGGTGCAACAGGAAAACAAACGCGGTTTTTAATCGTAGGGGGTTACGTTTGCTCCGATAATCAAAACTGTCTCATTCTACGAGGAACAGCTAGGGCCGGTGAGCAGAAAGGGAATATTGATTTTACCGCCGACCTTGCCTCCACCTACAATAATCGATACGTGGAGGGGAAAAGCCGAGAGACTCCGGCAAGTGCTGCCACTTTTCATACAACTCGTCATCTACTTATCTCGGTCGATAACACAGAAGCCTCGCGTTCTATATTTCCTACAGCAGTGTAGCAAACGAACGCAGAAACTCACAGCAGAGATCAATGGCCTCGAAAAATGTGTTCGTGAAACATGATGTCATTGTTTTTTAATTTTTAAAAAATGTTAATCTTCCGGTTGAATATCTAAGAATTGCAACTGTCGATTTAGTGAGGAAAAAATCATGTATCACGAAAACAACTATTCATAATCTTTTAATGCCCAATTATCTTATCACGACAGCATTTGTATTGATAAAAATTATCATTTGGTTTAGTTTCTGCACTGTGAATGTGTTACGTGAGAAAAAGTTCCCCTTCCCTTTAGAAAAACAAATATTTTTGATGTCTCGTATCTTCTGCATGCAACGAGAAATATTTTCTGCTTGACTCGAATTTTCTAACGAACCTTATTTATTTGATTCGTTAACTATTTTGGAAGAAACATCATGAAAAAATTATCTGCAATTGCATGCGACAGACAAGGTTTTTTTAAAACTTTTGTTATTTCTCAAAAATATATTCCATTTAATACAACTTTTTCTCAACGAATCTCATATTTGGACCTTTTTTTATTTTTTTTACTTTGAATTAATGCACGAGCTACTAATGACTGGACTACGGATAATTATTTAAAAAATTAGTGAACTAACAATTATTCCACAAAAACATGCAATAGTGCAACTTAAAATCTAGTTTATTAAACTTATTTATAATAATTTACAAAACGATTTGTATTTCCTTCAATAATAAAATCATTCCAATGATGTAAAAACTAAGTAATTTGCGAAGTTCATGTTAAACATTAAAAATTATGTCTTATTTTCTAAAAATGATGATAGTTTTTCATCAGCTTGTATTCCCAATATTTCAAATAATATTTGGCATCAAAAACCAACATTTCATTTTTTAAAGTATTTGAAATTTGGCGCCAAAACTTGGGACTACGTTGGACTTCTGTGTGCGAGATTAACAGGTGAAATTTATGTAATACTCACGTCTCGGTGACCACCAAGCGTCGAGTTTCCTTGGTCTCGAGACAACGAGATCGGGCCATCTGTCCTCCCTTATCGAGTAACTTGAGGGTGATCTGGATACACTTTTGTTATTATCATTGTCCTCAGACAACGTGCTACCTGTCAGAGATTTTTCTGACGGTGACACTGGTAAACTTTGCCTATTATCAGCGGCCATATTACTCAAAACAATAAATACGAGTCGAGTATTTGAATCAGACGACAAAAGAACTAAACAAATCGGAGCAAATTGCACTCACTGACGTAGTCTGTCTCGTTTCATTCTCGTGACAGCGTTTTGTCGTACAACATCATTTTTTTTTCACCACGTGTGAAAAAGTGATTTATTTTTTAAGTATGTATGTGTATAAAAAATACACAAATAAAAAAACGAATATATTTTAAAAAGCCAGTGCTTTACGAACGGACAATTTCGGAAACGGAATACGACGTGTAAACACGCCTTTCAGGAAAACACTGTGTTCTTAAAAACGCAGAACCCAATTAAATAAAACTTGTTGCCGGTGTCATATTTTATCCTCCGATCGCTGCTATCCAAGAGTCCCGATGGAATCGCTCCAAGAAGTCATGAAAAACTTAATCGAAAATAATGTGGAAAAGATTTAATTGTTTATTTTTATTTATTGACGCTTTGAGACTCAGACGTGACTCGAGACTAAAATATCTCTCTTGCCATCGGCCGAGACTCGAAACATACGCGAGACGCCCGTTCAATTTAGCTCCCACATCACCCGGTCAGCTGGCTGCGTACAATCCCTGGGAAAAGTTACAAACTTACAATCCCCACCACGTAAACCAATTTTTCTCAGACTGTACACACTGTTGGCGCGAATGAATCGACAGAGATTTGAAATACTTGAAGTGAAACGATGGAACGACGATCGTCAAATTCAATTGACAGTAATCGGAGAATCTATTATTTTATGACTGGTCTCTAATAATAATTTACGTTAACAATTTTTTTTCAAAATCGTTCGTCTTTTTTTCAATGTTTTGTCTTTTTTTTCCTTACTCGTTCATACTTGCATCGCATTTTATTCCGATCGTATATTTTTTTTCAAATGGATATAAAGAAAATTTCAGCTTCATTGCAGGTACTTTTCATTATTTTGTACGTCGTTTGTAACAGAGAACTTCGAATAGTCGTTTTTGACTATTCATCAATGTTCACTCTACCCACAACGATTGGAGAATTAATGAATCTCCATCTATCTCTCTTTCTACTGTAAATAACCTAAAGTTATTTGTTGTTATATTCTGAACAACGCTGATTTTGGAAAAATGATTAAATAAATCAATAATATATTGACGATTTCAGCTCGGTCTGATGAAATTAAAAAATGAATTATTCATGTAATTTGCAAATAATTAATTGCCTTCCATCAAAATTTCCAAATCTTCTTTGTCTTCTTATCGCCCATGGGGCGATGAACGTTTATGGTTAATAATGAATCCTATACTCATGAAAGTTCGGTAATGGCCGCGTGTAATTGCGACACCATCCCTTGTAGCCCATAGTTTGCAAAAATAGAAAGGACTTCACAGAAACATATTATTGGGTTGGAAACATAAACAGCGGGGAATGGATATTTCGATGCATATTATATAACAATCCTTTTATATAAAGTAGAGTCGTAACGCGTGAATATGACAAAGTCAAATTCATAAATTTGATTCCATCATTTTTCATTTGTTTCATCACCGGAATTCGGCATTTCTATAAAATAGTATTGACTTCGATAAGAAAGAATCAATCAAAGTATAAAACCGACATTCAATTACGTGGATAATTGATAAATGAAATACCAAACTAAGTAAAGTGGATATTACTGGAAGTAAAACGAAGGAATTGAATGAAACAAAAAAAAACCAAATGAAAATACATTATGACAGTCTTGGTTGAATCTAGTATTTGCTGGAACAAAGCTGATAGACCAGCATCGAAACTTTTCTGTTCGCAACATGTAAGTACGTCATATGATAAAAATGAATTCTATTCTTCGACTATGAAACTCTCGGTTAAAATAACACGAAAAGTGAATTACCGGATATCAGATCGCAATAAGCGAATGAGCGTCAAAGGAATAATCTTCAAAATATATAGGGGATAGAAATGCGCACGCACCAGAACAAACTCTCGCATTCGTTGAGCATCCCCCCAAAACTCTGAAAGTTCCGCATCTCTCCTAACTCCCTATCTTACGAAACTCCCCCGCACTCTAGTCACTCGTTCATTCGCTCCCACGCGCGGAGCATTATTAGCTGTCGGTCAGGATCTGCGAGAATGCCACTCTATAAACACCTGAGACACGTGTTTTCTTTTTTTAAGTAATCTTTTTTTTCGTCATTCATTTGGTAAAAAACTATAAATCAATAAATCGAGCATCGAAAAATAACTTAAAAAGAAGCCAGACAATGATTTTTTATTCGTGGATCACGTGAAATTGCGCTATGGATTAAAACAAAGTTTTATGAAGTGGACCATTTTGTGACAAGTTTTTCCAATATTCTGATCTACTTGTTAGTCGAAGCCACGTGCGAAGTTGACTCTGACAATTAGTTTCAAGCGTCAATCATGTACGGTATGCTTCTTCAGAGCGTACAGCACTTCGTCCAGGTTTGTAATAAATTTTTAATTCATTAATCAAACGAAACATTAATGGAAAAAATTTGTATTAATTTTTACCGACCAATTTTTCAGAGACTCTGGCAAGACATTTTTCGTGGTTTTTTCATGATAAAATTATAAAGTTCATTCTAAGAACGTTGCATCAAAATCTATGACGATTAAAAAAAATTTACGGAGTCTATTTTCGCACCATATCATTAAAGTGCTTTTGACATCTTCATTCGGAAGTTATCGATCACAAATCACCATTGGCTCCTTTAGAATAAAGTTTTTATTCTCGTTGTTGTCAGATTCTGACTAAACTTCGAGCCTATCCTCAAAAAAAATCGGGTGGTAATGTTTTGTCGAATTTTTTTTGGTCTTTCGATGGCGATAAGTTTCAGAGAAATCTTTGACCCCTCATAGCAAAAAAGAGGATTTTCAGCCAAAGCAAAAAAATCGTGAACATGGTCGTGTCGAAATTTTTTCTGACATCGACTTCAAGAAGGTAGCAATGAATCGTTATCTTTCCTCAGTCAATAATGTCTTTAATAATAATAACTTATATTTATATTTATAAATGGAATCTCGATGCCGCAACAAGAAAAAAAAACATTCTACCTGTCAAAATATCTAAACAGCACATTTATTATTTTCACCATTCACTTCTTACATGATAGGAATCTTGACAACAAACTGATAACGCGAAGAAAAATTGTTAAAAAATAAAGCGATTTAAACGAAATATTTTTCGCAACAATTAAAACAAGGATCGATTATAAAAATGATAAGAAAGAACGCGAGGAAGAGAGAGAATGAAAGGAAGAGGGATGAGAAAAAAGTAGAAAACAAAACTCATACATGAGTACAATCTGGTTGGAAAAGACTAATGGAATTATCCTTAAGTCCCTTTCCAAACATTAAACCTTTGTGAATTCTAATGAAAATACATTGTCCAAGCACGAACTTTCCTTTTCTGTTTTTTAATTATATATGTACGTCCAGCCTTTGACTAGTTCTGTCTTTTCTTCTCATGTGAGAGAAATCACGGAAATTGTTGTAAAAGCTACAATCGTGTTAGAGGAACTGGACCGGGAGAAGAATTGTTTTTTTTTTTTGCCTAAATTTCACTTGTACACGGAGTAAAATATGTTACCGGTCGACGAGGACAGATGTGTGAGGAGAAAAGCATTGCTCGATATTACGTTGGGAAAGCAAAAGAGTAGGTTTTTGGGGCTGTTCTGTCCCCAGAGTTTTTTTCATCCATATACGGCGTTCAGCATATAAAAAAAATACAAGGACCCATCGTCATGCGTGCCAGCGATGGATAATATTTTTCTTCTTCCTTGAAAAAATGTAATTCCAGTACTAACCATTTTTTCATTAGCAAATAAATCAGTTAGAAGTTTTTATCCGGCTAAAAAAATTTCATGAAGTGTTCTCAGTAGATATAATTATTTTTAAAATTATAATGAAATTTTCTTGTGACAAAAATTAATCGTTTTTGCGAAATTCTGGTTTCGAATGATTTGATGTCTCAGATGTCCAACAAACAATGAAATCATTGATTCGTTCTTAAAATATGCATAATTGACTTTTCATTGACTGTTTTCGACAGTGAATTTGTCGATATTTTTAGTTCACCAAAAATTCAATAGGTTTATCATCTAATCGCAAAAGCCTTTGAGTTTTCATTGGAGTGAGAAGTGATGATTACTTATAGTATTTTTTTAGCAAGCTCCAGTCTATAATTTATAAATGATTTTGTAGGGTTTTACTTCTCCGTCTATAAAATAGGGCTCACGGTAATAGAAATACCGCAAGTATTTAGATAAAGTATATTGCGCTTTACATTGCGTAATTAAACCTATTAATTACTCAGTCTAATTACGAGTTGTTTCGAGCATGAAATTAACGTGTTGCTCTAATGGATGTTTCCCACAGAAGGATCGTCGTGCATACAAATCGTTCTATGGATAGGTTGTCGAAAAGTTGGTATTGGCTATTATAATAATTAAAAAAACAATAACATCACAAGCGTGACAATTTACAAACCAGTGAAATCTATCCCTATAGAGATACATTCTAAATATTATACACACATTCTAAATATTCCTAAAAAAATAATTGCAAAATAAATACTTGCAGATTTTTTTTCGATTCGATTGCATTGAAAAAAAATTGAATAATGTGTGCGCTCCTTTTTTTAGGGATTTTTAGTGAGCCGTTTTCCGCTGATAAATAAAAACCTAAGAATTGTAAAAATTTAACTGGATTTTCCTCATAAGCAGTGTAGTAATTTTTGCATTTTCAAACTATTTGTGAAAAAGCTTGTAATCTCGCAAGCAAATGTCTTTCTCGCGCTCATGGGGCTACAGTCGGTATTCCACATGGTTTTCGGCAGCCCTGGATGAGACTAGTACCTGGATAGGTGACCATTTAGACATGCTGTTGCTTATGCATCGATCGAGCAGCCAAAGGCAGTTTTTCTGACTTTCTGGTGGTGATAACCAGAAGACACTTCCAGGAACATGGAAGTTGGTGAAGTAGGGGAAAAGTCAGGTTAAAGTAATGGGATAGACTCATAAAAACCCCGGAAAGTATATGAGCAGGCTCACTAAAAAAAAAAATATACATACATATATGTATATAAATATACACGTACGCATGAATTCACGCGACAGTCTCGCTTAAATATTTTTTTACCGAATTTGTTAAAATTTTGACAAGACATATAGAGCACTATCATGAAACAATCTGAAATATTTCAGCAGATACACAATTTGATTCATTAATAAAAATCGATTTTTACTTTGGAATTTATTCTCAACACTCAATAAGTTTTATTTAGACACTTTATAATGAAAAAATATTGACATTTTGCTAATGAAAGGCTTTGTGCATGTCAAACATTCCAGTGACATTCATCAATAATAAAAAAATGCAGGAGATGTGCTCGGGAAAAATGTTGCGTTAAATATCAAAACTCTTTTTCTCTGGGGCCGAATATTGGGTCTCGTTTCCCCAGTGGGATTATCAAGAAAATAAATTCAGAAACCAGCAATGGAGGTTCGGATATTTTTTGTGCAACGAGCGTCAGGAGCCCTGGCTTGTGATCGAAGGCACGTACTCCATAACCAAAAATGGTTGTGACAGCTTTCCCGTGTAAGACTCGAAACAAATGACACTTGTGTTTTAAATACTTCCTTTCGAGCTGCTGATCAATACCGCGCATTGGTGGTCGTCCGGAATAACTCGACACGTAGGAAAGAAAAAGAAAAAAAAAAGTTTGCCCATTTGTTTTATCGCTCGAATAACTTGAATATAAACGTCACGTATGAGCATGATGCACCGGTGTATTAAAATAGATAATTAAATATTGTTTTCAATGGACATAAATTACAAATGGTAATTTTATTTCATTTTGCATGCAGATAATAAATTAACAACAATAATAATGTGTCCTTCACTGTCAAGTTTCTCGATTCGGTTGAATTTAAATCTGTTAAATATGAAGTCTAATCACTCAAATTCATTTTATTAAATTGCACACGTAAAGAAGAAGGAGAAGCTTCAATAATAATGCTCCAGTTTACCTGACTTCTCTAATTGCCACTTAATTTGAAAGCGTTTTCTTTCGAGATCGATATTTTTCGCCTATAGATCCCCATCGTACTTATTACTCCTTCCTTGATTGTTAAGTCTTCGAGCTGGCGTAACAAATTATATCGTTTCAGTCCACCTATTAGCGTGATTCTCCGCAGTATACTTTGAAAAATAATGCTCCATTATTGAAACGTATCAAGGATAGTGTGATTATAGATGGTGACTTTCGTGTTCAATATCACTCTGCTCGGTCTTTACATTATGACATCGCAGAGATGCAATTGTAGTCAGTAAATATGATTTATCAATCGAATAATACAAAAGAATATTATAAAAATAGTACAAATTTGGATTTATAATCAACTCAACACGTATTTCGTGTTTAATTTCATACAAAAATCTTCTTTCGATCCAAATTCCATAAACTTTATTCAATTTTTGATTTCTCTCAGTTTTTTCATTTTTTTAAATGGCCATGTATTCGCATCAGTTATCGGAAATTGAGATTCATCAACACTTCAGTACATAGTTATTTTGAAATTCTTGTCATTAACTTCGCAGAAGAATGGAAAATTAATTTTCACGTTTTTGGAAAAAGCTGTTCCAGCAGAAATGATTATTCAGTTGCTATGGAATCATAAACGATTCAAAACTTATATAGCCCCGTCGCATATTAATTCTCCATGCAGCATTGATGTAGACTATTCGATATTAATATTCCATACGATGTTTACACCCTTAACTTTTTTTCCTTCGCTGCCAAACTTTTTCATCCCAAGATAACTATTTAATTACGTTATTCATGAAATCTTTGAGCAAAGCTTATATACCATATACAAATAAATTTCGATTAAATCGATTAAAAGTAACTAAAAAAAAGACACATGGGTTCTCGGAGACTCTTGATATTTCGAAAAAAATGAAAGTTACACTTTGTTTTCCAACAAAAGAGAAAAACGTTAAACTTTTATTCTTCTTCAAAAATATTTATTTCTATTCAAACGTGTATCTCGATTAAAATGCACAGCAGGATTTTCAACCGAAATAAAATGTGAAGTGTATGGCAAAGACTGTGCGAAATCGGAGCCTTGACGGAGTATCGTGCTTTTATGGATGTCCCCCTGTTGATTATAATTTTACTGACGATGTAAGTGGTAAGAAGAAACTCGTTCCGAAATATCTTCTTAAGGAATCATAAAGCTCCGAGGGCTTATTGAAGCCTCGTGCACCCTCGAGGATATAATACTGCGTATCACTCGAGAGTGTTAATATTCGCTTTTGCATTTCACTCTATTTTTGAGAAGAAAAAAAATACACCTGTCATTGATGAAATACCGTCGAGACACTTCATTTTGTCAAGTTGAAACAGCCTCTCGTGAAAAAGAATATGATTTGTGATGGTCGTAAATTACAAGCTCAGGTTTTGGAGTAAGAGCTTTTTTCGCACATTACTTCTTTTATGATTATATTTGAATAATTTTCATAATTCAAAGACAATCCTGGGAAATTCTTCAAAACGACAAATCGACATTTTACAGTAAACATTATTTTTTTTTTTTTTTTTTAACGAGACACCATATATAACATTTATTTAAAAAGTATTTTTCATTCAATCTCTTAAATAATATTAAATTTGATGTTCCGACTCATTTGCCTCCCTGTCAATCGGATGATTCTTTGTCTTTTCAACACAAACTGAATTTGAAAAAATACGATTTTACCGTCAGATAATTCCTTTTTATATCTATACATATCCTTAACGACTTTCATTTCTCTTTATGCGCACGAAACTCGGCTGTACATTGAATGCGAAACTTTACAAAATTTGAGGTTGTCATGTAATCCAACGAAATTACAATCTTCCTCTGTTGTAGAAATTAGGTCTTTCTACATCTTACTTGGAGGGTGGTGGGCAAACTAAAAAAAAATGAAATGGTCCTGTGTGACCTGACGCACAAAATATATCCTCTTCAGTAACCCCTTTATTAAGATATTTCCACTCCTCTGCTCTATGTATTTTCTTTTGAATCCAAAATACTTGTTTCTGTTTATCAGCAGGTGTAAAAGTAGGAACAACGTAAATTGACCAACTCATTTTATGTGTCATTTAAAATACAAAATAATCGTTGAAAACAAAATTTTATTCGTACGAACACTTTGATAATATTTCGATGTCATTTACAACGATCGACTCCTCATTTGAGGTAGTAGAACCACAAGAGTCATTTTCAAAAGTAAACTTTCCGGTGACTTTTTTAAAGTCTGTATATAAATTGAGGCGTAATCGAAAAATATTATCGGTGTTTTCTCTCGTGGGAATGTAAAAATATGTAAACTTTTGTAATATATGTAAACAAAACTTCAAAAAGTTCTGTAGAGAAACCTATTTTGGGGAGACCATCACTATTTTGATGAATGTATTCTTCTTAAAGCTCGAATATGGCGAAGAAGTCTGGTTGGAAATATTGGAACAAGCTGGAGTGAAGCATACAGTATTTAACACGAGACAAATTTATCCGGATGCTGTAATGACGGATTTAGCATCCGCTGTTGCCAGATACAGGGGCGATACAATCGATAATACGATGCGATTTTTCGGCAAATGCTTCGTCAAGTTTTTCAGCAATCTTGGGTAAGTACCTAAACGAATTGTCATCAAATCTATTCATAGCTTCATGTGTAAGTATTTATTTGATTTTTATTTTCATTAATTTTCTGCCGCATTTACCCTTGCGGGTTCTTACGACCTCATCCCATGAAGTTAACCCCACTTTTTCCCCCACTTCACTGTTTTTGTTTCTGTAAGTGTCCTCCCCGGAGTGTTGCTTCCAGCCACTCTTTCCTAATTCCCTACTGTATCGCATTTGCACGAGAGCTCAGAGAATCTGTGGAAAACCCTTGCCGATGCAGACGGCTATATTTAAATTGAGTTTCAGTTAATTAGCACAATCAGAAAATTAAAGAACTTACTCCCACTCAGCGATCGGTACGCGAGCCGATGAATGGCTCAGCGGTCACCCAACCAAGTAATGACCTTACTTGAGGCTGCTTAGTTTTGTGATCGCTGGAGCCATGCTCCGAGCACGCACCTTGGCTGTCGGTGCCGAATGTGTAAGCATATGATGACCATTTATTATATTATACTAATGAGTATATACGGAGCAGATATTGTTATCGTTTTTTATTTTATGTTTATACGCCATTCGGCGTGGATCGTTGAAAAGGGAACGGTACTGGTATAAATTTCTATCTTGTTCTTTTGTATCAAATTTAGTCTCGCTATTGCTGCTATTTGGAGCAGGATTACTGCTTTCCTGAGATGAATAATTATGGGCGACGGGGGGTCTGTTCCTCACAGGCCCTGGCAAAAGTTTTTTGGGATTTCCCCCGTCGTTCATATTATATAATAGGATTATAATACGATAGACTTTCTTCCAGCTCCACATGGTTTTGATGATTTCGACTATAGCAGGGTGACATTTTCATGATTTTTTCCATCCATGTGGCTTCCAGATAATGGGAGTTCAGCATGTCAACGTCGATGAGGCACGCCGTGGATATTTCTTTTTCAGTAACTTTTTATGTTACTATTATTATTATTATCATTATTATTATTATTATTTATGAAGCATTAAGTTAACATCAACAATTGTCGTCTCTATTCGTATAATTTAAGAGTGATCTTAATAATGAATACAAAAATAAGGTGAGGCTTAAATAAAAGCATGAGAAACTGAGAGGTTAAAACTCGTAAACTTCATTTTTATGGCTGCTTCAAAACAACATCTGTTTCATTGAATTTAGCCCATCTCCATCTTTCTAGGAGATGAGAAGGAAAGAAATACAAGAGTAGTTCACCCCTCAATTTTTTTTCTACCCATGATAGACTTTCCACCACTGTAGATGAGAAATAACATTCTAATTAGTTTTTGTTTCATCGGACTCGATGCAGTGCTTGTCGGTGAACCTGCAAAATCATCCCTTGACTTGCTTCAGTTTTGAGGATGGTTTTACTCCTTGAAAGTTTTCTTTCGCCCATAAAAAAAAAAATATATTTCTCTAAGTTTCTAGCGCTCTCCCACGTACAGGAGTTTCGAAAAGAACCGAATAATTTAATATACTTATCATGTTGGTGTGTACGAAGAATTTCAGAGATTCGGAATTTCCTTTTAACTACGCTACGTTTACATGTGCTTTAGTAAAGTGCGTTTTTCTAAAACGACGAATAAATCATGAGCAACTGTTTGGACAATAATTAATTCTTTCTGAAACTGCAAGTAGTCGAATAAAAAAAAAGAACGTATCATTATTGAAACAAATTGTTAATTCGATGAACCAACCTCAATGTAACATACACGTATTTTTTTGTACAGAAATATTTATTTTTGTTCGTTATAGTATGTATAGTTTCACTGAATACTGCAGTCTTGTAGATCGAAATATCTTGAAGCAGGAAATGTCAGATTATATTCGCTGTCGCAAACGTCTCATTATTATCTACACCGATCAAGTTCCTAATGGGGTGTGTGTTACGTTACATGAATTCCTGGATCATCCAAGCTCATCATCGCTTCAACACGCGCATCCAAGACACGTGCTTCAGGCTGTACAAGCATCTTGACATTTCTTATCAACCTTTTTTCCCATGATTTGTAGCCCAGAATATTGAATCCACAGTTGAAGTCTCATTAAATTTGTGTCTTATGTAAACCAAGATGAATGAAAAATGATTTGAGTTTGACTTTTCATGTGTAAACAACCTGTTCACTCAATGAATAGCCAATTGCGTGCAATCAAAGAAAATAACATCTGCCAGCTATAATTTTCGTACATTTCATTCGACACTAAATTCACTTCCATTTATATGTACTATATTTATCATATGTTTTGTACCACAATATTTTATCTCCTCAAACTCAGGTTTATGGTTGTCGAAGCCTGTGTCCAACAAACAAATTTGTTGAATTTGTTGTTAGGTTTATGTTTGCTGTCCTTTGTACATTTAACATTAAATCAAAATTGAACATCGTACAAACTCCATTGACAAATTTATCTACAATCAATCACTAGCCAACTAATTTCCCTTTGATTTCAATTGAAAATTTTGGTTCCGATTGATTTTCGTTGGTATGTGATACAACAATCACAACAAAACTGCGTTTTCAAAGTATTGCGATCTACAGGTACGATTGCACGATAAAAGCAACAGGACGGTTCTTCTGCGACTTTTTGCAAAGTGTTGACAACATTCACATGCAGATGAGATTCACGTATCCAAAAATGAAGAGTCCTTCAATGTACATCACCCACGTAGATCCACACGGCGTTGTGCTCGTTTATCGAAGCACTAGGCAAGGCTTTACTCATTATTTCATGGGTAAGGATGATTGGTGTAACAATTATTATTATGAAAAAAAACTTATATTGGTTGAAAGATTTCTCTAAACTAATTAACACTGCACTGAAGTTTGGAAAATACAAATAAAAGGGTTTGTTTTTTCAAAGATTCTTAATTACCTCTCTCGATCTATTCTCGTTAGGTCAACTTTACGAAATAGCCAAAGACCTGTACGAAACAACTCTGGACATCAGAGTCCTCGAGAGCTCGAACAGTATTCCAGGCTCACGAAATGTCATGGTGAAATTTCGCATTGATTTTGATAATCGTGATTACGTGAGTCGATTTTTTAGTCTCTGTACTTCGAGTCGAAAACCGAGAAAAAAAAAAATTGATATTTTTCTGTAATTCGAGAATCACACATTTTTCTTCAGATCGCGAAAAATAGTCGGATGAGGGTACCAATAGGTCGTGAATTGCCACCGGTATCCTGCAGCCTTCTTCTTCGTCTATTTCCATTTGGCGTTCTCATGAATCGCGATATGAAAATTTTGGGAGCCGGTGAAAAGGTTCTGCAATCGTGGGGTGGTAGATCATCGATTCTTAATAAACACGTGACGGAAGTGTTCAAGCTACGTCGTCCAAAAGGAATTTCATTTACATGGGGAAACGTAAGAACAGACTGTCTTTGAGTTCAAATGAACCTTGAAATTCTTTCTTTTTTTTCCAGACTGGATAAGAATAAGCCTTCCCTTTAAATTGGCCAGGTGATGTATCTTCACTCGGTAATGTTCGAGCTCGAATTAATAAGATCTACAGAGACCAGTTCACTTACATCTTCCAGCGAAAGTTCTTCCAGTGCCGGTTCGAAACTCGATAGAAAAGGAAGTCAAGGTGCAAGGAGTATTCTTCTGAAAGGACAGATGAGATACATCGAAGATATCAAAGCCATCGTGTTCCTGTGTAGTCCACTGTACGTAACGTTGCATAGAAAAAAAAGCACCGCAGTAACGAAAAACCCGGAATTCAAGTTTTTTTAAACCCTCAGAAAATTCTTGCCGACCTTTAATTTGCATTTGTTGGAGACGTTCGATTTTATAGTTATAGCAAAGAAAAAAAAATTAATGATTTTTTTTTTGGTTTAAAAGCGTTACTCTTACTTTCCAATTGGTACATTTTTACTATCTTCACTGTTTGTTCGATTTTTCTTACTCCAGCGACGATGATTTAAGAATCTTTTTAGCTCTTTCTCATTTCAAGGATCATTTCGTTCATCTTTCTTTAAGTACGTGTTTCCTCTGTTATTAAATTTTTTTCACGAATTGTTAAATTGTTTATAAGCTGCTTGAAAAAGTTCAAAAATAGTCATGATTTTGGTCACTTAAAAAAAATGTCTCTCCAAAAATCACTTTTGTTTATTTTTCCCAACTAGACCGCTGCTTTAAAAACACGTAAAAAATTTTTGCATATTTTTTCGCAAACAAAAAACATCTCTTTCATTCAAGAATTTTTTTACCTGTTTATTTCCCTAGAATCAACAGTCTCGACGAACTGCCAAACATGGGACTTTATCTAAACGACCTCAATCCCCACGGTATGAGTCGTGAGATGGTTCTCGCCGGTTGGCAGCATTGCGGAAGGTGATTAGAAATTAGAAAGTGTTCCGTGTTAAATAAAAACTTCTTTTGTTTTTCTTTAATTAATGAGCTCTTGACCTGGATACATTTTTATTCGTTTAATCAAAGACTCGAGATGATGTTCGAGCGTGCAGAGCAAAGATCCGAGGAGTTAGAACTGAGTTACGCTCTTCTAGATCGTTGGAAAAACAAAACTAACGAATTGCTTTATTCGATGATACCAAAAACTGTAGCCGATCGACTAAGAGCTGGAGCAACTCCGATGAGCACCTGCGAGGTAAATTATTAACAAGAGTGCAGAAAAAAAAATTCAAAATAGATTAAAACTTCAGTTTAATTTATGTGACAAAATGACACTTTTTAAAACGATGATGTTCGGTGTTTCACAGACTTTCGAATGTATGTCAGTCCTTTTTTGCGAACTATGCGATTTTGATTATTCGACAATGGAGGGTGCAATGGACATTGTATCTTCAATGAACGCTGTTTTCTCCTGCTTCGATTCGCTCATGGACAAGTTCAATGTTTACAAGGTGATATTTTGCGAGAATTCATTGCTTTTTCGTCGATATTTTTGTAGTGAATTTTCCATTGACTATCTCTATGAAACAGCAGCGATGAGAAAATCTATTTTTCATGAAATTGCCACATTGTGTCAGGTGGAAACCGTAGGACGAGTTTATATGGCTGCGAGCGGGGCACCCGATAGAACTGAAGATCACGCGAAAAATATAGCTGCCGTTTCACTCGAATTGATTAGCTGTGTACGATCCCTTAAATTACCTTCGGGCATTGACATCCAGATTCGAATCGGTAAGTTTTTGCTACATTTGTAGCCATTTGAATGAACGAATATAGAAAAATCAAATCAAATTGTAATGTTCAAATTTATAATGTTCTTTGAAATCGTCCACTTTCACTGACGTCAACGAATCTTTGAAAATAAATAATTTCTTACATGAATTAGCGGATCGAATGAGATTTCGTGAAAACATAGAAAAAAAAGTAGAAATTCACTTCGTACAACAAAAATGCTGAGTAAAATAAAACCATACTTTGTTTTTAACCACTAATTTGAAGTCGAAGGAATGTCTGGTTAGGAATTCATTCGGGACCAGCTGTAGCAGGGGTCGTTGGTATCAAGGTTCCGAGGTACTGTTTTTTTGGTGATACGGTCAACACAGCATCAAGAATGCAAACGACAAGTTTGGTAAGTTGAACGAAACTATTTATTAACTTCAAAATATTGACAACTCGATAATTTGTAAGCAGAAGAAATGAAAATTCACGAAATAATGAGAAATAATTCGTAATAATATAAATTGTGAATAAATTGAAAATATAATATTTGAACAATTGTTGCAAACGAATGAAAGCCGGGAAAAGTTCAAATATCCGCGGACACGAAAGCATTGCTTCCTGCACGATCTCATCACACCGAATCACGAGGCGTGGTTTGGGTCAAGGTAAGAATAATATAAAAAAACTGTTGTTTTTGTTGGAACTGAATGACGATGTATCAAAGAGAATTTTTGCTACAAGAAAAAGAAAATAAATTCCCATTGGGAATCCGCAAAAGTTTTCTTGGTTTCATATCAATCAGAGCCACGAATAACACGAGATTTGGTGAATTTTCCAAGGGAAAGGGAAACATGGAAACTTTCTGGCTATACGAGAAAGATGAGACGAACATTTTATTGGACGAAACTGAGACAACTAGCAGTGGGAACGTGACTCGCCAGGATGAGAAAGCAAATCCTGGCAAAGGTACAAATTCGCAGTCGATATTGCTCGATACCGTTCTCGAAACGCCATTATAGAATTATTAAATAAGAAAAATATGATTGTATCTTGAAAGAGTGAAATAACATGGCATATCAAAACAATGATTTATTTATTATTCATAAAAAGCTCTAAATATTTGTCGAGATGTGAATCATTCTGTATTTAGCATTCGATAAATCAACAGTATAAGAAAAAGCATCAACTCCCTCCTTTTTGTTCTCCAAAATGTCTAGAGTCAAACACAGTAAAATAATAATTCGTGAAAGTCATGACAGACCAAAAACTTTGATTAATCTTTCTCGCTCGATTAGGTGAGCAACTAAATGTGAAACAAAAAAATCCATAAACGAAGAGTGCCTTCTCCATTGGAAAAGCCATCGACATCGTAAAGTCCATCGACATCGGAAAAAATGTAATTTTTTTCCGCCCACGGATACATCTTACTCGAGGTTTTCAAATGATCAGTGTCTCCCTTTCGTTTATTGATTGATATTTTATTAATTCGCATAATGAATGCAAAGTAGACATTATTTTAAAAATAAATATTTTTTAACAATTTTATTGAACTGGATTAATAATCCATCGACAAAATCCTTAACAATTAGGCAACAAATTAACAACAATCTTGTGTTCCCTTGCAATAAATAAATCGAGAATTGCTACAAGTAATGGGAACGCCGACTTCTCCTCTTCCCAGATTTACTGGTGTAAGTTTTTTTCGTTCTCGATGCCTATCACTTCTTTATCATTTGGTTCATTGGTTATTGGCAATAACAGGCATCTTGAGTGTGTCGATCAATCCACGACAAGTATCGATTTACTCGGGTGTAAACACCCGGATAATTCGGCAAAGCACAGCTTTCGCCCCAAGAAACGATACCTGAGTATGGAAAGTAAAGATTTTACGATGCCGCAGAGCATTCACCGGTATGGGTGATACAAAAAAAAAACATTATACAACCCCGCAAGAACAAATTTTTTTTTCAAACTCACCCACTAAACGATGAATTTTACTCATGTCGTCCACCACGTGCATTGGACCACCGCTGTCACCCTGAAGAAAATAAAAGACTTCGTCACAATTTAAAGAAAAAGAAAAAAAAAGAAATTAAATGCACGACAATTAGTTTTTTGTGTTTTGAAGGGAAACTTTTATTATTTGGAGGTGAAAAGTCAAAAGTGAAAAGTATTTGAATAATTAATTGAAACCTATCAAGAGGTTTGCCATTTAAAATTCGAAATAATGTGACCAAAATATCGAAATCTATAAAAACGACTGTTTAATATGCCGAAGCAAAAAATGATTAAATGAATCAACAGAAAAAAATAAGTAATTCGTACACTTCTATGATGAAAAAAAAAAAACATATTAAACTGACCTGACAAGAGTCTTTTCCGCCGGCTGGATAACCGGCACACATCATGTTATCGGTTATTCGCTCTGGCGAATATCTCATAGACCGACAATCTTTGTTCGATAAAATTGGTAAATCGACTTCGAGCAATTTATTAGACACTGACCCACCTGCCCGTGTCACTCCCCATCCCGTTACGATCCCCATCCTGTCAGAATACGTAAATCCTGAAGAAAGTAAATCGAGAGTAAAGGAAATGTATTAAAAAAGTACAAAAATTTGCACTGCGCAAAGTCTACTGAGTTTAGTATAAAAATAAATTTTCATGTGTTATCAATCGTATTAAAATTCGATACAAATAAAGAATTTCAGATGTTCTATAAACCATTGTTACTGACGTTGGAAACCATTCGTGTCGTCGATGTTCAATTGCTTGTCAATGTCAATGGCAACAACATGTCAGAACAATGATGGGAAAAAATTTAATTGGATCCTTCATGAAGATATAAAAACATCAAGTGGGTCCATTTGAATTTGGAAAATTTCGCAAGGCACAAACAAAAACATGAAACTGTATATGACAAGATCTGATGATTACAGAACATTGTTTAGACGTTTGGTTTAATAAATAGTACGAAGTTTTTCAATGAAAATAATTAGTGTACCTTTTTCGGCAAGGCAGACAGGTCTCATTAATCCCTCAAATCGAATGACACCACGAAGTTTCAAGAGTGCAATATCATTGTCGAACTTGGTGCTGGAATAGTTCTTGTGGGTGACAATTCTTTCAACTTTAAAGTCTTGGGTGGTAGTCTCGGTGGGACTCGATCTGTCGTGATCACCTATGCGGACTACGAATTTCTCTGGATCATTCCTGGACACATTTTTCTGTTTATTCTTTCGAAGTTTGAAACTGCAGTATATTTGTTCGAAAGTAGATCAAATTTTTACCGGTATGCACAATGAGACGCGGTCAGGATATAACGATCATTTACGATCGAACCCCCACAGATGTATCTTCCATTTAACAACAACTGTGCCATCCATGGATATTGATTCACTTTCGTTTCGACTCCACCTACTATTCTGCGGCGTGTATTCGTCAAGCCACATTCTGTAAGCAATTTTTACGAAACTACAACATACAACTTCCAGGAAAATAATACGATATCAAATTCTAGTCTTAATGAATGAAATTTTAGACTGTAAAAAAAAATCATTAACTAACTGCACGAGGGACAAGTTTCCGGTTTCGTTACAATAGGAGCTGGCGTCGTGGCGGGTGGTTTTTGTCCCAAAATTTGCAAAAACCAGTCAATGAAATTGGCATTTCCTCCTTGAGGATCTTGCCTCGTCGAATTCGTGGCTCGTCCAATCCTCATAAAATTCTCGAAGTATCCACAGTTCATCGTTCCAACCTGCAATTATTTGCACCCTAAGTTCAATAGTGTATTTGTCAGAATTCAATCTGCACGGTCACGGCGAAGCGTTTTGTGACACAAAATTCAGTGAAGAATGAACAGGCTGTACTTTTTTTTGTTTATTTTTCGTCTCATCGTGCAAAGTTTATCGACATACGCGACTCTCAGACTATCAAATTTTCCGAGCAATGAATTATATCTCTAATAAAGACTTTTTATTGAAAAGCGGTTCTTGGAAAAAAATAAAATTGAATTTCTAGGATTCAATTTGTCAAAAAATGTGAAAAATTACTTGCAAAATACAAAAATCATGGATTCAAATTCAATCGGATTGCATAAATGTAACGAGCGTAGGTATGAATCGTATTGTCTCTTCAATTTCACTTTCCAAAGGGGATTCGTGACGGACTTACAAACTTTCTAAGACACGACTGAAGTATTTTTCTGCTCGTACTGTCATCTAGAATACTTTTTATTCCAAGTCATTTTTAGACTATGACAAAAAAGATACTATGCGAGTTATGATTTTACAAACACACACGTACACGTGTGTACAAAATGTTCAAAAACTATTTTAGAGAAAAAAATGTTATCTCATAGTATCGAAAGATTTATTAAAACAGTGTACAAAATGTAATCCAGGTGCCAAGACTATTCTCAACTAGTAGAATGTTAATGGACCTCCATCTGACTCCAATTTGCTTATTGATTTCCTATTATCCCATGTATCATCGAAAACTATTTATTGTTACCATTTAGGTTAAATAACAGATGATAGTTGTAAAATGAATGAAAAAAAGCGGTGCCCAAAAAACTGAAGTCTTTCGGAGTAAATATCGTTTCCCAACCTCGCGTACATAGTAATTACAGTGCATTTGTTCAAAATTATAATTAACAGATCACAGCATGATTAATTATTTGTTATAATGATAAAGAATTCACAACTGCAGTACAATTTACAGAAGTCCTTAACGATAGTTGCTGTCAATACAATTTAGATTTATGTATATAAATAAAAATATATCAGACCCGCATTTTATTTCTACTCGCCACACTACTAGGTTTTAACGATATTAATCAGCACTTGTGATACTCTTAATCAATAACATCCTATTATAGATTAATCCTCTGATAAGCGTGTATACTCACGGTGTCATAAATTCCAATTTGACTAAACGTCACCGCGACGAGTAAACAAAAAAATGTCCGATTCATCACGAAACGTGTATAAAGAACAGACTAGTTGGAGGAGTTCAAAGAACTTCAAAAGTAACGTTGACGAAAAATAAGAGGAAATTTTATTCGGCAAAATATCTAATGCACATTTTTATAACTCCATCGCAAATTGTTATTTAGCAAAATATAAACTCGTAGTGCCATGTAAGTCTACCAGATCCTATCGACACGACGGACACTTTCACACAAGCCTTCCTCACTCGTGCCACATCTTTATTTATACGGAATAGTGGACTAACAAGGTACATTTATACACTCTCATTGGAGGTGAAAATTTAGGCTACCCAGTATGTATGTTAATCCCAACGCGGGTGTGTGAGCGATTTTTTTTTTCTTTTTCAGCACGATCATATAAAATGTCGATATTTACACGCGCGTAAATTGTATCTCATATATGACCGAGTTGCACGATGGCGGATTCAGTAAAGGGACAGAATACTTGGTTGTAAATGTATTCGATGTACAGTCCTGCCAATAAACATTGCCAACAATAAATATTTGAATAAAAAAATTGATTCCTTCAGTTTTTCCAATACAATGATTTCCTCAAGAATCTCCTACGGAATTAATGCTTTCGGCAGAATTCATAAAAGTCATTATCTACTAACGTTTTAGTGGTTACGTTATAGACTACGGTATAGACTAGAATTCGTCGCAATAATACTCATTCGTTCAATAATGATTAAACTCCACGTCATTTTAAGCTTTTGACAGATTATTTCATCACTTGTGTACTTTCTTTCAATGCCATTATATATAGCTTTGATGGTGTAAGGCTTTGACATAATACATTGATCATGTATTTCGTGATAGCACCGATAAAAACATTGAAATTTTTTTCCTCCTCAATGTGATTATCATCACATCCAACTAATAAATACATAAGTGAGTTCATACGTACTCAGAATGTGCCGACTTCTCATAGATGCAGATATACAATTTTCAACTTTATTTTAACATCTTAATCAATTATGAAGAAATACTTGACTTTATTTATAAATTGTTCGATTCCAATTAATCCTGGTACAGTATGCCTCGGTCTGGGCAACCGGAATGCCATGTTGATCTTACGGAACATAAAAATAATTATACTAGGGATAAGCAAATTACTAATTACTTAACGCTTAATCTTGCATTCGTATGGTTTTATGGCCATAAAACAGTGAAACATTTTTCGAGCAAAATTTTCGAGCAGTTTCTCGTATAAATAATAATCCTGAAAATATTTACTCAAAGCAGAATTCTAGACAACAATACGGTCATGATGTTACTCATAAATTAGAAAAAAAATGGTTTTCATAAACTGGTGGAAATAGACCAATAAATTACTAACCAATTAGACTTTTCAAACAAATTTTCAGGTATGAACCTTATCGTCTTGCTCTCCTCAGTGCGAGTCTACTTTTTCTGGCATTATTGTACAACTTTACACAAAGGTATACATAATTTATGAACATTTT
Source organism: Campoletis sonorensis (assembly GCA_013761285.1). Lineage (NCBI taxonomy): Eukaryota > Metazoa > Arthropoda > Insecta > Hymenoptera > Ichneumonidae > Campoletis > Campoletis sonorensis. The sequence goes on along the minus strand of JACEOJ010000206.1, from coordinate 2,351,831 downwards.
ATCAATATTGATCCTTCCGACGCAGATTGTTGTATCCAAGCAGAAAAGGGTAGACAGCTATATTCGGTTACCATATTATTTTGGCATTCACGAAATGTCAACGTCAACCTAAATCCCTTCTCTTTCTATTTTTATTGTCTAAATGAAATATAGTCCGTTGACCTGTTATCCTGAAGCAGAATCATTTGTTAAAAAGTGTCGTGAAACCATATTTCATTCCCCGATGTTCATAACAGTGATGGACATTACTGAACTTTAAGGTTTTCACTGAAAATTTATAAAAACTTTCTGAGTACATTCCAAAACCAGTAATTACAAGAAAAATTCATCCAATTTTAATGAAGTCAAGTGTAAAAAACTTCTCCACTAATTATCGAAAGTCTGATTAGAACCGTCAGCAAGAAAAAATGTAACAAGCAAAATGAATTGCCTATAAAGACATAATAAATTTCGCGTTAACAATCAATTGAAAATTCATTACTAAAAAATAACACTTTCCTAATAATAATCGTTTCGTAACAACCCTGAACTGCCAAGGCCTTGGGTTGCCAAAGATATTGAAAGCCGGAAACAGATCCCTAGGGTCAGCATCATTGAGACCCTAACTATAAAACGGCTCAGCTAGTAATACGTCATTTTACGACCCAATGCGAAAGGATTGCTCGCCCTTATTCTTAAAGCTCACCAACTGGAATATATCCGGAAGTAAATCCTCTGGCGAGTGATGAGTATATACAACTTTTATTCATCGCAACATTCGCTTTCGTTACCTGATTATTATGTTTTTCTTATTTTTAATGAAAAAAGAACAACTAATTAAAGATTCCTAAGATGATCTTCAAAATGCATAATCAATGGAATTTCCAATCCAATAATTATTGTTTGTATTTACTTTGAAATTTGTATACTTTTGTTGAAAAGGAAAGAATTCCTTGTCACCGCAGAAAGTCTTTTTCGATCGGACTGTATGACCAGTACAGCGTTGAACCACAAAAAAAGGAAGACGAAAAAATTCCCCCGTTCGTGTATTTTCGCCGTCTTCATTACCTTTCATCTTATCTTTCTCTCCCGCACATCACTGAACTCTCATCAATTGGTAGGGGAATACGGATTTTTGTTTGTGACCCAGTTTCCCCAGACCGCGTTAATAAAGTGGAATTATCGAATTCTCATCAACAAAAGAAAATAGTATTCTTTGTGTCAAACAGATTATAAAGTGGATGGATTTTGGATTGAATTGTTTTTCTCATCAGATCATAGCAAACGTCGAATAAGTTATTTTATTGCTCGTCTTGTTACATGAAGACTTGGAAATAAAAATATCAAAGAATTCAATGAAGTCGTTAAATTGAACAACACCGACGCAGTTCTTGCATGGTCGTAGAAGTTCATTCATAAAAAAAGACTCACCAAGTAATGCGTTGCAAGTGGTCAATTATTAAATGTTTTCGTTCAAAACTTGTAATCCAGTTTTATTTTGAGAAATACAAAATTCATTACAGCACATAGGGTAAGAAAACTTGTGTGAAAATGTTGAACTTAACTGTCAAGTTCAAATCGTCCTAAACACAAAAGATTACAAAAAAAAAGAAACTATGCCAAACTTAAATTACATGCGAAAGCAGCAGAAAGTGATATTTGCCTTTAGTTTGCAGCCAAATTGGAATAACTGACGTAATTTATAGTAAAGCACGTTTTGTTTTTGGCTTTAAAAAAAATCAATACAAAGCAATAAACTCCGATAACCCTACTAAATATAGTCTAAAGGATGTAGGAGTGAACTATGCCTGAAATTTTGTAGTCAGTCAAAAAGTGATGTATCACATCATCACCATTCTGTTCTCCTGTAAGTAAAAACATGTCACAAATATCATTCTATTCTTCTAAACTTTCTAATCTTTCATTTGTTGAGTGGTCATGTGCATTGGTTTTGAGTTTATGTCATCAAAAGAAGGATGGTGCTAGTGGTTTTTCGAGAAATGAAGATATCCCTAATTACTACTAATTGAAAGAAAGAAAAAGAGAGAGGGAACAAGAGCGTGCAAATGTCCCTCACTTTTCTTACATGGAAAGTAGAAGGGGAAGCCTCGTTTGGGGCACTGCGTGACGTGAAGAAGTTCAAGTTAAACCTTTCTGCATCTCGGAATCAAACGTTTCGGGAAAGTCGAATTAAAATCTCTAATAACTTCGCTCCTGAATCTTTGCTTTAAATAGGCCAATCGACTTCTAACATATCCTAATTTATTTCTTTGTTTAAGACTTTGAAAAATTCACTTCAAATCCAAAAAGCTTCATATTCAAATATGATATTTAAAAAAATGAAATTCATAAAAAGCAACGTCATCGTTCAAATTTGTGTTTTATTTCGCATCAATTGGTAAATTCGAATAACATTTGATGTTCCCAAATTTCGTTGCCAATCTTTTATTTTGTTTATTTTTATATAACTGTGAAAAAAGAATCACTTTTCATCCAATATTAAAATGTTCAATATTCCCGATTTAAAAAAATTAATTGAATGAAATGATTTATTGATCCGCTTCACGCGTGAATCCATTGCAAATTATAAAAAAATCGGCGTTTAAATTATTATGATTGCTTCCACACAACGAAAATTTCATTGGAAAAATGTGTCAATATTAAGTAATCAACGAAGACTAACCGAATACAAATAAATGTGGTAGATCGTTGACAAGATTATTCAATTTTTCGCAAGCTGTAGTCGTCCCTCGACTTTCACTGCCGGCTGTCGTGCATGATTGAGGTTGGGGAGTGAGATTTTCGCGCCGATATATATACTTTTCGTGTCCGTCCCCTCTTCGGAAGGGTAATTGAATTTATTTGCGCCTGCGCAAACCTCGCATATGGATGGGAAGGCCACAACTAAGCTTTAACAACAATGATTAAAAAAAAGTTGAGCATTAAGTCATTGATAATCACGTTTCTGTGTCTCGTCAATTTGTAAGCACGCACAGCGGGATTATAGATAAGAAGAACTGCTCCGTGGATGTCTTTCTCAGTCAATACCTTTTTATTTATTTATTTATTTATTTATTTATTTATATTTTTATTAAGGACGCTCGTCAGATCTACGACTCGCTCATATTCTGACACCTGTAACCCACTGCGGTGGGTCAAGGTAAATGGGTCACATCACCCTCATGCGGGTTTGTACTCGGCTCCTATTTCTCACATTCTTATATACTATATTATACTCATCATATATTTACTCTTTCAAAATCGGACATAGACCCCTTGACTGCTTGTCGGTCCTTATGTTGAATTACGAAATCACACCTCTAGCCTTTTTTCTTCCAAAATTCGTTCGTTTTTATTAGGCGAGAGCTTTAGAGAAACAATCATCGCTGATACGAGTGAACTTTCACCTCTTGTGGAAAAAAATGTTCATCTCCTTTCCAAATTGCATTATCAATAAGTAACAAGTTGAAATGATAATAGAAAAACTTATGATCGATAGTGATTACAGCAAAGAATGTGCGATGATGAATTATGTGATGTTTTGTATATATTTGTCTTACAAAGTACATGAATAATCATTTACTTATCAACCAATTAATCTTGTAATACGAAGAGCAAAAGGTACGAAAATGAAATTCAAAATAAACCACAAACTGTTACATCAGAGTGAACTGCGTCTCCTCCATAAGGATATGAATAGGGTTTATAGGTCGATTTTTATTTGAATGATTTATCTTTTTTTAGAATACGGTCAAGTGTATTTACACTAAAGCGTGTTCTAAGAAAAAAAAAACATTTTTGGCTAAATTTGTCTTCAGCTTTTACTTTAAAATTTTTTATTTATTTTTAATTTCAATTTCCACTCACATTTTCGTGAGTGCAATAATCATCGACCGTTTGATAAAAATTAGTTGGTATTAAAGTATCGATTAAATGGAGAATGATGATAGAATGAAAAAAAAAGTATGGGATCGAAAGCAATAAACGAAGTCTCGATTTAAAAAAAAGATTTACGTTATAATGAAAAAAAATATATATATACATAGACAGAAGACCACTCGATCGAAATATTTTTTCACATCGTTATCAACTGCAATAATTGATTACAGAAGCAAAATAGTTTAAAAATAATGTGTTATTCGAGCAATTTTGAATCATCCTCTAGATTTGTTTGCACATAAATTATTATGTTATATGGGGTACATGACACATATGGAATACAGTGTTTCTTATCGCTAAGAACCTTGCTTCACTTACGACTCAGTCACGTGACGAGGGTCAGACTCTCCCACCAGAGAGTTCGTTGATTGTATTTTTACAAATGAAAGAAAATTTTTGGCAGCTTCGATTCAATTATAAAAATAATAACACTGTATGATTAACACTGCAGAAATCAAACATTGAGATATCCAAATCGTAATAATGGTTTCATAATTTATTATTTCAACGTGGCTTCGTATCAATCGATGTCGTAATCTCTCGCCCCTGATTGATTTCATGATAAGCACTTTTCGCAGTGAAAGCATATTGCGTTCATTGCTAATTACTTTTTTTCGGTATTCTCGTCGTAACATATTATCAATATTGAACAAGATTGTTCAAATATTTATATGACCGTTGTTAAATTTCTTGCACACGTATCCACAACCTCAAAATATCAATTTCTCATAAATTATTACCAATTCAATAAATATTTGAAAATTCTCATTTTTACTGCTCATGAGAAAAGTCTCATCGATATGTTAAAAAGTGTTTTTTGAAAAACACTTCGAAACATTGAATATTTTCATTCTTTATCGCGAATATAAACGTACTCCGTGAACGCGTTTTAATGACTCAAATACTCAAATTAATATCTGATACATATATTTTCTCGACAGGTATTGTCGAGGATATTTGAAAGAGAGAAAAAAGTTTGGTAGAGTTGACTGAATGGCTTCGAGAAGTAAATCAAGTGTAATATTCACTTGGACGGTTTATTTCTTCTATTGAATGAAATGTATGTTGCGTTAAACCAACAAAATCCAAGACGAGAAAATAATTTAATTGATTCAATAGATGTATTTTTTCAGTGTCGTAAATAAAATCAGTGTTTCGTACAACTGAACAGTTCCTTCAATAAACGCAATATTACATTTGATATATTTTACGAAGATTTATGTTCATGTAAACCGAACTTTTTTCTTAATGTCAAACGAATCAAATAAATTGGTAACACTCCGGCATATTTGTGGCTAAAAATAATTAAATCCTTTGCTTAACTTTCAAGTCGAAGTCACTTACCTCACTCTAAAAAAAAAAACTCTTCGTTGTAATTCTATGATATTTCAACAATGAGTAACAATGAAACTATCTTATAAACGCGATTATTTAAACGTAAAATTCTCGACTGCAGAATTACGTTAATTATCGTTATTCGGTCGAAAAGATATCGACGATAACAATAAAGTCGATGAAATGTTCATTTTCGATAGTGAATTATTACCAGCTTTTTCAAAAGCGCTGTTGTTTTTTCTTCTTCTTTTCTACTGTAACTCGGTTACTGTAGATCGTCCTTAAACTCTACGCTCTTCACAAAAACGCTTAGACCTCCCGAAAAACGCTTTGTCTGTTTTTTCCAAGTACAAACTATTTGTAGGTCAATGTTAAAGCTTGGCAAATGTTGGTCGATAGAAACGATGATTTCATTTAATCCCTGGCCCAAGTTCATATTTCGAGAACGAGGTTATAAAGGAGTGGTATAAATCGTAGATAAACACTTCTAGCGTCGTAAAAAAACAGAAAAGTTATTTCAGTAAAACTTTTTTTAGATAAAAGTCTATTAGTTTTTTTCTATTTCTGCGAATAAATGCAGGTGTACGACTCGGCAAAAATGTGAATAGCTGACGTGTCTAACGCTTCAAGTAATTCAATTCCGTAGTTATTCTCCTTCGAATCGACAATAAGCCCACTTTTCCACCCCAACAACGCTAAACCAAGTAAATGTTTTTTTTTTCGTTTCCCTACGGTATTTGATCCCATCATTCTTCCATGCATGGGAAGCACAAAATAGCATTCACATTATGCTTTTCACTGCTGCCTGAAATAACTCTCTACCACAAGACGAAAAACATTCATCGATCATAAAAAAAAAAAAAAAAAAATTTTATCTCTTTTAACACCCTATCAGAAATAACGAATTCAGTTTAGATTCGTTTGCTCTGTCTTGTATGAGAGAATAAATATAACTATATGACGATGTTGCAAAACTTGACTGGCTGGAATGTTTACTTTTCTTTTGACACGTGTTGGATTTTCATATCAAATTGATCATTGTGAATCATTAGTGTCAGAAATAAAATGCAATAAATCGAATGTTAATTAGAAATTTATGAATTAAATCAAATATTGTGTATTTACCACGATTAAAATTGATATTAATAGAACTTTGAAAGCAGTGCAATAAATTGTTAAAAATTGGTTCGAGGAAATTTTTTTATTGTCAACGCTATTTACGAAGTCCATGGTACAAACGATGGGAATCGAACAATTTGTCACCATTGAGGTATGAACAGGTAATTGAAAAACCAAAAGAAATGAGAACGTTTAATAAAAGTCTTGGAATATTTGGTTGAACTCGTGGAAAAATGGAATATTCTCAATGAAAAAGTTAGCGAGGTCATGGCTCTTCAAATTCTATAGAATGAATAGATTTCTTTGAAGCGAAGCAAAGCTCCATTGTGACGATACCGTTTGCCATAACATAGTGCGTTCTGAGCTAATGTTGGAATAGATAATAAAATTCTATACAAGAAACACCAAACGTGATTCAAGTTGTCTTAGATTTTTCAACAACTCCGCAACCTTGTGAGAATTTAAAAGAGGCGTTCCCAAAAATAATTAGCATTCATTTTTCACCGTAATAATTATTGAAGTCAAGGGTATGCAAAAAGATAACGATGTTTCATATTAAATTGAATTAATCGATACATGGTCAATTCAATTCATCGGATCGTTAAATTTTTATCTTGAATTGAAGGTGCAGCAACAATTGGTCATTAGCGCAGAATCATTTGATCCAAAGGAAATGTCCATTTTTCTGACCAAAAATTGTCGCATTTCAGCTGTCATTGGTGTGGAAATATAGTGCAAGAAACAATGCAACTTTCGTTTTCAGTTCGTTCGTCTGGATTGTAAATCACGTTGATGACATTGACACGTTGAGGTGGATGAGTACAGTTCGTCGCGCCGAAAATAAAGAGGGTCTTTCGAGTGATCGTACAACTGACGCTCTTTATATTTCTTTTTCCCTCTCTCTTTCTCCCTCTCTCTCACTCTCTCTTTTCGTCTCTCCCGTGAAGAGTTTTTGTGACATTGGATTCAGATGAGTCTGTTGGCGTGGGGCGATGGTCGCAGCTCGATACGAGGCAAAATTGCGACATCGTTTACCAGCCGATATGAAACAACGGCATCAGTTATAGCACCAACAAACATACAAACGAATCCTCGCAATCCAGCATATATGTTCATATATATATAAACATATAAGTATTCGTAAAGAGCACAAACCAAGCGACTGATGATTTAAAGACCTGACGGCACATCTGCCAATGCAAGCGTACTAGTCAAGGTAACTTAACCCCCACCGAACCAGCCTTTATTAGTTATAATTTACTATAAAACGGCAAAACTCCCCTGAATCCTCATCTTTTCACGCCACGGCAGGCCACGGGACAATATATATTTCTGATCCCTGTCGAGTGGTTTGTCGTGGTTTTTAAATTGAAAAAAGAAAAAAACGAAATATCCGCAACAACATTGCATCGTTACGTACACAGCTCGAAACATCCGGAAACTTGCAGTGTCTCGATCGGTTTACGTGTAGTTGACAGTCGAAAAGTGCACACGACATACGTACAAATCCACTATGTCGAAGTTCAATAAGAACATTAAATTATCGTGCATCCTTGCATTTTTTGTATGCATTTACTTCGCCCACGCTGTACCGTCACTGGTAAGTCGCAGCTCCTACGTTCGTCTTCTTCGTTAACCCTTTTTACGTGTAAACTACGATATCTATCACATTTTTATTCATGTATTGTACACTTGCAACCAAGAGCGAATCACTTTTCGTTCATGAAAGTGAAAACTTGATAACCCATGTGAAAGTTGCCGTACGAACACGCTTGCGAAGTACTGTATATTTGAGATGGGAAAGGACCCACCGAAGCTGGAGGATCAAAGCATTTATAAGCGATCGAAAAGCTTTTTTGTATTGTTAACGTTTTCCGGAACTTTGGATTTAATTCACTCAACCACATTTTCTCAAATTGTCATTTATCGATATTTTTCTGGCAATATTTTTCCAATATCCAGGTTCCATTCAGTTTAATAACTTTTTCAAAAGCCCATCGCATAATGTAAAATAATTCTCGAAAAAAAAACAAAACATTGAAAAAGCGAACAATTGTAGAAGAAGTTCAATGATGGAGATTCTATATTTAAATTCGATATTTGAAGATAAATCCACTGAAGCAAACCATACAACCCCTTAATCCAAATTAACCTTCTGCAATTTTAGTTTAATGTACCACGCCGGCCCGGTAATAGTTGGAATGTCAGTGACAAACTGTCTGTCATCGGTTTGCCACCACCATCAGCAGCTTTCTCAAAAACGCCTAAAGTTTGCAGCGATTGCGGTAATCTAATCAACTAGACATTTCTTTCAAACTTTATTTCTTTGAGTTATTATATCAAGCATCATTTAAGTATTATTGTTACTGTTAAACGTTGTCTTTACTTCAAAGCAATGAAATCATTATTTATATTGACATTTTTAGTTTGTGGAGTTGGACGAAATATACGTATCGTGGGTGGAACTTCTACCACCGTACACGACTATCCATGGATGGTTGGAATGTTGAAGCAGGGTCAGTTTCACTGCGGCGGAAGTTTGATTTCACGAACTCATGTATTGACTGCTGCTCATTGTCTGAACGGGTAAGAATTATAATTCTTTGTAACGAAATTTCTCAGGAATAAATAAATAAATAAGTAAATGAAATTTAATAACAATATTATATGTAATAACTTTTTGTTTTTTAGTTATGAGAAAAGGAGTTTCGAGCTTCGTATGGGTGGTCAAGACATTACAAAGACTTCCGCACATGTTTATCGCAGAGGCGTCAAATCTTGGATCGTCCACGAAGACTTCAATCCATACAATCTTGACAACGACATTGCAATTGTCGAGATGGATAAACCTGTGGATCTCGATGGTGTCGTTCGCACTGCATGTCTTCCTCAGAACAGTAAGTTCTGTAGAGAATTTTTATGGAAATTGATAATGCTGATTTTTTTGAATTCAGTTCGCTAAACGTTCAATTAAACTTAGTTTTTTTTTACAATTAATTTTTTTTCATATTATCTTCGATTTTGCCACTTGAAGAATATTTTGTTGGAACTGTTGCAAAAATTTGTCAAATCATTTGCAAAGTTATTACAATCGAAATAGCTTTCGTACTTTTTCATATTTTTTAGAACGTACATTATTTATTTTAGGCTTCATAGACTTAAATACAAATAATTTAAAAAAACGAAGAAAAGGAATCGACAGTGCAGATGTGGACAGTTTTATGATATTTTTTGAGTAATCGTTCGATGATAAATTCACATCTGTTGATGTTTCGTTTTTCTCACTTCAAATTGATTGGGCTTATTTGATTTTTTTACCAATATTTAAGGTGCCGTTGATTACACTGGCTCAATGGCAACAGCGGTTGGATGGGGTAGACTAAAAGAAGGAGCGGAAGTGAGCAAAATATTGCAGCACGTCAAAGTGCCCATACTTTCCGAAGAGGAATGTAATGACTCTGGATATCCAAAAGCACGAAGAACGGACAACATGTTTTGTGCTGGTTTTCTTGAAGGTGTTAAGGACGCTTGTTCCGTAAGTATTTTGTGCTTTTTTCCATGAATCATCATTGAAATGTGTGAATCATTAAATCTTCCCAGACAAATTCATCGAAATGAATCAGGGACAATAACTTCTCTCTTTCTTTTTTTATAATATCTTACAATTCAGAGTCATCGCACTAATTAATCCTTCTTACAAGGTCATTTTCAAATAATTCAATTTTCCTATTTAATAGAAAAAAAATCACTTTTCATCGTTCATTATTAAAAAATTGTAAACCATGACAGTTAAAAATATTGTTATATTTTCCCATAATGGACATATACGCAACTACAAAATCCCAAGATTTTTATAATATCTCAACGATTTTGGTTTTGGATACAGTTGGAGCAAGTTAATGTAAATTGAAAGTGTCCTAATTCATCATTTCCAGTCAAAAAATTGAAAAAAATTTTTAAACAGGGTTCGGAACTAGATTTTCAATTCGATTTAAATCGAAGAAATGGAATACGCAAAAAGTGAGAATCATATTTTAAAAATGAGAAAAAAAAATTAACTATTTCAAACATTAATCAAGAAAAATGCCCCTTTAAATTTTCTGGTAGCAAGTTTTTTTAGTACCCAATCGTTGATATAATTATTAATGTAAACAACTTGACAACTTCAAGGGTGACAGTGGTGGCCCGCTGGTCGTTCGATCACCTGCTGGAAATCTCGAAGTCATAGGTTAGTCCATGAAACTGAATTATACGTTTTACTAATGTCTTATTTCTTATAAAATAAGTCTTATAAAAAAAACATGGAACTAGTTTGAAATATCTAGAAAATTTATAAACAAAAATATAAAATGTCGCACAGGTATCACGTCATTTGGTCGTGGCTGCGCAAGACCAAGGTATCCCGGAGTATATACCAAACTGACTAACTATATGGGATGGCTTCAAGATAATTTGAAAAGTGATTGTGTCTGTCCACCGCCCCATCGGTATGGGGAATAAGTTCGAGGAATTGCTGTTTTCCATCCGTTGACAACAACTGCATTTCCACGAGAAATTATCATCGAAATTCTTGCCGAAACACACAGAAATATGAAATATGAATTAATTTGTATGACTACATTTTGCTCCTGAATGCACCGCCATGTGTTAATTCGACAAACGAATTGACGACTATTCTAGTCCACGAATATTGTTAAGTTTAAGTTTTTTTTATTAATAATTATGTATATACTCTGTGATGTATTATAAATGTAATAACAACTGCTGCAGTTGTTTACAAATAAATAATACAAAATTTGAGAAATATTTAAATCCATTGTCATACTTCTTTTTTTTTCCGCAACACCACGAATTCCTACAATAGTCCAATTTCACACCTCATAAAGTGCAACACTCTTACGGTCCAAAGGAAATTACGAAAGTTGCTTCCAATCAAGAAAAAACAACAAAAAATTCGCCTGTCGTAATAATCCGTGATTAAGGAAATTTCACGATTTTCACTTGCTCTTGCCATTTCTAAACATTTGTTAGCAAACACTTGAAACTTCGTAGGAGGCAAAAATACGTTTTATATATTTCGAATTAGAGCATTGAAATGGATTGGATATCGAAATGAATTTGAAGATCATCAATGGACAGATTCACTTGAATAATTAATACTAGTGTACAACTTTTGAACGTACATTCAATTGTTTTAAAGCGAAATTAAAAAATTAAAAAATTTTAACTTTTCTACTGATTTGAAAGATTTGACAAAAATTTCTAAATTTATTAATTTTAACTGAAAATTCCGAACAGAATTCTTCCTTCAGGCGTTCACAAGAAAAAGTTTAGAAAGTCATTATAATTCATGACAATCATTCTTTCGTAAGATATTCTTTTTATTCTTTTGTTTATGTCGTTTTACTCGGACATCGAGTAGTAAAAATTGTCCGTTCGACCCGAAAACTTTGACTCGTAGGAGTCAAAAAAATAAATGCGTTTTCAAAGAGATGAGCAAGTGTGCAGCGTGTGACGCGACTCCATAACCGGGTCACAAGGAATCTGAGACGTTTTCCTTTCGACGAGACGAGAGGCGAATGTGGGTTAGTGAAACCACCGAACCGTTACGAACAATGCGCGATCGGGTCTACGGAAAAAAGCGTACAAACCGATTTTGGAGACACCGCGTTAACGGAAGTTGAAAAATGAAATATTCTGAAAGTTTTACCGTTCGATGTGAAAGGCTCGTATGAATAGCATTAGCAAAGAACACATTTTTCGAAAAAGCTATGAAATTTTTATATTTATTGGATTTAAGTATTAAATACTTGTGTTCATTTATGTTTTCAGAATCCAATCATTATTCGTGTCATCAAAATTGAGGGGCTGCCACTCAGATAATTCGTTATTCATTGAATAATTTCTTTTTCGTATTTTCGAATGAATTACTCTTAAAATTGGTTAACGAGGTATATTTTTATTCAATCGATTATCTATACGTGAAAAATGTTAAAATGATAGTCTTTGCGTTTTTTTTTGTTTTTTTGTTGGGATTTGTTGGGAATATATTTGGAACATTTCCGTAAAAACTGATATGAAACGAATAATTCCTAAATTGTCCACATTTTTTGCAAGGATTTTTTTTGTTACAAGCGATTGTTACGATTTCCGAAAATCAATAGTCAGCTGACTTCAAAGTAATTGGGTGTTATGTAATTAGAAATTCATAGTGGGGAGAGCGGTACAGTGCACGCAATGAAAGTAAGCCCAAGTTTTGACGTTTCGATGGATCTCGTGGTGGGATGTAAGATTTGTACGGCCACAGGAGGAGGTCCATAGCTCCCGCAAGTTGTCGAACTCTCACTGCTAATCCTAAGTCAGAATATGCCCAGTCTGTGTATCTAGTGTGCCTTACGCGGTTTATCGTACGTCAGTTCTTCGACATACAACTTCTTAGAAGATACTCAAAAATTTCGGCATCATAAATGCATGATTGTTCGCCATTTCCGTCATTTTTAATTTTTTAATCGTCCGAATCTTTTTAATGCTATCATTCTCTGATAGTGAATTGCCAACTCTCTTAATCTGTTTTTATAGCATTCTCAAAAATTGTGCTATTTCTTCAGTGATTTCAAGTGTCAAGTTTATAGAATTTCTTGATTTTTCAAAATTTCTACATGCTATTGAATAAAATGAATTCTTGGGTAAACGGAAATAGTGAATTCTATGGGTGTTTCTAGAAATTTTTAAATTCCTAATAATTCAAAAAAAAATTCTTGTCATTCTGAAGCTAATCGACGGTATCATGCCCGCAACAAAATTTGTTTCATTCGAGTGACAGTTGCATGTGCGTGTGGATTTAAACTTTTACTTGTGTCGAAGAAAGAAGAACTTTCATCGTGTTCCTCCTGAAGAACTCACACATATCCGTACGTGAATCTTCATGTACATATATAAATATATTTCGAGGTCTGCTGGTTTTATGAGACCAGTGAAAGCAGCTACTTTTACAGCTGCCTCGTCGATTGGGGATCGCGACAATCACGTTTCGATCGGCACACCACATGGATTTTCGCCGGAGCGCGTGTAACCGCGCTTTTTCAAATATTCAGCCGACGTATTGAAACGAAAAGTACAACAACAAAAAAATAACGACAAATTAATCCAAATGGTGAAAAAAAAAGAAATATGATGATTGGGATTCGGCGAATTACGGAAAAACGAAAGTGCAGATTACGCGCCAACGAGAACTGATCGTGAAGCCTAGCTTTATTCATTTAACAAGTTATAGTGTTTTTTATTTTATTTTTTAATTGTACTTATCAGGGTAGTGAATGGTGCCAAAAATGACAATGTTTTCGGATCAAGGAAAAATACTGGCTGTACTCGTTTTAAGTGTACTAGAGACTCAGGCTTATCTCTTGAATTATGAAAATGATTCGTCCGATTACGAAAAATTCCACGTAAGTCAATTTTTCATTTATATCCTAATTACAGTTGTGTGTCAGATTTTGTTCTCAAAGTCTTTATTAATGTTTTAAAGAATAAAAAAGTCACCGACAAAGAAAATTCCACATTATTATTTGCATTTGGATTTGCAGCCCGATTTTGTTCTCGTAAATGTGCTTTTCCAGCAATTTTATAATTAAAAATAGCAGGGAATCGTTGTGAATAAAAACCGTTCATGCAGCAACAAAGCTATTCGAACATTTCGTTTAGTGGTTTTCAATTTTATGAAATATTATCATGTACGAACGAGCTTCAAAACGTGTTTTTAAATAAATCTGCAAAATATATTTTTAATCAACTGAAAACATTTGCTTGGTTTGCATATTTTAGAATCAACTGAAGATACATTTAATTGAATATAATAAATAATTCGTCGGAATGAATATTACAGTCGATGAGTTTCACGAAGCTATTCAATTAGCTCAACTTTTAGTGTATATAGTCAATGCAGCATCAATGAAACACGTAGGCATCCATAACAATGATGCTTCAGACATGTATCGATTATCTTTCTCGTTCATGTAGATATTACACTGTCAGTCATTCATTACATGACAATGGATACACGTAACGTATATAAATATATAAAAGTATATTATACCACGAAGTGATCGATGGGTATGTCTATAGGAAATTCAATTTGAAGTCATACTTTAATTTTTTCCGACATTAAAAAATAAACATAAGCAAACAGAAGTTTCAATTTTTGTCTCGAAGATTTGTTTGTTTTTTTTTTTTGTCATTTTTTTTTCTTAACCAACATTATATTACAAAGTTTAGGGATTATTTAGTGATTAATAAAAGCTGCTAATTTCGTTTTGAAGGTTTTATCGAAGACGGCAAATTTATAGCGTCAATAGGTCAGTTTATAGCCAATTTTTGGTTTATGGATAAACGTTCAATGAAATTCGGAGCCTTAAACGTCCTGCTAAAATAATTTCTCAACCACTTGGTCTTATAAACATAAAATACCCCATGGATTGATCGAAACAGTAGGCTATTGAATTTACGAGAGTAGTTCAGACCTTGACATACAATTCAAATCATGGTCACTTTCTCTCTCCTTTTCCTTCGGATGAGTTTCTTCCAACCCATGACCGGCTCCACGCGATTAACACCTTCAGGATTTCTGTTAGAAAGTGAGCGCGTGAAGAAGCACGGCCACGTTACTATATACGAAAAAATTTGTGTCTTCGTTCACTCTTCGTCGCTAATTCATGCCCCGTGTGGATTAAAAATGAAAGGAAAAAAAAAAAAAAAAAAAAAACAATCAAACAACAATAACTTCCAGCCAATCGTCAACAATCGAACTTCGCGATTCCTCTTCGACGAACTTTTTGGAATTGACGTCACAGGCGGTGGTGAATCAAGCGATATCGACGATGAACAAAAACTTCGCAATTGTAGCTGTGGTGAGTCTTATAAATTTATTTTTTCACATCCCTCAATCATGTTAAACGTCAACTTTGCTAAAAGATTCCGAATTAAATCCAAAGTGCATTTAACACGAATTCTGTAAACATTTCCATTATCTAAACTTTTAATATCTAATATTTAAATAAAAAAATTACCATATTATATGAAACTATTACTTAATTCACTGAGAAGAAAATTTATATCTCGATTTTTCTTTTTTTTTAATCGGCTATTTTTCAAATATTTTTGGTTCTAGAGTGCGGTGTGCTCAGTCAGGAAAATCGAATTGTTGGTGGTCGTCCTGCTGCGCCTCACAAATATCCATGGGTTGCTCGTCTGGTGTACGACGGCCGTTTCCACTGCGGTGCAAGTCTCGTGACAAACGACTACGTTATTACTGCAGCTCACTGCTTGCGAAGGTCTGACTAATGTTGTCTTTACGATGAAAAGGATTATTTGAAAACTCACTGTTATCAAATTGTGTCGTACTGTCTGTATAAATCGAATATTCCTTTATAGGCTAAAACGCTCGAAAATTAGGGTTATTCTCGGTGATCACGATCAATACGTCACGACCGACGGTGCTGCCATCATGAGAGCCGTCAGTGCAATTATCCGTCATCGTAATTTCGACATGAATTCTTACAACCACGATGTAGCGTTACTAAAACTTCGAAAGCCCGTCAAATTCACAAAGACTGTAAAACCCATTTGTCTACCAGGGCAAGGCGAGTTTATTAAATTGTTATTTTTTATAATTCACTTCCAAAAAGAATTGATAATTGTTTTTCACATTATTGTCAACTCCTATTCGAGACAATGAATTTGTTCATTTTTTCCAAAGGCATCAGTAAAATTTAAAAAATATCAATTGGAAATGATTGCCAATCATTTTCCATCCTTACTACGTGCCTTATTTCAAGGTAATTAGTGTCAATCACCTGATAATTAGTGATAATTAGTGTCAACTGTTTGCTATGGCACTAAAATTATAAAAATGTTTCAAATTTATTTATTAAGGTTGACAATCCATTGCTGAATGATCAATAATTCTACATGTTTGTTGCACAGGATCAGATCCAGCTGGAAAAGAAGGCACGGTGGTTGGTTGGGGACGTACGACCGAGGGTGGGATGTTACCAGGTGAAGTTCACGAGGTCAAAGTGCCGATACTCAGTTTGCAACAGTGTCGACAGATGAAATATCGTGCGAATCGAATTACAAGTAATATGATCTGTGCCGGACATGGAACTCGAGATTCTTGTCAAGGTGACAGTGGAGGACCACTGTTGGTACAAGAGGGCGATAAACTCGAACTTGCTGGTAAATCATTCAACGCATTTATATTTATAATTTTTCTATCGTTTCCAATATTTCACAAAATGATTAAACCAATTATTTATCTCTAGGAATTGTTTCATGGGGTGTTGGGTGCGGACGACCTGGTTACCCCGGAGTCTATACTCGTGTCACGAGATATCTTAACTGGATTAGGGCAAATATGAACGACACGTGTCTTTGTGTTAAATAAAAAATGTATTTAAAAGAAAAAATCTCAATCGCCACCCAACCCGACGAATTTTGGACGAACTTCTTTCGTATTTTCGAAAGAATTCGAATAATCGTTGCATCATAAAAAAATGTCTATTTATTGATTTGTTAAATGTCCAATAAATCAAGTAAATTATTGCAAATTCATCAAGTAAGGCTATCAGTCGATTTATTCAATTCAAATTTTCATAGAATTTCATTATTTGGAAAAATAATTCACGAAATTCATTATATTTTGTTAAATTGATTATATCGTTTAAGAAATATTCAAAATAAATGTTTTGGACCGAGAGAATTACATTGCACGTAAATGCACGTGCAATAGCACGTGAATGAAATCGCAATAGTGATTATATCGAAAATTAACAATTTAATTGTATATATTATTATGTTAAGCTTCTACCGAATAGTCAAAATATTTATCACTTTGTTGTTGTACAAAAATTGTAAGCTGACAATACATGCTACCTTTTTACCTTCTTGTGTTAACATTTATCTAATAAAATGTAGCCCAGCACAAACTCGAAATGAACCGAAATGCATCGGGAATATCAGGAAAAATATTGAGTGCACAAAAAAAGTGAGTATATAACTACAATTGAGTCGGGGGAGATGAAAGCTTTGATCGATCGAAATGCAATTTTCGTAAAATCGAAAATTCAAGCAATAAAATTTCGAAATAGGTAACTATGATTGAAGAAAAATTCAACAAATGTAACTTCAACTGCAAAGTGTTACATGCGACGAGGTGTTTCGAATGTCAAACGTATATGTATACGATCCACATAACGGTTTACTGTCGTTGAAACGATACACTTAAACTCAACGATACGCGTCTAAGTTGAGAACTATTATTTCATACAGTTGAGTATGTTGATCCATCGGAAATGTTACCAGCGAGCGAAAGTGCGGTCTCACAAAATAAATATCGAATATGTTGACGGGCAGCATTGTGTATATATTTTTTTTGAAAGAGTGCAAACGACCGAAGCGTCCTAATGGGAGAACACGATGAAATTTTTCTTTCCCTTAGTTTTTTTTTTTAAGATTCTGTTACTTAATAAGTTTTCTTTATTAAGCAGAATAGGATTATAAAACAAGACAAGATTTGGTTTTTGTTTGACTTTTGTTGACATTTACTTATTTCCATTGAAATATTTCAATTGATAAACGTTTATGTATTAGAATTCGAAGTAAACGTTTTTCTTATATTTTCGATCACAATAAATGTACGTAAACACACGATTAAAATAATCCGATGCAATAACTTACACATAATTTACGATCGTGGTCAATGACTCATATATGGCTACTGTCAAATTTGACGATACTACCGATGCAGTAAATTCCGACGTACCGTTATGAAACTTTCCAGTGACGAAAATTCGAAGACAAAATGAGCCATCTTCGGTTCTGGAAGCCATACTAAATAAAATTATTGAAAGTAATATAGTGAGTAGTCAATTTCAAAATTAATCGACGAATTTCAAGTATCATCAACGATCATCAACGAAGATCAAGGACGTTTTTTCTTCCATATTTGCAATAAAATGACTTAATATAATGCAACAAATTAATGTAACACTTCAAAAATTACAATTGTTGACGTTTAAAAACATCAGAACCACATAATGCAATTTTTTCAACTCCTAACAATACAGCCTGGGAGTGAAAAAAATGTATAAAAGATTGAAAAGTAATGAGTTTAAAAAATAGTGATCGTAAATAGTCCTGGGGTTTTTACGTCCAGTTGTACGTAAATTTTCTAATAGCATAGTTGGAGGATGGCAAACCGGTTTTTGGTGCGGCGCAAACAGGATGATTTTAAAAAGCTAAGGCTGAAAAATATTCCAGGACACGAGAGGGAGTTGACGCCAAGCTTTAATCGCTACCCCAAAGAAATAAAAGTTGTTCGTCCTCTCCTGGAGCATTAAATCTGCATAACGCAGTTATCCAGTTCTTCGTATATTTTTACCCCCATCTCTTTCTCTTTTAGTCTTTTTTTCAGCCATAAGTGTATCTCCTTTGCCCGCCTTGGTTTGCATCGTGTAGGTGTTGTTGCTGACTAGAGATCCCATGTGAATAAAAAGTTAGGAGACCTACACAAGCAGATAGAACGGGACGGACGAGCTGGCCTCACGGTCAGTGACAGCAGTGAAGCCGCAACAGCATCAACGTGTCCGTGAACGTGAACTCGAAAGCAAACTCAAACTGGTCAGCTTGTAGAATACCAGGTGAGAGAGAGCCCAGGAAGAGAGACGAGAGAGACGAGAGAGTGAAAAAGAGATTCCAACTCACGTATTATCCACTCCTCGAACTATTTTATCCGTTTACATGGGGCTTTCGATGTTAAATTTAATTTCGACGAACTTTATGCTGCATTTCATTACGTTGGAATGATAGAGTAATAATTCTAAAGGTATAAATCATAAATCCAGACGATTAATGAGGCCAAGTTCAATCGCAGAATCTTTATCTGCAGTGATTTTCCAGTTCCATGTCATTGTCAACACTTAGGAATTAAATTGAATTTAGGCAAATAAACGGAACCAAGGAAATGAAAAAAAGAAAACATTTTTTCATTTTTATATTCATTCACAAGGTTTGTGAAGGACCAAAATATTCAAAGATCCAATAATCATGTTATATTGAAGTCTCAAGCACTCTTCCGCGGTCTGGAATCGTAAAAAATTATTATTTTTCTCTCTGTTGGCCTGTTATTATCTTGTATGGAAAAGGAAATTAGAACAGTGACTACGCACATTTAGTTACTCGAGCATAATACGATTTTGTTCAGTAACTTGCATAAGGAATGACACCATGAAGTGATGGTATAACGAGAAAAGTCTTTACTTTTACTTTTTATGTAATTTTATTGTTAGTAAACATGGAATTGTTATCGTAGCCATTTTGTTCGGAACACTAGCTGACGATTATAGTGCTATAGAATCAAAATATGACATTAATTTGAATTTTTTACAGAAAAAATCAATCGTTAAAGATTCTAATCAAACGAAAAATTACCCCTTGGTGCTTAAAACAATCAAAAGATTAAGAAACGAAAGTTTTCAACGAGTAAATCATATTTAAGATTGGCAGATTAAAAAATATGAACTAATTGATGGAAAAGAATGAAAAAATGCTTGCACAGAAAGCCTCATATAGGTATTTCCTGAAAGATTCAGAGAGAAAGAGAAAAATAAAGAGAAAGAAAACGAGGAGAATATATAGATATATTTTTTTTCTCTTTCTCAATACCGCTATGAACGAATATCGGGTGTCACCGAGCGAGAGAAAGACAAACGTCGTTAAAGCTTCTCTTCTCGGTTCTTGTTGTCTCTATTCCATCACGATTGGTCACTCGCATCGAAGTCTTGACTCGGAGAAGCCAGGAACTATTGACGTGGTTCCCCCTTGATCGTCAATCGAATTCAGGTGCCATGAGCACCAGCAGTTTTCGACCATCTTCGTGCGTCTTTCTTTAATAAACAATTTCTTCTGACATTTGTTTCAGACTCGATTTTTTTTTTCGCACAGTGTAGTCGCCACTAGTTTCTATCGATCAAAATTCCAGTTTATTTTATTGAGTAAAAAAAAAAAAACACACACACAAAATACTTCAAAATGAAGACGCGAGTGATTTTGGTGTGCGTGCTTTTTGTAATGGTAACTGCTGACAGTGATCAGACTCAGGTAAGAATAATTATTTATTTTGCTTTCGGTATAACAAGTTTTTGAAAGATTCACGAATGCATTGAAAATCTCAAAGATAGTTATAGCATTTAAAAAAATTTTTTAGGGTTTAAATTTTTATCCAAAGTTTAAATTTTTTCGTGGGTTCATGAAAAAAATGGTGTTTGCGACAAAAACCTCTGTTGTTTTCAGAAAAAAAAAATCGGCACTGAATTCTATTCAACTAAATGAATTCACTATTTTTCTCACCCGTTATTCATTTTATTATTATTTTTGAGTTAAACACACTTTAAGAAAACAAAAAATATTTCCTAAGAATACAGTTTGCAAAGTGTATCCAAAAGTACTTGCGATAAGCACTTACGGTAAACAAACTTGAAGAATTATTTTTACTGCAGCTGTCATTAATAATAATAAACTTTCTTGGGTCAAGCAATTAGTTTCTCCCAATCTCCATGATCCACGAATAATCTTCGTATTTTTACGATTATTATGACTATGTCATTACAGAAAAGAGGATTGGTTGGATCAATGGTGAAGAACTTTTTCGGTCTATTTGGCAATAAACCACCATCGGATACACCCTCCCCAGAGTCTTGTTACTGCAGTGAGTATTTTTTTTCCCCCACTACTTACGTTCATATTTATGTTACATCTAATTTTCTGACATGATCTTTTTTGGAAAATTGTGCTACTGAAGTATTTTGAAAAATACGAAAAAATACATCCTTGAGTTCTAGAACATTTTTTTCCCTGTATTCAAATGTGTTCTATTCTGAGGACAAAATCATGATCCGACTGAATGAGATTTTACTTCTTTCGATAACTTATCAGTGTCGATGATATTGACTAATATTATTTACATTTATCATCTGTATTGTTTACATATTTTACGATTGAGCCACGGGGGGACTTGCGTTATCCCAGGTATTTTTTTGCTGTTTTTACTTTCGCAGAATTAATCCAACAAGAAATACCAAGCTATTTTTTTGGTTCTACTTCGATTAATTCATAAATAAAAACCTTCCTTTAAAACAACAGAAACAAAATGGTTGAGTTTCAAATTTCGAGATCACATTCCGAGGAGAAATAAATAATAATGTTATTTATTATTGTTTATGATAATATGTTGTTTTATTTAGGCTCAGCAGCTTGAATTCCAAAATATGTTAATATCCTTGAATTCTTGTGTTAATAATAAAAGGTTGTGGAGTACGAAACGAAGAAAGTCGTATAGTCGGTGGTCAAACAACCTTGGTCAACGAATTTCCATGGATGGCGCGATTGTCGTATCTCAACAAATTTTACTGCGGGGGTACTTTGATCAACGATCGTTATGTGCTCAGTGCAGCTCACTGCGTTAAAGGGTAATACAGAAAATAAAACAATTTTTTTTTAATAAGCGTACATTAAGATTGACTGCTCAACGAAATTATTGATGATACAACATGTTTCCACAATTTAGCTATTTGATGAAGGGCGTTAAGTTTTTTGCATACTCACGATAAGGCTCCACCAAATTCTTATCAGATTCGTATTCGAATTCTCCTAAATGGCCGTCGATTTATGTACATTTTACTTCATTTCAACAATCAACTAATTCCCTATAAATAATATATCGGTGATATGGCCTAAAATATTTTGAATTATGAGGTTTCTGTCTATGAATTATGAGGTTTCTGTCTTTGAATTATGAGGTTTCTGTCTAACGAATACATTTTTTTTCCTAATGTATTTAAGGCTGAACGATCGTTCATTCGTCAGTTTTTTTTTCAGATTCATGTGGTTTATGATAAAAGTTACGTTCGGGGAGCACGACAGATGCGACGAGAAAACAACGCCTGAGACAAGATTCGTAGTGCGTGCGATAACCGGTGACTTTAGCTTTCTCAATTTTGACAATGACATTGCACTCCTGAGATTAAATGACAAGGTACCGCTGAGTGACATCATCAGACCGATCTGCTTACCAACCGTGCAAGGTAATTTCAACAAGTTGATCATATTGCCACTTTTTCATTGCACTGGGAGAAAAAATGCCGTTGATTGAGAAAAAAAAATCTCTCATAGTTGGACGAAGAACGATGACTCCAACTATTTGTTCGTACGGGTTTGACAAAATGCACAAAATTCAACAAAAAAAGAGTTAAAGCCATCATTTTTCGTGCAACTAAGAGAGACTAACTATTTGGATGTGTACGTGTGAAATAAAAAGGCGATGAAAGATTGAAAAATAATTAATTATAGTCCAAAGAAATCGTCGGGAGCAATCCGAGCATTACACAAGCATGTGTGACCCGGTTGGACGTTATTCTCTTATCGTTTGTTACGCGACGGATTACTGCACAAAAGTCATAAATTAAAGTGCACATACGGGTAGTAAAAAATTCGATCGGCAGTTCTCCGATATTTTTTAAATATTATTTTTGACATGTGAGCGATAAGGAATGTTCACTAAAGAGGTTAAGAACTTATTAATCGAGTAACAACCCGATTAATAACATGGAAAATTATTAACATCTCAAAAACACAAATTTCTACTTTGGTCCTTCACTCCCAAATTATCGTTTAGTACCTGTATCGAAACAATGTCCGCTCGGACTCTATTTGTGCCTCCTTTTTTCTAACTTGCAGACTAAAAGTGAAATAATAGAATAAAAAAACTCATTAATCAAAGAAAAAACATAAAATACGGAACGACGTGTATCCCGTCAGATGTGCGTAAATTATTGCAGTTGAGTAGCAAGGGGGCTACGTTACATTCGATAATGGACTCCTCTCACTGTCTCGTACAAGCAGTACAAATGATAACGCAACAACAAAAATAGTAGTTTTAGACGAGAATAAAATTGTTATATGTCGCAAAAGGTTAACGTCCTAAATCATGATAGATTATCAAAATCATGGTTGCAGTATCGTTACTCAAACGTCTACAACGTTTCCATTCAAATCGACTTTTCCGAGCGCCTTATCAATCACAAGTTCTTCTTTTTTTTCTCTAAATGTTTTCCCTGTTTTTTATTGTAAGCGTTGAGCAAGAAATTGTTATGCAAAATCGTTGAACAACGATACACGGAAGAACGTCAATGTTAACTTAAATACAATTTTTATTACTTTTGAATATAGGAATCTGCATTGTTTTCTCGAAAAACGCCATGAATTATTGTACTGGTTTTTTCATCCAATGTATAGCTGATAAGATTTTAGAATATTTTCCAAAACGATTTTGCTTTTCCCGTCGTATGTGCACCGTATATGTATATGCATGCAGCTTTTTATAAGCAGAGAACGTGACTTTAATATATATTCGAACGTTTCAAAAAACGTATGTGTCTTTAACCACAAAATCAAATGGAATTATGATCCTAGACTTTCAATAATAATGTTTTTAATATTATTTATTAAGTAACATTGCTCAATATATCATAATAGACAAAAAACCATTGGAGACTCCAACAGATAAAAATCGAAGTGAACTTCTTATAAATACTTTTGCTGTTATTTCGTAAACTTGACTCTTCCTGGTTCTCATAATCTCTTTCCCTTTATCTTTCTTTCTCATTCGCTTTCTACTATTGGAAAATTACCGACCAACCTTTTATCACAGAGTTACGTATTGAAACGAATATACGGGTAATATTATATAAATAATGTTCGCACAGATAACGAATACGTTGGAACGAAAGCGATAGCTTCGGGATGGGGAACACTTCACGAGGATGGTAAACCTTCGTGTATTCTTCAGGAGGTCGAGGTACCTGTCATGAGCCTTCAGGATTGTCGGAACACGAGTTACAATCCTCGTATGATATCAGACAATATGTTATGCGCTGGATATCCGAAAGGACAACAAGATTCCTGTCAAGTATGATATTTCTGATAATTTAAAAACCTTGCACAATTACCAAGCAACTTTTTTTTTCTAATTATTCAGTTTCATAAGATCATTCATTTACTTCACAAATATCATGATCCACTGAACCGTTCGAACATAATTAATGAAATGGTTAATCATCAATACCTCAATGATCCCCGAAATTAGTTCAACTACTCATGGATTATTTAGGGGGTTATTTAACATCGATTATTTTTTATGGATTATTATTTATTCAAATAAACTGAACCAAACCCAAACAAAGCCAAATCCATCAAATCACTCGACAATTAATCTCAAAGTTGACGAATTTATTGAAATTAATTTGGTAAGAATAATGATCGACTTTCAGTGAATTTTTTTGTTTTGTTCTGTTTTTAGGGTGACAGTGGTGGACCTCTGATTGCTGAACGACAAGACAAAAAATATGAACAAATTGGTGTCGTTTCATGGGGAAATGGTTGCGCGAGGCCAGGATATCCCGGAGTCTACACTCGAGTAACACGTTATCTCAATTGGATTCTGGAGAACACGAAGGATGGATGTTTTTGCGATAAATAATAACGTCATTCATCACAATATAACGTTGAAACTTTGAAACGTTGAAAAACAAACGAAAAATCATATTTTATTGTGCCAATTTAATCGTGATACTTGTTTCATACGTAAGCATAAACAAATGCTCTTAGAAATAAAACTGGAAGAAAAAAAACGTAAGATACTCTTTCATCATGATCGTTTATTATTAATAACACGTTCGATTTAGAAACGTTTCCGGTTAAAAATGAAAATCTAATAATACGTGCCGTGAATCTTCGTCTTTATCTCTCGATGAATGTCATGCAGTCGAGATTGCATTAAATGAAAATTTTATTTATTATATTGTGATAACTAAAGAAACCAATCTTTGTTTTTTCTACAGAATAAAACTTTCGATCGGATTTTTCGAAATCGTCTCATCATTATTATTTTATGCATTTCAAAATCATACTTATTTGTTTCAACGTTACAGGTATTTAGAAAACCTTCGATGACGAAGAAATATTGAATTTAAAATGTCCAGAAAGATTGTCCGTGATAAATAAAAACTAGAGAATTTTACGTTGGAAGCAAAAGAAAAACGAACGAGTACTAACAATCCGATTGAACAACATTCATTTATTATATTGTTAATAACTTTATGAGATATTGTAAATGTAAACTAACAGTGATCGACACAGATAGTATGATCGACAGAATATTCTTAATTTGTTTTCCTTCATAATGATTATGAACTCTTCTATCAATTTATTTATGAACGATTCCTTCCACCTCCCAAAAACAATTTCATTGTTGGTGTGAAATTTGACCTAATTAATCAATGCCAACCTTCACTAAATAACTTCTTCGATGGTTTTATACACAATTCCGTCATCGCACTCACAATAATTTAGACTTATTTTCTAGTCCAGGAGCAACGAATTTGTCAGGGACTGACAGATCCACTGGGACTGGTATGATGAACCCCTCAGAAAATAAAACTCACCCTAGTGGAAAAGCAGCACACAGAGAAAGACTTTCAAGAAAAATAGAGGGGCTTTTTACTGATAACATCTCGGATAACATGGTCCAGATTAGCTTTGGAAAACTGATCACATAAGTGAACTTTTTTCAGTCAAGAAGAGTGTTAAGCGAATGAAGGCTCGGAGCGGAGGAAATTGAAATTGCTCCATTTGCATAAATGTTTAAAATACCACCAATTGGAAAAATTCTATTTTTAACTTATTGGCTCTTTGTCTGAATCTCATCTTTTTTTAATACATTGTTCTAATAATATTTACATTCGACCTTGGAATTTTGATCTCTATATTATTACTTTTTTTAACTTGAATTATTTCGGACGTCTATGAGTGGATGTGAAGAGAATCCAAAATATATCGTAAATGTGCTATCTCGTTTTGTGTTAGGAACCTCAGAACGTAGGAAGTTTACTTTAAAAATCCGACTTTTTTTCTCGTTAAACATGTCAACTCGATATTTCGATTTTACAACGTTTTTACAACAAAGCTGTTGATATCGTATATTCTCCCTATAATATGAATCATTACTACTTTATTTTGTTGGATTGTTATTTACAAGAAGAACTGATCGCTGATTGTTTCTTTAAATTTATTTACATGATTAAATTTTTATAATAAATGTAATACGAGTCATTATTACTTTATTTTGTTATTTTGTTGTGTTTTATTGACTAGATCAACCAATTGCTGATTGTTTCTTTTAATTTATTTTCATGATAATATTTTCATAATAAACAATTCACCAACCTTTCTCTCTCTATCTATCTCTCTCTTTCTTTCTTTCTTTCTTTCTTTCTTTCTTTCTTTCTTTCTTTCTTTCTTTCTTTCTTTCTTTCTTTCTTTCTTTCTTTCTTTCTTTCTTTCTTTCTTTCTTTCTTTCTTTCATACCACATTGATTTTATCGTTTTCCCCAATAAAGCTGTCGGCTTTAATACGAGCTGGCTCCTAACGGGACTTTTTTATGGGTCATCGACACTTCGTTAGATGTCTTTAAGGACCAACTGAAGGGATATATATGAAGCATTCTTGACTAAACAAAGCAACGTATGGTTTTATCTTCACGTAAATAAACGTGATTTGGTGAATATATTTTTGTTAGACCAGAAAGATTATTTTCAAAAAATCCATAATATCGATTCTAAAAACTATAAAAACTGCGAAAACTCCAATCGTAAGAGAATTGGAGCGTGGTACAATACCAGAAAATTGCAAGCAATGTAAATATATCAAAAAATACGATCATTTTTTCAGTATTTTCGAAACATTTTCAACGTTAGACTGCAAATAAACATTGAGTAAAGGACGACCGAGACGTCGGTTGGTGCATAATTTTTAACAATCCATTCGAAATTTTCAGTTAATGATTTTCCAGTTGAGGTTCGATCGAAAAATAATGGGACCAAAATTAGGACGAGTTTTCGGAATTATTTGCTAATAAAATATGAATTTATTTGCTGCTCTCTCTAAGAACATTTGACTGATAATACTTCCAATATTGTACGGCGAATCCTTTTTGAAATTCTATGAGTAGTTCCATAATCAATAGTGCCCCAAATGTGTCCTGAAAATTTGGAGAATTCTGGAGGAAAACACTTTGGCGAGGCTACGACCTTAAGCGATAATATATTATCATCACATATTTATAACGAATACGTTATAAATATATGATGAGGTTTCGTGCGGACAAAAAGAAGACGTATCAACGCGGATGTGATGTTGGAAAGCCGGGTACATCATCGGCTGTACTGGATCGGGATGCGGGTTATATGATAGTCCCGCTATTCGCGAGCCCACCGACTACCATGTACAAATAAGCCCGTAACAGTCGTTTTCGCGAGCATCTGAGAGACACTACGAGTCTGAGCTCAAGTTTCAACAAATAATGTATCTTCAAGAATACGTAAAATACCTTATATGCGTTTTGATTGTTTACTCTTCGCTGCCACAAGATCAAAAATTCACAGTTGAAGCTAAGGTATGTGTTTTTGTTTTTTATTTTTCTTCCAAAAAAGCAAAGTGCACGAAAATTAATATTAAAGATAAATCGTAATAGTTTGTTTTGTTTTTATTTACATTTTTTCTGATTTTAGTGAAAGTAAAGTTGATGATACGTAATAATGTGTGAATATTGATTTGTCGTTTAAAACAAGGAGAAAAAATTATGATTCATCGTGAAGAAAGAAATTTTGGTGTTCTAATTAAAGAATAATTTGTTTTAAGGAACACGATAGTGATAGAAAATCACGGGGAGTGTGGGATTTGATTTTTGGAAGATTCAGGACTTGCGGTGGCTGTGGTAAGCAATAATTAATTTCGTTTTGCAGAAGTATAATAAGATATCATTTGAATTTATATCAACATCAACCAAAATCGTACTAAAGAATTGGTATTGTCACGAAAAACCAATTGATTCACTAGTCATTTTTGAGGATGAAATATCATCTATTTTTCAGCTAATTATAGCAAATTAATTTGTTACTTTTCTACTACTTCCAGTGTGTGGAAAATCGAATCGAAATTATGGTCGCCTACTCGGGGGTGAATACACGCAGAGTCATGAGTTTCCATGGCTCACGAATATTCACGTGAAATCAATGAAACTCGTTAGTGGAATTTTGATAAACGATCGTTATGTGTTGACAGCGGCCAGTCAACTGGTTGGGTATGTAAAATAATGGATCGTAGACGTAAATAAATGAGAAATATAGTTTTTCAATAGAACTACTTAATTGAACATTGCATCGACAATTTACGATTGAAACATCTGTCATCAAAGTGTGTTCTTTAGTAAATTTATTACCAAAGATAATAAAATAATTGCCAGATTTAATAATTGATGGTTTAAAATGAATTTATTTAATATTTCTAGTCATCAATTTCAATGATTTTTCAAGTAATGAGATCATGAATATTTTCCAGAGCAACAGCACCAGAAATCAAAGTTTCTCTTGGTGAATACGATCGTTGCAATATTGATATATCTTCGATAAACTCAAGCGTCGAGACGGTGACGCTGTATCCTGAATTCAATCCAGACTCCCACGCTCATGACCTTGCTCTTGTACGTCTGAGTCGTCCGATTAAATTTGAAAAAAGAATATCACCGGTATGTCTGCCAAATCCAGGCTCATCGTATCTTGGCCAAGTCGGCACTGTGTTTGGATGGACTGAGAGCAAATCGTCCGATGACATTGATACTAGAACGTGCCGTCCTCGAAAATTGGGTCTGCCTATTCTTGGTTACAGCGAGTGTATTAAATCGGGAATTGATCCGAAGGACTATCACGATGATTCAGGCTGCATTGGTATTATCGGTGGCAATTCCATCGTTTGCAACGTAAGTTATCGAGTTTTCAATATTTTCCAGACCAATTCATCGAATCGTACATTTGTCAATTGATTTTGTAATGAAAATTTCATATTTCATAATGTCGATCTAAAATTACGTTAACAAATATCTTGACGAAATTTTATTCGCTTCTTTTTTTTTGTTCACAATTTTATGAAACGATATTTTCTTTAAAGGTTCTTACAAAATTCATGATAAAAAATTTCTGTAAAAATGCTTTCTCGTGTTAATGAAATGAACATTTTCAGAATGACGTAGGCTCGTCTTTGCTGTATCGATCATATACTGGAATATATGATCTCGTTGGTAACTATTTTTGTACTTTATTCAAATAACAGTATTCGACTAATGAATTATAAATAAATAAAATCAATTAAAATGACGTTTTTCAATAGGAATACTATCCGATGTGAATCAATGTGACGACAAACCAAGAACAGCTGTTTTCACAAAAATTGGACCACATCTGGACTGGATATTACAAAACACTAATGACGCTTGTTACTGTACGAAATGATGGAATTTTTTTTTTTCATAAATTATTTATTTTTCAAGACGATGTATATAAAAATATTTATATTGCAAAACTTAAAAAAAAAAGAAAAAAACTTATCTAATGATCTCTCAGGTATTAAATAAACTGAATAAAAGTTTAATACGCTTTTAAAAACAGAATAAAATGTTTGTTACTAAATGTTAGAAAACTTGAACACTTTTTTCTGATTCCTTAAATTACACGACCAACTGGATATGTGGGCCACCGGAAGCATTACGAGAAACACATCGGTTGCAGATAACGTGAAAAAGTAGTTGAGGTTGCGTCTCAGAATCATAAAAGTAAAACTCTTAAACTCCCTCGAGTCGCAGAAGGATTTTAACTTGAAAAGTTCTCGTGGCGTTGTGCAGCAAATTGTGTCGCAATTTGTTCCTTTCCCTTCGCTGTGAAGTACGCATAGTGCATTCGTGACAAGTTTTTTAATCAAATGTTTTAATCAAAATGTTCATTCCTTTGATATTTGTATTAAATTTATTAATCATCGAAACTTTCGTTGGTAGTCGCGAATTTAGTTTTGACACTACTCGTCGAGCCACTAGACAACTGGACATGTCTTACGGAAGTCCCACTTACAATTATTGCGGTTGATTTTTAGAAATTATTTGTTTGTTTTCCCAAGCTAATTATTTATTTTAAAAAAGAAAACTTAATGGGACGGATCTAACACTCCGCCGTTCTGTAATTTTCGAAAGTGAATAGTTTCAACGGCGTCTGACTGATAGGAAAAAAAATCGAAGCCAAAAAGTGGCAAAAATGGTTCAAGATTTTTTTTAATCAGTTGAACGCTGTGGGATATTCTCAGTCTCGAAATTTACGACATAAAGCTTTTAAATGATTATAAACATTGAAAAAAAAAAAAAATTCCACGAATCAACAGAATGTGGACGTAAAAACAAAGTTATTGTGGGAGACATCCGCATCGTCGGTGGATTGGAAATCATGAAAAATGAATATCCATGGGTCGCACTGATAACGGCTAAGGACCGGAAATTGATTTGTGGAGGATCTTTGATAAACGATCGATACGTCGTCACAGCAGCTCACTGCCTCGCACTAGGGTATTTTTTTTTTTTGATTGAAATGTAAGAGCCGATGAAAAAAAAATTATACATTCAGGAGAAAAACAAGCGTGGATGTCTTTTCTCAAAATGGAAAGAATCGTATAAAATTCCATTGTTTTTCAAAAATAATAAAACCTTTTAAACTACAAGTATTTGTTTGGAGTCCCTAGCAAAAAAATAAAAACAAAACCGTTTTCAACGCTATCGATTTTGGATCGACGTGCTTTACGACACTTTTCATGCAAGCCATGTTGTTGCTGATATTTCTGAATTCACAAATTCGTAAAATATTTGGAAAAAAAATGAATTGTTATGTAAATGGATGACACAATGATATTTTTATAAACGATATTAGTTACGAACAACGAGAACTGAAGGTGGTTCTTGGGGAACATGATATTTGCCACGATGACACGCAAACGGTGAGGTTTTCAATCGAAAAATTGATCGTTCATCCACGTTACAACGATAGAACGGAGTATGCTGACATAATGCTCGTGCGGTTGAACATGAAAGTGACTTTTAACAAATTTATACGACCAATTTGCCTACCTCGCATAGGTATTTAAATGATATTGATTAATGACTAGGATAATGTTCAAAATGAAAATAATTGGTTGCTATTGATCTTCATTTAAATTTGTGTTTAATCGTAGAATCAAGGATGAGCACTTCGAAAAAGTTTGGAGGTAAATTCGTGACTGCACTTGGTTGGGGGTTGGCTGATATTCCACAAAAAGTTTGCACCCTCCGGTCTGTTAATCTTGAGATTTTTCCACCAGAAAATTGTCAAGGGGAAGTTTCTACTGCTATATGTGCAGGACTTAACGACGGAGGACGTGATGCTTGTCAGGTAATAATTTTTTTTTCTATAGATTAGCTGACCTCTTAAAAAAAAAATGTACCTATTTTGCAAATACGAAAACTGCAAAACAAAAGTGTTGTATAATTTTTTTTTTTTTTTTTTAATTGCCTTGTTGAGATTATTGCAGTTTCCATAAACTTTGTAGCCGTGATAAAATAAACCGAACCTGAAGTGACTTTTTCGTAATTTTTTTATGAC
This sequence comes from Campoletis sonorensis, assembly GCA_013761285.1. Taxonomy (NCBI): domain Eukaryota; kingdom Metazoa; phylum Arthropoda; class Insecta; order Hymenoptera; family Ichneumonidae; genus Campoletis; species Campoletis sonorensis. The sequence goes on along the minus strand of JACEOJ010000206.1, from coordinate 2,319,846 downwards.
AAAAAAACAATGTAATGAATTCGCTTCGAAAATTCGTTCAGGGTGACAGTGGCGGTCCTCTTCAGATAATAAACTCAGACGAACGTTACGAGTTGATTGGTATCACATCTACGGGAATCGGTTGTGGAAACGGTTATCCGGGTCTTTACACGGACGTCGTATCAATGGTACCGTGGATCATAAAAATAACAACTCGAGATTCAATGTACTGTTGGCGTTAGCGTTAAAAGCAATAATAATAATAATAATAATAATAATAATAATAATAATAACAAACGATGAAATAAGTCTGCGAGCTTACCAAGCATTTTCCTTCAATTTCTTGGCGAAAAAAAAACCAAATGGAATTTTAGGAAATCAACAGAGTTTCGATGGAAGATATTCATTGTCAAGTGTCCCATTTCTCTTTGGTCATTGTTACTGATGAATTTTTACGGTAAGTGGAAAAATGAGCAAGTTTTGATTGCTCCTTAAATATAAAATACGTTAGAATAACTTTACTCTGTGGGAATAATCCCTCGGGAGAAATGGTATCGTTGAAAAAACGAAGAACCATGAAATGTAATAATGACTAGTAGTGAATCAAGTGTCACGAGTCTGGGATCAGAGAGGGGAGATATTTCGATTGAGAAAGGGGGAGGGGAGAGTTTTAGATGGAGACACATGGGTCGATCGTTTAATATATCTCGTCCGTCTCGATGCTATCGGGCGCAGTAAGTGATTTGCGGGACCGGAAGAGTTGGCAAAAAGGAAAAAACGATAGGGCTCGTTCGAGAGCGAGTGAGAGAGAGAGAGAGGGAGAGAGAGAGTGAAGCGAGAAAGCGTGCGGAATTATGATGTGGACGAACTTTGCACTGGTGACCTTCGGAGCATTTCTGATCTTAGACGTTCGTTGAAAGTGATTAAATGATAATTAAAAGCGATCAATTTAAGTCGCGATAGATTAATTTTTTTGCTTCCTGGTCAACGAGATTAATCAATTTTCTCGTCGTGCTATTTCGTTTTAGTTTTTCCAGACTACGTGCGCCCGAAAGTATTATCATCGTCCTAGAGTTGATCCATCTTGCGGTAATCTCACGTTTTCGATTAAGCGCTGATTATAATCGCATCAATAATTTTTTTTCTTTCTTTCACAATTTTTCTGGTCCTTTACTATCTTTGGTTTAATGACAGAGTGTGGCAAATCCAATGAAGGAGTGTCCAACAGAATCGTCGGTGGCGTGATCACTGAACCCCATATATTCCCCTGGATCGTTGCTATTTTTAACAAGAAGTCTTTACACTGCGGTGGAGCCCTTATAAACGATCGATATGTCCTCACTGCAGGACATTGTGTTAAATGGTGTGTGCAATCGATCTTTTTTCCCTCTTTTTCTTTCTATTTCCTTCGTATGCGGTCATCAATCATTCACACCACCATTATAGGGTTTGATGAGGGCTAAAGCAAAACTTTAAACTGCAATATGTCGTAAATAATACATTTTTCACTTATATGGCTCATTACATACATATTTTCGAATGTGGCATTACTATAAATGTCAAAAAAAGAATTTGTCTTTTTTTTCCACTATCACAGATATAAAACTCTTCAACAGTGAAAATATAAAATTGTGGATGTTGGATATTCGAACGCTGGGAAGTTTTGTTTGTAAATATCCCACCCAAAGAATGTGTGTTTATATAAATAGCATTTACTTCAATTTGATGAAATTCCAGTTGGAATTGTTTTCTTAAACTGAATCGAGCTTGCCTTAGAAAATAACAAACAGAGCAGACATTTCAAAAGCCAACGCTACGAAATGATTACTAGAGGAAAAAAAACGAAGCTGGTGCGAAACAGATAAAAAATTGTACAAACTGAAACTTTTAATTAGAAATTCTTAAACTCACGAATTCACGTTTGGGAAAAGGCTTTCTGTTCAACTTGTTTAGCACCGACTTTCAATTTTCGTTTTCACATCAAAACGACTCGTGGTAAAAATTTCGGAAACACTAATTTTTGGACTCTTTTGGTATTTGTAATTGTCACATTTTTTTCTCGTTATGAATAAAATGAAAAAATACAGGAATGACAAGAAGTACATGGACGTAGGACTTGGAATGCACGACCTTGAAAATACCCGCATTGGTTACATAGTTCCAATCGAAGATGTTATACTGAACAAACATTTCGAGAGCGATTTTCTTCATGATACAAACGATATCGCACTCCTGAAATTGCAATATCCAGTAAGATACAGCGAAACTGTTAGCCCGTTGTGTCTACCGATCAAAGGATCGGAGTACGAGGGTCAGAAAGTCAAAGTCGCAGGTTGGGGTCGCGTTACCGCTAATGGCAAATCATCAAGATATCTCCGTCAAGCCACTCTCAAAATTATGTCCTGGTCAACCTGTAGTAACACCTCGTTCGGTAACCATCTCACAGAATCGATGTTGTGCGCGTATGCTGCAGACACCGATGCGTGTCAGGTATTTTGTTATATTTTTGTAATATATATATTTTTTCCAATCTCAGACAGAATTTTGATTCTTAGCTTCTTTCTATAACTGTCTGTTTTCAAAAATCGATTTCACTTTCGCTGTATCGACTTTTTTTCTAACTTTTGAACGTTTTTCTGAATATTTGAATACATGATATTGAGAGTTAAAAAAAAAATCACCAGTACATTCGAATTTCGGGAAATTACTGAACCTCAAATTGTTTGTTGACACTTACGATCGTTTTCGCTTTCAGGGCGACAGTGGAGGACCTTTGCTATTCCAAAAACGCGATGGAACATACGAAGTGATAGGCAAGATAACATTTCAGAAACTTTATTCCTATATCTTTAGATTTTTTTCGCGTCTCTAAATTCGTAATAATTGGAATAATTGTAAATAAAAATGTTGTAATATTTCTCAATTCGAATATGTATTTTGTGCCTGATACACGAATGAAAAAAAAAAAATGATGAATGACAGGTATCGTCTCATGGGGCATCGGTTGCGCTTTGCCAAGTTCACCAGGAGTTTACGTCAAAATCACGGACTATCTAAATTGGATAAACGCTAACACCGCTGACGCAATTTACTGTAGAAGCAGATGAATTCGTCGTAACATGAAATCGACGGGAAACATTTCCATGTCGAAAGAATGAAAAATCTTTGTATTAATAAAGACAAATCCAACGGATATAATCACAAACATTTCCTTATTTATTCAACTAAACCGATTTTATTATTTTTCACCTTTTTATGGCTATTTATCTTTAGTTTTCCTGTTTGCATTTCCGATCATAAAGAATACAATCGATCGATTGAATTGTTGCTGGTAAATCTGTGCTTTAAATAACATTTGAAATTAAAGTCAACTGTCCAAATACGAAACTAGGTTTTTTCTGGAGAATTTTTATTCGTCCAGTCAAAGTGCAAAGCAAAAAAAAAGAATCTGAAATCAACATTTTTTTTCGATTTGTAGGAATTTAAACTTGCAAAAAAAAAGTGCTAAGAAAACTCAAAATGAATTCATCAGGATTCAAGAATAATTTCGAAATGTTCTTTATTTCATTCATAAGATGTAGGAAAATTTACAGAGAGTTTGTGCCAAGTGCGCATTGATCGTTCGCGTACGAAACATTAACTTTGATTATCGAGTTTTCTTTACGACAAATCCAATTGCTTTTCTACCACTGTCGATAGTGCGGCCGTCAATGTAAAAGAATGAGAATCGAAAAAAAAAACAAAACCAACCCACAAGGGTAGAGATGGAAATAAATGGAAAAAAAACAACAACAATAATAACGACCGTAATAATCAATTAAAAAGCATTAAACGACCAGTCACGGATTTCGACGCGCCTGCACGAATAAAGAATTAATAAATGAAATAATAAACTTCGTAACGTAACCGAGCTCACATTTGTATCGTTAATATTCACTCGCATTTCTTAACGATTGAAAAACATCAACCAGCTTCAAAAAATAATAATAATAAACAGACACGTGACGTAACGAAGTTATGTTGAACGAAGATTCGATCGAGTGGGAAAAATAAATATCCTCTTCATATTTATTGGCGTGAAAAATCTTGAATAAATTTACAATTTATTTGACGAATAGCGTTAACTTATAATCATATATTTATTATTATGATATATTATATTGTTTTGTTATACTAATTTTTCATAATTATTATAATTATTTATAACAACTTTATTGTACTAATAATATTATGTTTTATTCTTAGCCGAACCGATACAAATTGGCGTGGAATTTTTCAAAGGTATTCCGTGATCGTTTGTTCCTTTTTTTTTTTGTATTTAGCCTACAATAAAAGACGAACAGTATATTCTCTCAACAACAAAAGCGTCAATGTGAAAAGTTGTTCAACTCGGCCAATAATACTTCGTGCATTATGCAATGATAATCATTTTTTATGCAGAAAGTGCCCGAACTAATCGATCCGTTTTAAACGAATTTCATTATTAGTCTTTCGTTTTTCTTTCACAAATTTTATTTCGTAGTTCACACATGCCCCCAGAGACGAAATGTCATTCAATTAGAAAAGTTTCGGTACTCAACAGTTGGACAAATATACGAAAAAAAAAAACAGCCACTTTTGAAACGTCTCGAATATTCATTTTCAATAACGAATGATAAACAAATTATTGACAGATTTTTGCAGCGAAGAATTGGTCAACGAATAATCAGATTATTTGATATTTCGTTGTGTCAAGTAAGCTTCCGATTATTTTTAATGCCTCCAATTTTTCATAATTAAACTTTTTCAATTGTTTACTTTCTCATTTTTTTATCATTATTCACTGAACAATAAATTATACAATCTCGAATTTTCGACATATTTTTGAAAGTTTGGGCATTACACTCAAGTACTTGTCAAGCAAACGATGCAATCATTCTGAATACTCCATTATTTTCGGATCTTATACAAGAACACGTTGGAAAAATAGTGGAAATAACAAAAAGATTGACTAGTGTACGAAAAAAAAATACAAAAAACTTGTTGCCCATAACGAAAAACAAATAATTTGGTTATTTGGCTAACCACAACTTTTTAGAACATCTTATCAGCATTATTATCACTAGCAATCGATATTTACAAAATGTTGGCTGAATTTTGCTCAAAGTTTTTGTCTCGTTGGAAATTTTTCGCTTGGGAACTTGTGTTAATGCAGAATAATCATTGTATAACGAATACGAGACTGTAATGGTTTCCCGAATCTCTCAATTGACTAAATTGATAATTAAATCTAGAATTCCAAAAACTATTAACCCTTTTGTGACAGAATAGTGAAAATTGTTCGCCGAATTTTTGTTCTTTTTTAAATAAACTCGTTCTTTTCGATCGTTTTTTCGAGAATAGAGACTAACTTTTTCTTTTTATGTACAAGATATCGAATCGATTGAGACGCTAGATTTAAAAATAATAATACGGATATTGAAAGAATTTTAGGAAAAAAAAATTAATAACGCGTATGTTCTATGAAATTGAATCGCAGTGTTGTTATAATTGTCGTCGATCAAGAAAAAAATAAAATAAAAAAATAACGACGTGGAGGAACATCAACGGTGCTCTTCGCGTGCTTCTTTCTCAAATCGCGGTTTTCGAGTCATTCGAAATGAACTGTCACCGCAATGCATCAATATGTGCAAATATAGTTTTAAAAAGAACCTTTTCTTACGTGAAAACGCTATGATACAAAAAAATCCAATATGGAACTGTAACATTTATAGTTTCCACACATTCGTACTTTTTTTTCAATATTCACATCAATATATTACGTGCGTGACGTTTGAATTGCACTGAGACGTCACAGCCTCCTCGAGGGTGCAATCGAGCTTTCGATAATTGGCGGTACTTGGTCTCCTTCGGCCTCGACCACCCCGGGACCTTCTTCCTTCGAGGACCATCGCCAATATCTGGGTGAATCGAAAAATAGAAACATTTAATGTTGCAATCAATAAAAACTCGTCCATAAATCGAAACATTTTGGTTGTTGAATTTTTCTATTTTCGAACGACATCGTTTAATTTTTCGGAGGTCAATGTCGCGTCAAGTCATCTGTAGTAGGTCTTTTCAAAGTAAAAAAAAGATATTCAATGTAAAAACGACAATACGAGCAGAACGAACTTTTTGTTTATTGTGATATCCCACGTAGCCCGCTAAACAAATGACTCCGAAGACCGTGAAATATCCAAAAAAGTGAGAATCGTCGTCGTCGCGGATTCCTGGAAATTGTGGAACGAAGCCAGATTTTTCTGGGGCTCGTACAGGATTTTCGTTCATATCGTCTTCCAGTGTAGGGATTATCGGTGATTCTACAAAAAGTTGATTATTTTATAAATTCAATTAATACGATGTGATCGAATGTTTAGAGAAAATAATTCGAGATTCATTCGAATTCTTTTCGTCTAAAACTATTTCCACAACTATGAAACTATCAAATTTTGCAAAACTATCAACAGGTTATACAAAATTCTACTATATTATATTTTCAGGAAGATACTTAAAAGAAAAATCACGATTTCTCAAGAGGTTGGAAGTGCATCGTGGCTTATCTTGTTCCTTGAGAAATTCTCTAAGAATTTACCTCACAAATATATTCTGAGCTGCATTTATGCACCTGATTAAGTAATTGGCAAAAAAAAAAAAATTCACAAATACATTGCTGACATTTCTTCGTTGAAAAGCAGTGACGAGAACCTAGACAGTGAATTCGTATAGAATTTCTTAAAGAATAAGATGAACCATCAAAGTCGCTCGGTGAATACAGATTTTTTCTTAAAGTCTTGATGAAAGCGTGACAGTGTGGGATTTCGCCATTGATTAGTTGATAGCAAATCTACACTTATTCATATTTCTCAATATTAAGATGAAGACATGCTGTAACACATGATATTGGAGTTTGCATCGTTGGAACAGTGATTTTTTTGAATTTATCTTTTTTATTTTAATTTTTGGAATCGTCCTAGGTTTTCTAGTAAATTTAGTTCTCAAGGCGTAGAGAAATACTGTCCAACTATTGTATATAAACACTGAATGTCAATTCTCGTTTCTGTTATAAACTATAAAGGATTTTTGTTGCATTTCAACAATGCAAACTTCAACATCTCTCATGCTAATGAACTTTCAAACAGTTCAGACACTGCATTCATTTTTCTAGCAAAATAACTCATGACAATAATGAAACATCCAAATAAACAAATGAAAACGTTTTTTTTGATTCACTGAAAACAAAAATTTCTTCAAATTGGATCAACTTACCTATTTCGTTAACATCATCGGAAGGTCTGCGATCAACTGGAATAAATACATAAGAACAGATACATAAATAAATTCGTTTGATTTTCTTGGATTAAAAATTTGTATAAAAAATATATTTACGTGTGATATCATCATCCTCAGTGTGTTGAGAAATAACGTCAGTGTCTTCATCCCCCTGTTCAATGCCAGAAGGATTTTTTTCAATCTCATCTTGTAAATTGTCATGAGCCGGAGCTTGACCTTCGCTGGTGTCAGCAGGCTTGACCTTTGCTTTGTTTGGCGAAGCAAGTGGCTTATTATCGTTTTTTTGATTGACAATCGCTGGCTTAGTAAGAATTTGCGCCGCTTTATCCCCATTTTCCGCTGCTATGGATTTTTTGTCTGATTCATTTTCCATTTGCATTTTTGTATCCACTGGTTGTATGGTTTCGGGCTTTTGACTTTGAGGCTCTGTTAAGTTCTTCACTAACGTTCCATTTGCTTGTTTGTTGTGGTTTATCATTTCATTTATCTTTGTTGACACTGTCTGAACTATGTTTGTCACATTCTGCACTCCTTTGATGGTTTTATTCTGGATTTTTCCTTCGATTGACTCTGCTTTGGCCTGGTCAGGATTTGCTACTTCGGGATTATTTGTTTTAGCAAGGTTTGCATGATTCTCCTTTCCCTTGTCCTCAAATTGCTGTGTTTTGTGTATAAATTTAATGGACATTTCATCCATTGAAGCCAATACAGCGCAAAGGGGTTCAACCTGACCGTCGTATGTCAAACACAATTTTATACACGTTGCCTTATTTTGCAATACATTTTCTAATTGGACAACGTAATCCTTGATCTTTTTATATTCTGATACATGTGAAAATTGCCAGTTGTTGCAAAACTTTGTCACATCGATGCTGCTATTGAGAAATGATTTTTGTACTCTCGTGTCAAACGTAGTTGAGTTTTCTGGCAAGATTTCATTCGATGATTTAGAAACACTGGCCAAAGCACATATGTCCCATATTTTTTGATACAAACCAAGACACAGAAATTTGTTTTCATTCGATTCACCAAGAGTCTCGTTTTTATCCACAGGGAAATTTGACTGCTGGCAACTTTTGGCATAACGAGATTCAGAAAATACATTATGTGTTGGACAAATTTTACCGTCGTTCTGTATCTCATTTAAGATCGAATTCGGGTCTACTGACAGTCCATCGATTTTTGAAATTGGGAAAAACACGTATAAAACGGTTGCGAGAACGACCAAAGTGGTTCTTGACATTTTTGTTGCGAACTATTTTGTTATTATTGTTTTTTTTTTCTTTCATATGCTGCTGTCTCTCGATCGTCGATGTTAAAGATGCCGTTATTTTATTTTAACTCAAGTTTGGAATGGAATATTTTGGTTTTTGAAACCGTTAACGAATCTTTCATCCGGCACTCGTCATCTTTTTTTCGTTAGAGGTTATGCGCAGCGAATATTAAACATATTCAACGCGAAATTGGAAAATCTCGGAAAGTTGTGCAATCTCTTGAAACGTCAGATGCAAAAACAACAAAAAATGTGACGGAAAAGATCTCAAAAACTGTCTGAATCCTAGGCGTCTAAGTTTTATCCTAGGAAACAACTTGAACAACGTAGAGAATAGATTTTCGAGCAAATTTCGCGGAATTTTTTGGTCGACACGATGAATGAATAAATATAGGAATACACTCACTCAAGACGTCGTTTCGGGAAATTATTGAGAACTTGGCCTTGCGGTACCGCAATACAAACAAATCGTGTATTTGTGTTCGTGACGGATAAGCGATGTACACGTGCGCGTCGTGCGTCAACTGAGGCATTTCATTTTAGCGACATCTTACGATTCCACAAAGAAGTTATGAAGATCGAGCAAATGATGTTTGTGCAAAACGCCGAGAGATGAAGCCACTTCAAAGGTTCAGAATTTTTTTTAACGCACAGATCAACCTCGAGATGACTCTCGATATACAAGAATTAGTTCACGCACCTCGAGAACTGTTTGAAAATTCCAATCCTTCAAATATTACAAAATAAAATATCCAGAAACATGTTATTTCCCATCAAATACATAATCCACCTAATTATCTATCGAAAGGAAAAACTTCGAGTCAGTTTTGTTTTCACTCGTTTAATATAACCTATTTTGATAAACCGTTCTACGATGTAGTTGTTCTACCAGATTTGTTTTGTTGTTTTGTAGTTGTGACCAGATTTTTATGGCCAATAAGTTCCATATTATTTAACAACGTAAAATAGTGTTTTTTTTCATGAAGCGAAAAAGCGTCGATAAATCGTAGGCTGTGAAATAGGAAAACTTACAATAGCAAAGATTTAGTATTTGGCAAGTGCTTTTATCGCCATTGATGATTGATCAATGTGGCATATAATGTGCAGCTTTAAAAAAATATTGATTTATGTTACTACTGGTGCAATTTATTTACTGAAACATTTGATACAAAAGAGGCCGGAGAAGTGATTTCACAAGTCCGAGCCCTTGACACAGGATATACCGATTTATCAATCGTAAAAGAGTTGAGATATGAATTATAATCGAACGTGTGAAAACGTTTATTGAAAACACTGACATAATACGACGAAGTATATTCACAAGCGCCCTGAAAATTTGTGTGCGCGCTTGAGAATCATAAATCTTCCGAGTAACTTGTTATTGATGCGAGTGTGAGAATCCCTTTGGTCGTTAAATTATATTTTCTTTTTCTCTTTTCCGCGCCGGGTTGCATCAAACCTTTTATCAGTTTAATAGTGTGATTAAGGGGTCACTAATGGCTCAAAGTTTTTTTTTCATTATCCACGTTCTTTTTTTGATCCCTCGTACCGGACACAGGAAAAATGATTCGTTTCGACGACTGAACATTAATTGCTACAAGTACAAGTAGGTCATTAGAACAGACCCAAGATTTCGTGACCTCCGAGGAAGTATCATTTACTTTCTTGTGAACCATTCGGGAATTACGACAATTGTGATTTTATTAGTGTTTAGAGTTGTTCATTGCTTGTGGCAATGGGTGTAAATGGACTGCTCTATTCTACAGGTCAAGTCGCGAAAAGATGGAATTCGATAAGAATTCCGAACATTTCAAAGTAGAATTATTTTTTATTTTTTTTACGGAAAAAATTTATTCAGTTTTTCTCAATCCGGAAGTCTCAAGATATTTATTTTTACTGCTATATGAAAATGAGTTGAAAACAACATTCCACGATTGTAGGACATTAGGAGATTTCTGGTTAATGGCCCGCGAACTTTTTCAGAATAAAGTGGAACGTCTTTAATAAGCACTGCGCTTGAGTTTTTTATTTCCACCGAACTTTATCATCACACTGTGAATCTAATATTGGCAAAATTAATGCTAATATCAAACTCTCAATTTTTATTCGCATTTCTGTTGAGAAACTGTTTTTAATTACACGACTTCTCCACTTTTCGAAAATCAAGTCTTCCCAATCTTGCAAACTTTATTTAAAAAAAAAAGGCATATCGTGGCATACATAAAAAACAATTTTTTTTTCTACAAATGTTCTATTATATATAGAAACCACAATTTCGTAAATTTGAATTATTTCGATGAAATTTATATTAAAGAATACAATGAAAAAAGAAAGTTTTTCAAATTTTCAACTCATTTTAGAAAAAAAAAGCATCATTTGCCGGGATGCAAATTTCTGTACTGTAATGCTATGAACAATGTTCCCTCTTCCATTAAGTATGATTGATCTTTCAAGATCTTTGTCTCATTTTGAAGTCTCTATTGAATGACATTTATGAATACATTTTGTTTTATTTCAATACATCGTTGAAAAAAAAAAGAAAAAAACGTATTATCGACCCGAAAGTACGACAGGAATGTACGAATAACTCGAGGCGTTGTTTTAGCCACTGGATACAAGTGCGTATTTATTCGTCTGGAAGAACTCGCAACCCTTTTCTTTCTCTCTTTCCGACTCGAGCACATATTCATGCGAAGATTCTCCCACCGTTTTGTCGAACAACAGACACATCAAGAGATCTTTTCCCTTCTCTCCAAAAGTTTTCCCTTCCACCGGCCACCACTTTTTTCCCTACCATCTCGTACTCTCGGTAACGTCGCATTCACGAAAGACTAGCAAGATCATTCTCTCTTTCGAGTAAAACGAAGTAAAAGCCGGGAACCGTCCGCTTCAGTTTACAGAAAGCACCATGCGTTCGGTGAGTACGAAACTCATCCAATTTGCGATTTCAACTTTTATTTCATATTACTTTTTTTTTAGTATTACATTTTCGGTGGTGGATTAATTTTCGTGCTCGAAAGTGACAGTGTGTTTTTTTTACCGTTCATTTAAATGAGCCGGAAGTTTGAGGATACTTACGAAGAAAAACTTAATTTATCGGTTAAATAAGTTTTTTTTCGTAAAAGTGTTTTTTTTTTGCTCCTTTACGAGACCGCAGGAAAAATGTTTTTACAGTTTCAATAACAAGTTGTATTTGTCGTATTATTATGATTGAAATTTCGGTTAAATTTACATTATTTGAAGCGAAATGACGAGTGTATTCTAAATGAGACTTTCGATGAACATTTGAATCCAATGAAATTTCGCGCCATTCCCACACGCGCTTGGTGTCAATCAAGCAACTAAATTTCAAGGATTTTACGTTTTAACGATTATATATTTCCTTCAAATAGGTTATTGTTTCATAAAAATTACGTGATTGGAGATAAGGATCACCGACTGTATACAGCTATTATCGGATTGATTTTTTTTTAAATATAAAATTGAAGAAAGTTGTTGCTTTCTGCGAGAATTTTCAAAGTCATCGAACGATAAGCGGGCCGAGTTGGAGAGTTTTCCATCGGCAACAGTTCACGCAAAAGTGGTCGATAGTGAGTCATATATATGAGAGTTGAGAGTTCCATTGCCTCCGGAGAGTTTCGCGGCGACAACTTTCTTCTCCCATACGCATTATCCGACCGTGTCGAAGAGAAGATTCGCGACTCTGACTCGGAAATGTAATGAAATTTAAAAGAGATTCCAATAAAATCAATATTCACGACGTTTCATATTTCACTGGAATCAAAATCGTTACAGTCTGATTACATTTAATGTTAATAATTGGGACGTAATGATTCAATCATTTGAAATAATAATAAATGAATGATTAAATGAACTTGTTATGGTAGTAAACTAACACATTCGAACTAATCATTTTAACGTGCCACTCAACGACGTAGAAAAACTAAAACCAAACAATATTTGGAAACGGAAATATTATTTTAAATGACTGTCATTAATGATTTCGTACTTTGGATAAACAAAACATTCCAAGCATTTTTGTTCCATTGGTTTTTATAGAAGAATCAATGAATCATTGATCAATGTGACGTCTTTTCAAAAAATATTCTCAGCGAGACCTTTTATGAGCACAATGAATCGATTAGTGATGAGTAATTAATTGATGATTTTGAATCTTGAATAGCCATTTCAAAAATTTCTACAATTGTGCCTTGCCTATTGTAAAGGAGAACCGGCTCGTTGAAGATTATTAGCAATAGAGAGTCGCGTCCGAAAGTACAATTCAATAAAAATTGAGAGCAGGTGGTGAAGTTGTTGGCGAGACGCTTTCGCATTGGAGATAAAAAGTTTCAAGGGCACCGGTCAGGCAATTTCATAACAATGAGGTATTTTGAATAAATATACTAATTTCTGCATTAAAAAAGTGGGGTACGTAGGAAATAATTTCTCGAAAATAATGACATGTGAAAATTGGTGATTTTTTTGGACTGTTCATTAGTTTTATTACTCTCGATCTCAATGAGGCAATTTATATTAATTAATTGATGACACTTCTGTGTCGATCATACGATGAAATTTTGTATATTAATTCCCTAATCACTTTAGAAGCTCCGAAACTATTGACCACATAATTTCGAAAGTGAATAGACTAAAAAACTTTTTCAATAATTTTTCCTCAAATTCAGATAAAGTTATGAAGTCATTAATTATTTACATGAAATTTCTATAATTGATTCATTAATGATACAAAATAGCCGGCTACGATTTCTTGTATCTTCTCACTAAATGGTTTTAAGATTAAACGACTAATTAGTATATTGAAAGGATTAACATTTTCTGAAAATTATTCTAACCACGAGGTGTAAAAGTTATGAATAGCTATGACAAATGATTTTACATAACGAATCTATCTTCTTTAGAAAAACATAAAAAAAAGATTATTTTTATGATACCAAAATTTGTTTTTAAAATTTTTCAATTTTAAATAATCTAACTTAGAAAATAGACTGAAATTTTGTAGAAATTTCACAAAATCGTTCGCTAAAGAACATCGGCAAAAAAAAAATCATTAAACAAGGCCATAAAGGGTGTTGAATTGAAATGAGTATAGGTTGTTTTCTCTTTATTCTCCTCTAATGAGTGTTGTTGATCGTCAAAGAAAGAAACTTAGAAAAAACGTCTGACTAACGGAGGCAAATTCAAGGAATTTTAATCTTGATTTGCCATTGATCGGTTTCATGATCAAAAATTGCCCATGCACTTTTTGAATTTGATATCAATTAATTAGAATTTTCATTTCTCGAAGCTGCTCTGTTTCAACGATCTCGAAATAATTCTGCAACACTTCGGCACGCGACTGGCATAAATTTATAATTTTGTCGACCCAATTGGTATGTGGCGCGTATGTGTATGCTGCATAACACGAGAGACGAGCTCATGTACATGCAATTTTGCTATGAGCGCAATTAAATATAATTGCATTATTGGAACTGACCGCGACGAATGGCCATTCTGACACACGTGTGTATATATACATGTATATATAATTATTTATAAAAATATCTATATCCTAAAAAATGTTAAACCAAAAGCACGCGATAAATAGACTTGAAACTTGGGAGTTTGTGGTGCGAGACTCAATTCATGAATCTCAATGGATATAAAAAAGCGAATCGAAGAGAAAACGTGTTGAATCGTAAAAGTTCTACTGAGCAGAGAATAGAGAAGCGGGGAAGTTTCGTTAGACCGCGCCTATTCGTAAACAAAGTGAGAATGAACCTAAAGATATTCCATGAGACCTCGCTCGAGGGCACTTTGACCCCTGTAAAAGTTTTGTTCACCTTTGCACGTACGGATAGACACAGTCACAAATACACAAGCACTTCGTCTCTCGGAGAAAGTAATTACTTGCGTTTAGACATTTGGTACGTGTGTGTAATTTCATTGAAACGGGTATGACAGAAAGACACGAGAAACGATAAGCAATGTCACCTTGTACATTGTGGTCCGTTAGGATTCCGGGCTTTGTCCTGAGAATCATCGGTCCAATGACTTTTCGAGGTCATCGTCCTCTTGGTATGTCAAAAATCCAATATTAATTTAATCATTTATTACGATAATTAAAAGTCTATCGTTTGGTGATTACAATCGATTTTGTTAATGATTCTTATCATTCGATTATCTTAAAACGAACCCAAAACGAGCCTTGGGGATATTGCGTTCGATAATTTATCTTTTTTGCATGAATTGTATATTTTTGTACAATTTGTTTTTGCCTTATAATAATTCACACTATAATTTTAAATCTTGTGCCACAATGTAATTCCAATGAATAGTAAATACATTTCCATTCGTGCACATTTAACTCTTCAAGATTTGTGTTTACTGCGCATGGATTTTTGCTCGTTAAAACTATGGCGGGAAAAACGTTTATTCGCTCAAACGCGAAAGATTCAGTGCTTCGATAAAATGCCCGCACATACTCTCACATCACTCTCGCTTCGTGAAGTTCAATCTCTTAAATGCTCTTACTCTCTGCTGAGGAGGTTTCCGGCGAAATGCATGAGCCAAGATCCATGGATCTGTTCCAGTTCACTCGACTCTTTTATAATTTGTTATATTTATATATACATACATATAAATATATATATATAATGGATGTATGCACCGATGTACATCCTCGATTTATTCAAGCCTCGAGTCCGATTGATCACACACAGAGATCTCACTCTCGTCGAGCTATGTGTAGAGTCCTGATGTGCGGTCTCCAGAGTATATCGAGACGTTGCGCCATCGAAACTCTTCTTAGCCGATAAACCACGCCGGTTCGGCTTTCACCGAGCTCCCAGGCTCAACTATATATTGTATTACCATATATACTTTTGCTTATATTTGTATGCCATATGGATAAACGTGTTATGTATACATGTGTATATGCGCCTCACATATTTCTGGCACAGCGGGAAGAACAAGTTGCTTTATACCGAAGTGCATTCTCGTGCCTTCCTTGCATTGATGCGACGACGATACGCAGTTTTTTGATTCATCCGGTGATCGGACGAAAGAAATATCTCCAATGATTTTTCGTCTACGTGTGAATAATGACGGTAATTAAAAATACATATGAACGCAGCTGCAGCCATTACAGATGTAATTTTTCAAATTTCGCAATCTTTCGATCTGTCAATCAATTAAATAAAAACAAATTTCGAATGAATATATTTAAATTATTCTCAAATCAAGTAGAAACGTAATTGACTCAAATGACCAAGAATTTCATGCTCTACTAATACTAATGCTTTTTACCAATTCCGTTGAACTGTATTCTTTTTTTTCTTCAATCATTATATAGTGTTGGAAGAAGAGGTTATCGAATATACTTATTTTCATAAAAGGAAAATTTCTATTGATGATCACAGCCGCGTTATATTTGAATATTCAGAGTAGAAAATACTTCTTATTCTTCGCATGTTTGGATGAATTTTTTGCACCATTATTTTCTACACGCGCGAATAAACATTTTATTATTAATGCGATTGAATATATTGTTGCTTCAATTTGAATACGAATGAAAAATCTCGTCTAATTATGACTGTATTTCGTTTGTATGTACTATTGTACTATACGCTTTTACGATGTTCAATTTGCATTATTCATCGCCAAGGACGAGGCTAGCAACGATGCATACGATAACATGAACGCCCGTTCAGTTAAAATGCACTTTCACACGGAAAAAGAAATGAAAACTACGAGTGAAAAGTGAAAAGAAGACGATGAAAGCATAATAAGGGAGGCAGGGAAAAATGACTCGCAGGCAGACGAACGACGGTGAATCCCAGCCTCGTTGGTGATTATTTTTTGATCGACATATTACTCAATGATAAATTCCACAAGTTTTTAATTAAGATCAGAGCCTCGTGGGATTATGGCAGCTTCATAGATTAGAAGCTAATAGATCGGAATTTATTCACAAATTACGTCTCAAGCTCATAATCGACGTATAACTACTTGACAAATATTTCGAATAATTAAAATCTCCATTTCATTTAATTTTGTTTCACAGTTAAAGATTTATGTACGTGGGAAATTTTGCCTACATATTTTACGTAGAAGGAAAATATGGATATTTCTTGCTGATTAAAATCGGTATGGTCGAGAGCATTTTTACATAATAAGAAAACATCACACAATTTAGATAGCGAAATTAATTAATAAAACTAGTTTATTTGCCTCATTATTCCAACAAATTTGATAATCAACAAAAATACTGCCGACTGAACATCGTTCAAATACTTTTCTAAATTGTTGAGTCTGTTTCAACTTCACGATACGAGAAAAAAAAGCTGTCAAACGTTCCATATTTTCGAGAAGAAAAGCGAAATTATTCTAAAGAAAGATCAAAGAAGAAAAATAATAGTTTATAAAATGAGTACAGTGGATAGTTTGATTCTCAAAGGTATTTCCGTTAATAATCGTCGTTAATCAGCTCGCCCATATATGGGAAGCCCGTTATGGAACAAATAGGACTTGACACCGTGAGAGAGGGAATGTTAAATGTGAAGGACGTCGAATGGTGGATTAAAATCTAATCGATCGTTATATCTCCGTGTATGCATGCGTGTATATAATCCTTCGAAAAATGAGCCTCGAACTCCTGAGGAGCAAGTTCAATGTAACCCGTTAAGAAATCCAGTTTACGACGTAATGTATTAATATGCGTGTATTATTCTCCTTTGTATATGTTCACACATGTATACGCATATACAATTAGATGTGTCCGAAGATATTTTATGAATGGGAAAGTTGTGCCGAAATCAGCCACTGGCACAAATTCATAACTATATATGTATATATTTATATATACACATGCGCAAAACATATGTGCATACAAGTATTTTCGGCTTTCGAAGCTTTCGCGGCCCTCCCATTTAATTTCGAATCTCGCGATCTATCTCTCTTTTCGATTTATGGATATACATTTATTTTTCTTCACGCTTCCATACGGCATATCTAGCTACATATATATGCCCATGTGTGCGTAACTACTGATTTGTATATGGATCATTCCAGGTCCAGCAATGGAGGCTGTTGTTAATTATGATTTTTCGGTTAATATATAATTTTGGGTGAATATGGTCAGCTAGAAGAAGCCGAAAAATAGTAAGAGCTGAATAAATGAAATAATTTATATCTATTGAAGCAATCGTATGAAGGTTCCTCCGTCATCGCGAATACACACATTTTGTGCAATGTTTGCCATTTGATGTATTTAAATAAAAGTGGATCATAGCCCCGTTGTACGAGATCGTTAAAAGACTGGTTGTTTTGTATAAAAATGGCACAACATTTCATTTAGATGATATTTTGCATAGTGACAACAATTACCTAAAATTAAAAGTTGGCTCCCGTTTCTATTATTGTGTAACGGTAATTTTTCAGTTTTCTCCGTGTGACTACGAACAAAGTTCAGCAAAATGGTCGAGTAGTTTTCGAAATTCATGTGGTAAAAGTTCTGTTAAGTGGTAGTCTATTCACTAACTCATGTCACGGTTGTGTGCCACTTTTTGGCATTGAAAAAAAACGCTGGTAAATTTTTTCAAAATGTATCGGGAGGTAGTTTAATCATCAATAAAATTGCAAGCAAATATTGCTGCAAATGATCTATTCATTCAAAGCTTTGCGAATTTTTTTTATGATTGCAAATGGATTCACCAAAACTAATATGAAAAATAATTTTACGATCATTGTTGTCAATAACAGCTCAACAATGTTTAATCAGAGTGTTCGTAGCGTCCGTGTAACGAATATCTGAGAAACTTCTGTCATGATGATTATCATTGGCGAAGTTTATTTAATGAATATGAGCATAATTTACTGTTATATGCTTAATATAATTATTTTCGGGTGGATATCAGTTTGTGATTCCGCATGAAATGGCCTCAATGCTTGGAGGTTCCACATAATAACGATAGAACGACGGACAGAGAGAAAAAGAGAGAGTGAGAGAGATCTCTTTTCCTCGGAGGTCCATTTAAAAAATACCGAGCGTGGTGGACGTAGCGGGCAAGTTCACGGGAGCCAGGCCACGAGGATCTTCTCCGTGAGCTTAAAGTCCTCTCGACATACTCTCCGCGCCCGAGTAGAGTGAAAGTGCCGTGTGATCATTGCTTCTTCGTTTTTTCTCCCACCCTCGATCGACCATGATGTATGTACCTTACACATTTGTGCACCTCCATACAATACATATATTTACAAATATGTATGTATGTTGACGATTTCTTGACGCGAATTTATTCTTATTTTATTCTTTGCTTCTTTTGTACTTTGCCCCAGCGAGTTATGTGTCGTGCAGGAAGAAAACGAACTCACGAACGATCATTTTTTAAACTTTGCACTCTTATGGGATTACCAACGTACTTACTGTGTTCCCAATGAGATCACTCATTTAAATTTATACACACACTCACGTATAAATTTATCCGTGTACAGATATTATAATGATAACAATGTAAAATAACTTGAAATATATACACACCACATACGTTATGCATTATTGTTATGGCTCACCATGCATCTTGTCAATTAATCATTCGTGCGATCTCTTCCCGGGTGCACATGAGCTTCGTAGCTACTTCAGTCGGTCAATGATTTCGTATGTATACGTGCATGCATGCAGCGGTACATCACGGGTAGGCAGCATTGACCACATGGTCTAGCGATGACTCGCCGATAATCCCTGGTAGTCTTTAGAGAGTGCAATTTGCCTGTGGGAAGACTCCAGTATGAACTTAACCCTCAACTACTTTTCAGAGATATAATAAATAATATATTGGTCGTTACTTCGCCAAAGCTTCCGAAGTAAACACAGCGAAGTGTTACGAGGATTTTTCAAATCCTTGCACTGACATTCAAAATGATTTTTGGGTTCTCACATTATTTGTCCAAACTTTGGAGCTTCTGCAATGTTTTTTCGTCAATCTTCTCAACATTCACTTTTCATGTATGAATTGCATACATTTTTGGGTACTTTTTACTTGGATCTTCTGAGGAGATCGTAAAAAATGCACTCAGGCTTGTTCTAGCGCCAGGAAGAGAAAGGTTTTTTTTTCTTTGTACCTTGTTTTAACCTTTGTCTATGCACCGAGGATATAAAATGCCTCGTAAAATCATATTTCCATGTTAATTATGTACAAGCCATGTGTTCTATCCTAATCTTATCCTATCACACGTATTAGTTACGTGTAATTGAGAAAGCTGACTAAATCTTGGGCTCTCACGGGCTTTTTCTCCTGCTTTGTTATCGATCGTGCGTAATGTTACGAAGTATTCTCTTAATTGAACGCTTAGGGCATGTTTCGCGGTCGTGACGTCGCGACAGCAGTTTCCTTTGAAAAACATTGTGTTCAATTAAAATTAGGCTAACATCAATAAAATTCGGTGTACAAAAAATCATTTGACGATTAGTTGTGGAAAAGATTTGTGTTATGCATAAAAAAATATCTTAAAATTAATTCAGGGAAACACAACCTTTTCAAAAATGATACACAAAGTATGAGAGTACATTTTTTAAGAAGGTTTCAAGAGGTTAATGAAAAGCATTTCCCTGAACATTTGTTGATAATAATTGTGCCTAAAATTTAGCTTACGATTGTATTGATTGTTAAGTGTCGATTTATTGGCAGCTGTGATGTAATTGAGTTCAATCAAATAAGGTCTAAATTCTTTTCATTATTATTATTTTTATAGTTATTTCAATTCACAAACGTAGACGGACATGTTTTTTTTTATTACTTCAATGAAACCTCGATAACAGTTTGAAATAGTTATATAATATATTCTGTCAATTGAGTGCCACGGGAAACAAGAAAAGATTCAAAAAATCTAATTATCATATTCGCAAAACAACTACGGAAAAAAACAGCTATATATCAATCCAGACTTCGAATTTTATTTCCCCGAGTATATTCGCTTGAGAAATTCTACAGGGCAAAGTAAAGTTTATTCTTACTTTTTATCTGGCTTTTTATGCCACTCAAGAATTCGTCTAATTCGTAAGAATTCGTTAGTTTTTTTTTTAACTCTCATTTCGATTGTTTTTTTTCTTGTTTTTTTTTTTTTTTTTTTTTTTTTTTTCAATTAACCCAACCATAACCTTTTTATCCAACAATTTTACGTGAAAAAATGTTATGACTAACGTGAAATATTTCTTCAAGACGGCATTTTGCAAACTAAAACTCGGACATTTTACGAAAAAAAATCGCATTAAGAATTCTCCAATTTCCAATAATAAAAATACGATCGTTTTCACTTTTTTCTCCTCACGTAATGAAATTTATTACCTAATAAAGAACCAATCATCAGTATAATTGGACACACGTGGATATCCACAATTTCAATCCGCAGTTACGTAAATCAGGAAATTTTTGGCAGTCCATTTTGATCTCGGGATCGTTCGAAAACGATTAAAATGATACCACAAAAAAAGAATTAATGAACTAGAATATATTGTTATGTGTAGTCGATGATGAAAGCGGATCACGGAAGAGTGAATACGTGGAAGATTGATCCAGGCAGCGGTAAGAGGGATTTAAAAAATTTGGTATTCGATGACGTGCATAATTCGGTCAATGAACCGAGTTCACGTGCATTTAATACATGAGAATCTCATCTTTCTTACCGCGTCAGGGCGTGAGTTATTGTGGATGCGTGGGCCGGAATATTTTTTTATTATTTTCATTTGTTTTTATTCTTTTGAAAGTGAATCCCTCGAAAGAACTCACGTCGGATTTACGAACGAGGAACACATCTTTCTCCTGAGAAAAGAATCTTTTATCTTTTATGCTTGAGAAGAAATCATTAAAATAAGGGTTTTTTTTAGAACGTCATTATGAGAATGAAATAAAAATTCAAATAAATAAATGTTTAATCAGAACAACAATAAATAAATGAAAAAAAATCATTTATATTTCATTCTGCGATTGAACACGTATTCCATCCCTATGAAAATAAAAATCATTAAAAGCAATTAATGAGATACGATATATAATTATCAGACCCGAAAACGCGTTAAAGAAAAATTCTGAATCCAGTAGTTGGTTTATTTTGTAGTTTAGAAAGTTTTGGGAACAGGTTCATCATTGGCCTGAGGCGTGTCACATAATCGTAGCTCACGATTTTTTTTTCTTTCAAGACCTATACCAATTTGACTTGAATGAAAAAGACATAATTTTGGACATGTCCATCCGGAATTGGAATATCCGAATATTGTGAGATCTGGGACGATAAAGATTCCCTTGGATCTTTATCTACTTAATTTGATGTCGCTAATTTTATGACTGTATTTTTATGGAGGAAATGCATTCGTTGCTAGTACGGCCAATGTATTTTGCAGAAAAGTATATCTCTTAATTAATTATGCTCCGTCAATATAATTTAATTCATCAAATACTTCTTAATTGGCTATGTTTCCATTAAACGTTTTTGTCGTTCAGCAGGCCCAGTTTAAGATCAATCTTTTCAAAAGAGTACATAATAAAAATTCAATTTAATTCGTAGACGTCGATTGTAAAATTGTACGTTATAAAATTCTCTCGAAATTAAAAAACCCTCATTCGATTGACTTTAGATTTCGGAAAATAATGCAAAGTTAAAGTTTAATTAAATGTGACGAAAATAAGAGAAGAGACACGACGACGATCATACCAGTAATAAGTTTAGCCTCGCTTAATCATCGTGACTCTTAATCTCATACTAGTGATCATCGTAGTCATACAAACTGTTGAGTACACCGAGAGGCGGCACTTTTGAGTCTTGGTACTCACGGGAGAAAACAAAACGATCGAGACGTGAAACTCTTGCCCGTTTTATTCGTGACATCGATCTTGGTGATAAAACCCTTGATGGCCGCACAAGAATTTTATACATGGTTTTAGAGCTATTAGTCATCACAACGTATGGTGGTCAGCGAAATATGCACAGAATGTTGTTTTTATGCATGGAATTCTTCAATTTGACAACTCATTTTTAGTTATTGTAAATGTGAAGAGATTGCAATATTAAAAAAAGGGGTTTTACTCTTTTTTCAAGTTCAGCCTGGATCATGTGCAAAGTATGATTATTGTCCTATTTTAATAGGATTAAATTTAATAGGATTAAAATCCTATTCAATAGGATTTTTTCTTGGCTCCAAATCCTAACATTTGGAGCCATCAAATTAAAAAATGGCTGTAGATTGTTTTATTTCTTCTTCTCATTATTGTGCGTTATTATCATCAGCGGTATTCGGGCATTGAATATTTCTTCGAAATGATAAAAAATGCTCGAAACGTGCGTTGAAAGAAGAGAATAAAACAATGATTCCCGCGAAAATGTATGAATTTCGTCGGGAATAATTCTGTTTCTTAATAAATTATCCACGAATCATGGTCTTCATTCAATTATTTTATTGGATTAAAATTGGCAAGTGACGAAGAAGACTGAAATGATTTGATGATCGATAGAAATAAGTATGCGCGCGGCTCTGTTTATTAGAGACAATCGCAGCTATTGAAAAGTCGTTGGGGTGGCCAACGACTGTACCACTTTCTACAAGCGGTCACGAGGAGGCGATAGAAAGAGAGAAGAATAAGACCCGTGGATAATCGTGGGCGCTTCAAGGATCATCTTCGCGTTGAACATTGCTTCAGTAAATATATACATATATGAGTCTCGGTGTTGGCTACTGGCAGGTGGCCAAGTAAGATCGTGTGAAAGCGCCGGCGAATAAACTTTCGATACGCTCGTTCCACGAGAAGTCCAAGCCGATAATATAAAAGTTTAGATGCACGCGATTTTTTTGTTCGCAGATTTAATTTTCTTCTTCCGAAATCGGAATTTCATTAGTTCGGGCAAATGGTTGAAAAAAATATTCTCCCGATAGTATCAACATAAAAACCTGGTGCAGAAAGTGTTTCCCTTCTGTTTTTATAATTTGATAAATTACTACTTTACGGTCTTTTCATTTATTTTTGCATTCTTTTGAAACTAAGACTTGCATTTTCTAATGAAGAAATAGTCGATAAAGAAATGTGAGCACAAGAACAATTGACGATGAATACATGTTGTCGTCGTGAGGTAGACAATTTTCTTGTTTTTCGTTGCTAAAGGTCCATCCTATTATTACGGTGGGTGAGCTCTTATCCAGAAATCGTAAGAGTACGAGAAACAATGATGCGGGAAAGAGAGAAATTGAACGTTGGGAAGGGGTGCGGCGGCGCGGACCCCGAGAAACGCCGTGACTCTCTTCGTAAATGTCAAGTCGCGATTTTCTCCGGCATCATGGAATTACGTTAACATTTATGTATATACATATTTGTGTACCCAGCAAGTGGTGAATTTTATGGCGTGGGACCATGCTAAATCTTCGACTTGCCTCCATTCCTTGTACGTGCGTATATAAATATACGTGTGGATGGGCATTTATGAATGTGATTTTAAAAGAAAATATTTTAATAATTTATGCATCATACGCACAAGCGACCATTTTTGGGTAGAACTTTAGATCGAATCAATTCAATTAGTATTCGATTGTCAAAAAATGAATTACTACAACTATTCGAATCAGCTGAAAAGCCCGAACACAATGAAAAACGGTCAAAATAACCATAACGCAGTAATTGATATATTGAGGTCATTCATCAAGTTTCGCCAAAGTACCCCGAGAGAAAAACAAAAATGAATTCTGCAAGCCCGTGGTATATAAAGTTACACCTGACCGCTATATGTATGTGGTAGAAAGTTCCATGGAATTTTCGTAATTGCCTTGTACACGTTATGAGATGTCGTAAGTTATAAATGCCCCTCCCTGCTTACACGCATACTTCTGACTATCTTCGTGGCCTAAAAAGAGAAAAAAAAAGATGCGAAAATTGATCTTGCGATCCTTATTTTTGAAAACGTCCCATCAAAAACAAACCTGACGGATTCGTTAAAACGAAATTGCTAAATAACAAAAATGACGATACAATGATCGTGAGAATTCACCACAAGTACAATTATCATTGTTGTTATTATTATTATTATTCTTATAAGACGCTATGAATAGAACGAAGAAAACAAAGATTTGGAGCCATATTTTGCCATACCTAAACTTTCATGCATGTGACTTAAAATATTCATCCTCGTGAATAGAAAAAAAACACACGCACACACACAACAAATATGCTTGAGTTATTACTTAATTTTCCCCTTTAACTTGCGATTTACAATTATAATTTTTCGAACGACCAAAAGCCAAAGGAAGCTCGAAACAGTGAGAACGTAATAGATACGTGTCATGATGAAATAGTTTCCTTAAATTAATTGGGCCATAGAGATTATGGACTTCCGGCAAATGACACGAGAGTTAGTTCAGGTAGAACAATACAAAAAATCTCACGAAAATCTAATATTGTAAATTATTTCACGAAAAGTATAGGTTTTTATTCTTTGTAAGCATCCATAATACGAACAAGGATAATACTAAGTAGAATTATAATAATAATAAAAATAATTGCGGAACGTTTAAAAAAAAAATTATTCCAATGAAAAATTGTTGACGTGAGCTTCTATTCGATTTTTCAAGGACTATTCACTTTTCATCGCGGATTTCGCTGTATTGGCGAACACACAATATTGAGCACGTCTCTATAATTGATCACTTAATGGTGAGGTTTGTCTCCTTTTCTCTTTCGAAGAAACCTCCCGAGGACTTTCCCCTCATACACGTTTATATATAGATATATATATATATATATATATATATCTTCGTAAGCTTTTACATTTTTCACCCGAGGCCATTGAGGAACACGCTTGCAGCGTGTCCTCTTCGAAAATGATATTCACTTTTTTTTTGCCTTGTCGTTTAGAGGTTCGTAAGTGGCGTATCAACATAGCGGTAGCCGGTACGGATTGCGTTGCGGGACAAATGGCCAAACGTTTGTGTGTAGAAAACATTTTTTCGTCTCGCGTTTGTATTTTTTTTCTCTCTCTCTAATACGTAGATTGACTACAACCGCGTGTGCGTGTAAACATACGCGTTTGTGTGCGAGGATGGATCGTGGAAACGGTTTCGCTCGTACGACCGTGTTTCATTTCACCCAACGAGCATGAAAGTCAGAAGCGTAAACAAGGCGGTTCTCTCGTGTCTCGTGAGACATCATCTCTCTTTGTACACGTGTTAATATATTTATGTGTGTATTTGTGTATAGGCAATTCCACGTTTTTCTTTGCAGTATCGTAAAAGAAGAGAATAGTTTTTGAAATTAGGGAAAAATAAATATTAAGTACTTTGTGTAACGTTAATTCGAGAATTTCCATGGGAAATATGTACATATGAATAATTAAAATAATTCGATCATCCAATACGCATAAGTACTTCATTTCGACACGTAAAACTCTGCATTCTCGACCTCTATTTTCACGTTTTTAGTTAAGTTTTTGTTAGATTTGTATTCACAAAGACCCCAATTGCCGATGATCTATGATCATGTGGCAGATTTACTACTATACATAGAATTGCTGATACACCATTTAGTTATAGCCAACGGCTAAAATGACTTAGTAGAAACGTGCGAACCTCGCCTACGCGAACTCAGCGCAGAGGTTATTCAAAAGATTATATACGCATGTGTAGCCTCGAGGTTGTCGAACACATTATATGCGTACACAGTGCGAAGTGTGGCAATAAACGCATTCACATTATAATTCATACACACAGTCGCAAGTTTCTTTAACGATTGACCATTACTTTTCTTCTTCCTCTTCTTTTTTTTTCGATTTTTTTTTCCACCAAAGAAGAAGGTGCATACGTGTCCATTTATACACCCGCGTGAAACCACAGGCTTAATTACAAATTCCGCGCAAATGAAGAATACTTCGATACTTAACGCTATTTTCAAAAGACGTGTTCATAATAAAGCAATCGTAGAAATTGTGACGTTGGATAATTTCTGCTTCCTCGTCTTATCTTTATTTATTTATTCTTTGTGGACGAACATCTTGTGCAATTACACTCGAAATTTTTTTATAATGATCGAGACACGAAGATTGTTTCAATGACATCAAATTATATGCAATGAATATTGGCATACATTTTTGCAATTGCAGAAAACTTCGTGTTTGAAAATCGTACGTAAATTTTTTGGTTGAGAAGAATTATTCTACTTCGTTGAATATTTGTGAAAGAGGTTCGTTCCACTTTTTCATTAAACTTTTTTTCACTGAGCCGTGTTTTTGTCTTGCCGGAAGGGAAAAAGGAAAATCCACGTTTCCTCGCAGGTTATTTGGTCAGCAATATGACAAAATTTACATTTAAAGTGTTTCATTGAAATTAAATGAGTAATTAAGTAAAATTTTGAAAGAAAAAATACAAAAGTTTGCTGTGATATCTCGTCAGTGTCGATCGTGGGGTTTATCGGTCTCGAAATCTGGGTTGTTTCGTGGATTGTCATGCGAGAAGAGAATGAAAGGAAGAGAATACTTATGGCGCGGAGGAAAGAACGAAGGAGGCGGCCAGTCAGAAGCGTGTAACTTCTGGCTGTTTTGACGATACATTATAAGTCATTCGGAGACACAATACGAATGAAGACACTCGGACAAAAACACGCACACACGGACGACGTAACAGACAAAAAAGTGATTAGCATATTCGTCTCTTTCTAAGTGAATCCATTCACCGTATAGAGAATGTTTTGAAGCTCGACCGGCCGTCAACAAATGTTAATATATTGTAAAAATTAATACAAATGGTACGTTGATAAGTATATCCAAGGTTTTTGACTTTCTACACGCGATATGTATCTGTGTGTTTATATAAATGATAGACGTATACGTCGCTCGATGAAGAAAATACGCGAGGACGTGTCTCTGGACGTGTAAATGAATTCCCATAATCGGGAAAGAAGAGGCGGGAGAAAACAAAAACAAGGAGAAAAGGAAGAAGGAAAGTTACGTAAACTCGTGTAAACGCCCGGTTGCGTGTCCCCTCAACGATCTCCTTGTTATTTGACGTGGCTGTTGCCACTTGTGATTCTTTTAACCACACTGTACACACTACGCACTAAGAAAGTTCCACAAAGCCTATATAGAATCGTCGTGAAGATTCCATATTCCTTGTAAATTCGTCATCGCTTTTAGGAAAGAGAAAATGCCCCAAAGCAACCAAATATATTGGGCTTCTGGAATATTTTAAACTGCATTTTTCCCATGGAAAAAAAAAAAAAAAAAAAATCATACCCACGTGTATATATCCGCGCATGTACATGATTAGTTATATATTATGGCGTTAATCATACACAAGTGGAGCTTCCAGCAATCCGTAATGATCATAGTAACCATCGTAAATCATGTGAACGAAATTTTTCACGAGCTATTACGATATTACTCGTGCTTGAATATAACCTCAAATTAAATGCCACATTCCTATTACATTTTCTTCATTCTCGCCAATTGTCTACGCTTGAACAATATTTTACTTTTTACAAAAGTTTTTGTCTCATCAAAGGTATAATCTTTTTTAGTGGCATTTATGATGAAGCGTTTGAAGCATCCTCGGATGTCTAAATGTTCGATGATTATAGTACTTTAAATCGACACTCGGTCTATTTTCTTCTCTTAAGAACCATTAACATTTCACTCGACAATGTAATTTGATACGCGGTCGAATGAAATATCAGTAAAACGCTAATTCACATACAAATTAATGGTCATTTCCTCAGGTTTTT
This sequence comes from Campoletis sonorensis, assembly GCA_013761285.1. NCBI lineage: Eukaryota > Metazoa > Arthropoda > Insecta > Hymenoptera > Ichneumonidae > Campoletis > Campoletis sonorensis. The sequence goes on along the minus strand of JACEOJ010000206.1, from coordinate 2,291,547 downwards.
ATTCATTAGTGAGGGGAAAAAAACATTAACATTATTTTTCTTTACGGATAATTGAGATACTTGACCGAAGTTAACATTTTTCAATGGTATTTTTAATTTCCGGGTAAATTTGGTTCTCTCGTCTTATATCACGTAATGCATTAGAATTTTCGGTCTGTTTAGTTCTTTTATGAATGAATTGCGCTAATAAACGACGATTCGAGGGAACATTAGATTCCAGCTTCATCGAGAAGTCCCTAGAATAATAGAATTGTCCCAAGTTTTTTTTATGAGCGTCTTCCACTGATTTCCGGATCGTAATTTTTCGTTTCAATTTCCATTTACTACTTTCCTGAGAAATTCATTCCGAATTGTCTATATTTCCATTTTTATGTGACTTCGGCAATATATTTGACAATTTTTCTCCCATAAATCGATTCTTATGTCTCCTGCCTTGTTTGACCCAGATTCTCGGAATGCACGCGTTGAACCTTATTCCCAGGGTTACAATATTTATTAATATCGTTCATTCTTGGTTTAAATTGTACGCAATTTTGGTTTATTACCTTTAAAATAACTTTTGGAGAATCTTTTAATAATGAAGGCTTTAATTAACTCTGAATTTTTCTTCATTGTTACAGAGAACAGCAGTATCCATCGTAGCAACTTTGCTCGTTGTCCTGATGATCGAATCCTCGATCGCCGAGGATCCTGTTCGTCAAGCACCGATAAAAATAGACAGAAATCTTCGAAAAGCATTGCTAAAAGCACTTGCCGATCTGGACACTGAATCGGCTGAGCAAAAAAATTTCAACGAATCAAGAGATACGAAACTCGATGAAATTGATTTGTCGCCATCGGATGAGACATCCCAGTCAACGGATCAACAAACGAGAGAGCCAACCCGTACTATTTTCTCGTTCGATGATTTCCCAGGCGACGAGGAAACTCCGAACGAGGACAAGTTACAAAATTCTACGTTCGTCGAAACTGACAAATACGAGGGTTCCGAAAATCCACGAGTTACAACGACAACCGAGATTTTAAAATCGCACGATGCAAGCAACTTGAACAACAACAGAGCTTTTCAAGCTCACGACGTTATTTTGAAAGACAAATCGTCTGCGATTTATGACAAAAGTCCCGAAATTGTTTATGACCAACTGGAAACTCGAAGCGTTAAAACATCTAGTGCCCCTAACAATGTGATTGATAATTCGAATAAGAAACCGTCGGGAAATTATCGCGAGAGTTTGGTCATAAGTTCTAGCAACGGAATAGCCACGGCGAATGCCCTGGTTAGTCCGAGTCCAACGCCATCGAGTCCGACCGCATCAACACCGCAGTCAACGAACTCTACATCACAGATCTCAATTTCATCGTCGTCTTCGTCTAGCACTTCGGAAGCCGAAAAAACGAGCAGCAAAGACGAGCAAGAAGTAAAAATCTTTCAAGCTCCATTGGTTGCAGCGTTTACTGTACAGCAAGATGAGCGAGGTGTTCCAAAGAGTATCGTACCGATTTATAGGCCGAGCGGAGATGGTCAAACGTTGACTCTCCAGGAACAATTGGACTTTAAGCAGCAGTTGCTCGAAAGACAGTTGGCCGAATTACAGGCTCAGCAAATACAGCAGACTCAATTTCTCGTGAGGCAACAACAAATTTACGAACAACAACTGCGTCAGAAGCAACAACAGCAACTGTTCTTTCAGGAGCAGAACAGGCTGAAACAGTTGCAAGAGGAACAAGCTCGATTGAAACAATTGGAGGAGCAACGAAATTATCATTTCCAGGCGCAAAAATCTTCTCAGATATTTGCACAAAGTCAGCAGAATGGTCGATTAGCTTTGCAACTACCATTCAAATCTTCCAATGTTAATGTTCAACCAAGTCTGACTCTGGAACTGCCTAAAACAGCGGTCGCTCCTGCTTTCCAATCCAATTTCCAAGATCAACAGAGAATACAGCAGTTGCGCCAACAACAATTGCACCAGCAACAGGCCCAGTTACAACTGCAACAGCAACGTCAGCAACAACTGTTACAACAGCAGAGACTTCAACAGAGCTTTCCCTCTTTCAACACGGACTTTCAACCACCGAGCGCCAGCCCAGCACAGAGATTCAACCGGCAGGAAGCCTTCGGGGCTGTGGGAAACTTCGGTTTCAATGATAATCGACAACAGCACGCATCCAACCAGAGAAATCACTTTGGCTTCAATCCTCAACTGTCTAGAGGACCTCAAACCTTCTCTTACAATTCTCATCACACGCAACAACAACAACAACAACAACAATACCGATCGCAAAGGCCTCAGACACCAGCAAAACAGATACAACATTTGTTATATCAGTCCGGAGTGGCCGGAAACTTAGGAAACGTTCAAGGCACCGGAGGACAAGAAGATTTGAATATTGTTTCCAAAGTTTTGGCCCTCAATGTTGGATCTCTACCAAACAAAAATAACCGTTATAATAACTTTGGAAATAACGCGTGAAATCAGCAGTTATTTACTCACACGTAAAGTCATAAATCGTGTATGTGTGCCTGTGTGTTTGTATGTGTGTGTTTCATTATTCTCGACGATATTATACACTGAACAATCTGCAAAGTCACGAGGGATGCTGGGGTATAAAGAACATTTTCAGATATCGCGTCTGTTCCACAAATGCAATAACACGGTAGATCTGTCAATTCAAACTGTGAACGGCAAATAATAAAAATGGTGAAAACATCGACCAGATTCCATGGTTTAAATGACTTCGCGCGACACATTACAGTAAAATATGGTGAAATCGACGAGAATTTTCACTTAACCGAGTGCAAATTGTTGTTATTATATATTGTACTCCGACGATTCTAACGATGTGCTTCGGAGACTCTTGCGAATTATATTATAAATTGTACATTGAATTACCCCAAGTGCCTAAAACGGTTTGGGAAAAGTTTTTCTTTTTCGTTCTTACTTTTCTGCCTTTCTCGCACTCGAGTTTCTATCTTTAACACGAACGGGTTTGAAATGCTTGGTTTTTAAATCGAGAAACCAAGATGGTAAATTGGAAAAATTCGAATATCACAGAATAATTATTGTATCCTTGTGACGTGGGAATCAAATGTTTTGATTGAATTTTCTAATCTCATATTCCTAACAACTAATTTCAAAATGAAAAATAAAATAAAAATGATAATAATAGGGCGCCGTTTTGTTTTACCAGAACTTTAGTGAATCAGTACATCGCCGAGATTCGGTATGAAAAGAATACCAATTGATATTTTTAGTCGTAAAAATTCGTAGTATATTTGTGGTTAACGTTTTCATGTGAATTATAAATGAGAAACTTTAAATATCAGAGGGACGAATGACTTTACGTACTCTGGGCTGTAAATTATCAAAATCAAAAAGTTTTCGAGCAAATAACACATTGAAAAAAAAATAAAAAATACCAGAACACTGAAATTGAATAATAAAAATGAAAATTCAATCCACCATAATTGACGGAAAATATTTAATCTTCGAAGCAACTAGTTAGCATGCTGAAAATGATATCACGCTGTATCGTACATGATACGAGAATAATTGCATGATTTTCTCTATGTACGAAAAAAAATGAAGACACAAAAAGAGCAGGTGGAAAAAAATAAAATACAAAAAGTACTATCGAGTCAAGAAGGTCAAGAATAACGTTAAAAACATAAATATGATATTTTGAGAGCAGTGAATTTGTAGCGATGGAGAATGATGTTACGATTTTTACGGTGCAGGTTGAAGGTGACTTTCCTTCTTCGTTGGCCGATGTTAGCCGGGGAACGATAGACACGAACGTACATAATTCTCGCTCTTACTATTTCTCCTGTCTTCTCTATAAATACAAAACTAGGAAGCTGCTTAACGAGCCTAATGATATTAATTACGAATCTCGGTCGTGCTCAACGAAGATTCCCTCACAGTATATTTTCCCTGAGCTAATTCCCCCTCTCCAATTACTTACTAGACTCAAGCTCGGCACGACAACGAAGAGAGAAATAAGATTGAAAAAGAAGAGAGAAAAAATAAGGTACAGTTTGTGTCTCTCGCACGAATTTTCCCTCAGGAGCTCAGTGTATGATGTCTTTGCACTATAAACCGTATTACATCAAATAATTCCACATTGCTCTTTTAGTTACGAAAGTACTTCGTTTCCCAGTGTAAACAAACAATGTAACGCCTCATAATAAGGCTGAAAATAATGATAACGACAACACCATAATAATAGTAACAAAATAATGATGATATACAGCCTGGAACATGCGGAATTTCTGTGACGCGAAAGAAAAAATGGAAAAACATCGAACGATCCCTCGTGCAATCGGATTATAACCCGAGAAACCACTTTTCATTGTGCACCTTCGTTATTACAATATTAATCATGTAATTTGTTTTCCATTTGTGCGAATCTCACGACATTATTCGTGCATTCGTAAAGCCCCAATGCTCAAGAGAGAAAGATGTATTGTCGTAATCCTTTATCCGCAACAGCGACGACTTATGCCAGTATGTAGTCTTTTTTTTTTAATCGTTCGTTAAAAATGTAATTTATAAGGCTTGCTTTCCGGCATCGCCTTTCAGGTATGATAAAAAATATAATGTATAATAATAATGATAATAATAATAATAAAGAATAATAATAATAATATATATCCCGATATATTAAATGTTATGTGTCTTGTATGTGTTTGAATAATGGAATTGATAAATGTATAACGGATTACAGGATTAATTGTAACCACATTGAGCTGAACGTATCGCAATGATGTTGAAATTTACATCGTTGGGACGCAACAATATTTTTTTTTTTTTTATGACGGTATGAAATTTGCCGTACACTCAAATTATTATGAAAATTTATTACTTGGTCGTTTGGTAAGTTTCAACAACTTTTGTATCGAATTTATTGATTTATTTAACAACTTTGACAACTGAGTTATTGGAAAATAGGGGACAAAATTGATTGTCGCTACCAAACGTGCAAATCTCAACTCTGCCAGCCTCCTCTAAATCATACCGTGTACGCTCATCCCAATCCTCCTCCTTGATTGGCAAAAACTAACTTTCACTGTGTTGCCTTGACAGACACCAATTGTACGTTTTTTTACTTTTCGTATAACTATATATATATATATATGTGTATATGAGAGTTCCGGGGAATTATCATTTTAGAGAAGGAGTTTTTCATTGAAAAATAGACAAGCGCAGTAAATTTTGTTCGTATGAAAATTAATTTTTTTGGTACTATCTCTGGGGCGTATCTTGATTTTAACTTTTCTGTATTGATATCACCTCGAAAACGGTTGGATTAATACATATTTCTCACAGACAAACGATTCCGCGTTGATATTGAAAATTTTGTTGCTAAATTCACGGTAAATCTGAAGGGCGATTAGCGATGAATCAGCCATTTTTAATGTCACGAACCCCGTTGAAACGCTGAGAAGTTTTTCTACGGACTAGATTTTTTTTTTGTTTGCGTGATGGAGACAACTAAAAAGTATAAATACACGTTCCTTTTGTACAGTTTTGATATTTCGAGAAAAATAAAAGTTACACACATCGTTCTCTGACGAAACGAAAACAGAGTGAAACTCGTTTTTTTCTCGAACTCCAAAGCCTGTCCGGATACAACGTGTTGTATATTTATTGGTCGAACAACTGATAGACGACGTTAAAAAGAATATTGAGAGGTTCGTCAGAGTTTATTATTTTCTATTCAAACGACATTGAGAAAACATTGCTCATTGCATTTCCTTCTTATTTCGCCAAAGTTGAAGGTATTGTGACTTGCAAGATTTGTTCATTTTTCCGGTGAAATTGTCGGACTCGTTATAAAATGTCTTATGAAGGTTTTTAGAGGTCATCAAGATCGTGAAGTAAACAAAGAAAGCTTTTTAACGGCTATAAGACAAAAGTTGCGCCGGGTCTCTGTGCTCGAGATTCAACTCGCCTTCAACTTTTTTGCCAAGTATGCATTCAAAATTTGTGTTGTCGCTTTCCCTACCTTTGCCGATGTGGAATTCGATCGTAATTTCGTCTGGATGAAATAATCCTCCCCAATCCAAGTCCCGCGCCGGCTCTGCACAATATTTTTGTTGTCAACACATACAGCCGCGATCGCGTCTTTAGGGGTAACGGAAGTAAATATAAAATTCTCGAAAAGTTACTACAGAGCATCGCCAGATGTCCCGGCGAGCGTCTCTCATCGAGTTTCAACGCTAGGCACTCGTTACTAGTGGCCAGGCTAATCTCACGGACGAAAAAATAAGTGAGCTTAGCCAAATGGAAAAAAAGCCCGCGCTCACTCAAACCGCCGTGAGAACAGAGCTGAAGCGCAGCAAACTGTGGAACCGAAAAGGAAATACGAGAAAACATACATAACCTAAGTTATGACCGTTATGACCGACGAAAAGGTCGGTAGTCTCGAAGAAGAGGCTTTAAAACGTAAAGAAAGATTAGCGGCTTTGAAGAAAAAGAGCGAAGAGAGCAAAGAGAGTAAAGACAACAATTCAACCGATGGAACGGAAAAGTTAGTAAAGTAAGTAATTCCAAGTTATCCCTAGAGCTACATTTCGAAACGCATACGAAACGTATACTTGTAAACATAAAATTACTTACATTTTTTTATCGTAAGTAAATTTGGTGAAACTCGTATTCGTCATTTTGAATGACAAGCCCGACAGATTCGTTCGAAAGTATAAAATATTGTATTCGTATACTACATTGTATTCGAGAATATAAATTATCGACATCACGCTCTCGGTTTTGAATTATCCTTTTCATAGTTCACTGTAATAATATTCTTCTTCTCTAGGCCCAAATTTCGAAGCTATAAGCCTCAGGATGAAAGTCTTCAGGAACAAGTTCTTGAAGATGCAAAACCTGGAGATGTCATTGCTGAGGTGCAGGATCAATTGAGTGCAGCAACGAGCAAAGTCGTTGTAGAAGATTTGGTAACTACAATATAAATATTACCGTACAATACAATATACTATGACGATAATTAATATCATCTTCTCCATTCATCATTTTCTCGTGATCATGTTTGTAAGTCTGCATCATTTTCTGTCTATCCAAACCATTACATTTGCAAATGTCAACAACGAGCTGCAACTACACACAGCATCCATACAAATACCATTTCCTTTATGAAAAATCGTCTTCAAAATTTGTCCTTATGGGAAATTCGAAGTAAAAAAACGATTAACTATTTGCATTCGCCGACCATCCCTATTATGCATCCATGAAAAAAAAGAAAAACAAAAAAGAACGAAATCGTGGAAACGTTCATTGCTTCCGGATGGACGCTGTCTATAGGTTTGACTAATTGCCGATGTTTCCTTAACTATACATTTTGCGTCATCCTGCTGTACAAATATATATTGATGCCAAGAAAGTGTCATGACTAGTCAAATCTACTCAGATAGGCAAAATGCATTTTGCTGGTTCTGTAGTTTTGCAGAACTGTGTTCACACATATTTCCATGGAGTGAACCTAATGTTTCAATGTGAATCAATTGATCATGAGTGACGTTTGCATTAAAACAAAAAAAATCTAGTCCACAATTTGATTATATCGTGAGAATAGCAAATTTTGCTATGGTTATGGAGAATTTTGGTAAATCTGAGAGAAATTTTTATAAACAACGTTCAACGTGGTGCTATCGATTTACTTTGAAAATGTCGTTCCTAATGCATCCCTTCCTGCAATGATATTGTAGTGAAATTAAATTGTCCTTGGTTCTCATAATTCAGGATATCAGCAATCTGGCACCGAGAAAACCGGATTGGGACTTGAAGCGAGACTCTGCTGAAAAGCAGGAAAAGTTGGAGAGACGAACGCAGAAAAAGATAGCAGAGCTCATAATGGAACGTTTGAAACAGGGTGAGGATGATCTTGCGAGTGCAGTTATTGGCGTATCGGGTGAATAAATCTTATTGGTAAAGCAAAATAAGCAATGGAATTTTGATAATTAGAAATCAATTTTTCATCTTCGTTGTACAAAGCAATAAATATTATTACATTTTTTACAACACCTTCTAATGGAACATATGAAACCAAGTTGGCATGCAGGAAACGTACTTGAAATTTCCTAGTTCAGTCTGCTTTTGAAAATCTACAAACTGAAAATAAACACTTTGACTAATTAAACGTTTGATAAAACAAGTTTTACGTTCCTTACAAGCCTAGGGAAGTTTTGATTGGGAAATTTGCATTGGGAAAAGTTTTCTTTCCATAAATCCTTTGATGATTTATATTTACGCCTCACTTCAGAAGAAGATAAATAGAAGCATCGACGTACATTTGATTTTATTGCATAAATATTTACTTTATAGTACGAGTATGCACATTTTGTATATTTTACATATCGAGTCACTTCTTGTATCAAGTCATACACCTACGTATTCACGTGTTTATATGTGTTCAGTAAGCTTGTTGATCGGCGGATTTGCTTTGATCGCAACGAACCGATGATTCTATCTCGAATCAACGTTGTTCCATGAGATTTTTGCAATAAAAAAAGGCCACTCTGTCGTGAAATATTTCAACACATTGCTACATATTAAAATTGAGACAATAATTCATCGAAGATTTAAATACACCGGTAAAGTCTGATAAATACAAAATGAGGTTGCAAAAATTTCACCGTATAAACTTCGAAATTTACGTTTTTAATTGAATTCACATTTCTTTACAGTTTCAACGTGATTCGAGTTATTTTTCCTCTTACGTATAGGTTCAATGACCTGCTATGAAAATAATAAAAAACGTAGCCCACATTTAACAACATGTGAGCGAATTATTCGCTCTCAAGAACGTACGTTTGTTTGACTTGAGCTACTATTCGAACGAGTATTAATTAACCCACTGCCGCTGATGAAAAAAGTCATCCTGTTTTTTCTTCTTTTAATCACAGTATAGCTATGAAAGGAAACTTTCGAATGAATATTCAATCGTCCGATCGAATCGAAACGTCTTATGAAACAATTATAAATCCACTTTTATTCGAACACTAAAATTCACGTTTGTTAGAAACTAAAGGAATTCACGTCTTCGTTATTGTTAAACCGTATTTTTTTTTTAAACGAAATAATAGAAGTTATTTCGGTCTACAATCAATAATTTTCATAATAACTTGACCCCAGAAGCCCACAACGTGGTTCAACCATAAGTTACCCGACGAGGATTTCAAATTCTCTTTCAGTTTTTCAACGTATTCGTAATGAAATGTTAACCGAATGCATTTTTATGACACATCGTTCTCTTCGTCATGAAAATAAGACGAGAATGGTGCATGGGCCAACGTTAATTACTGATGCGAGAAAAATTTCACCCTGACAATGAGATTGAAGTAATTCTTACCTCATTTTGGGGTTTATGTGTTCGAAAATTTGATGGTGCTGTTCTATGGTTAAAAGACTATAGTTATTCGGTAGTAGCTATTGAATGAAAGTTAGGAAAAATAATTGCAGCATTGCAGAAATAACAGTGATTGAAATTCAATATTCGCTGTTGTCCACTCGAAGGTTTTTCTTCGTTCACTTGGATAGAAAAGTTTTTATAGATAAAAAACTATAAGCACACTCACAAGTAATAAACATGAGGTCGTGTCGTGCAAATGTAAAATCTGCCAACGATGAAAACATTTTGAAAGAAAATACAATAAAAATGTACTCTAAAGTCATGGGAAATCGTGTTACCGAACATCTTCAAGAATCATCGTGAACAACGTTGAACGAAACGTCAATAAAAATGCAGCTACAGTCGACATCAAAGAACTGCCTAATTTAATTTGCCCCGAATGAGCATCATCGATCGAGTTGGAATCGATAGTTTGTTCTTCGTCTCTATCGTCAGTTTTCTCGTCGCCTGCAATATTGTGATAGACTACTCGATCTTCGAGTGGCTGAACAGGACGAAAGTTGTGCGTTAGTTTGCTTCCTTCGGAAGTTCTCACGTCACGAAATGCTGCGATCTATAGGGTCATGAAAATAAAAACATTACATTGTGCATAATACGTTTGACGATCAAAAATGACGAAACAATTGGTCAATTATTTGGAAAAAAAGTGAGCATTATTTTGCTTCAACATAATGAGCTATCATTCTAGGGAAATCTATGGGCTCACTGAAGTTTCTAAATGTTGATGGGAATGAATATTTTTCTTACTTGGGCGTGAGATAGCGGTAGTGGATCTTTGAAATCAATCCACGTGACAACTTCTGAACAAGGTGGCGTAGTCAACGATCCGTTGTACGTGAAATAATTTTGCATTAGTGAAGAATTTGGTACCAGAATTGGGTCGATTATCAAATCCTCTGGTAATTTTAGATTCGAGTCAAGTCCCTCGATGTTTGGAAGGGAATTTACGATTGCTCGATACGTGGGATTATCCTCTTCGCTCGCCTGAAAAAAGAAAAAAAGAAAAACAAAAAATTATCAATTGTGGATGATTTCTTAAGACGAGACGTAAAGACAAGACGATTTTTTAAAAATAGTACTGAAATTTGAACTCCCATTCATAACGTTGTAATAATGAGTCATTAATTAATAACCGTAAATTTCCATCTATTTTGAATATTTTTTTTCATTCATTTAGATTCTCCGGTGTTTTTCATGGGCTCTTTTAACCGTCGAGCAAAAGTGATACAACTGTTATGAATCATTGATCATTATTATCGATATGATAAGAATTAAATAAATTACGTGAAGATATGGATTTGTTACCTCAAAGAAATAAGCGAGGACAGCAAGTCCGTCGGGATTATGAACAGCTGCTCCCATTGATCCATAAGATTTTTTATAAAAAACTACGTGTAGCTCCATCGCAAATGAATGATTATTTATTCGGTCCTCCGAGCCCTCTGAGTCATTTTCTCCCCAGTGAAAATGAAGCTGTTCGAAAACATACTTATCTTCACCCAGTGGACCACCAGAAATTTGAGCAGCCTCAGGGTCGTTCATCTTTAGCATAACTAGAGATAAAAATATTGTTCTGTTAATTTGAGAGATACTTCATAAACTCCTTGTGGCAAAAACAATAATTCTCAGAGCCAAAGTGGATTATTATATTTCGATAAAGTAGGAGATTTTTTTTTTAATCTGAAAAGTGAAGGAAATCATGTTTGATCCAAAACTATGTTTCAGCGTATTGCCAACGTTTCGCAAACGCAAAGAGCTGACAGCTGTGATGCAAATTTGCAATTTGTCTTTCATTTTTCATTGACATTCGACACACACGTGCATGATTATAGAATTTTCTCTTGAAACGATTTGTTTGAAACTTGCAACTTTAACGACTGCAAAAACGCGAAGTTTTTTTTCATTCATGGTTACCATAACGGTTATAAAGACGGTACAATAAAAAATAAATAAACGCAGTTCTTATTTCTTGTTTGGCCTATTAGTTTGCTCTATGGTCGTAACGAGATAATTAAATAGAACAACAAGGTATTTCAATTTGTCAAAGCTTCTGCGATTTCATGCTCATAAAAATTAACATTCCTCGTGCAATATTAACACTTTGCTTTCGCAAATTTGTTTATTCGAAAAAAAAACGTGTTAATTGACCGCAGAACACATCGTGATTCGATCATCTGAAAAAAAAATCGTCATTTGCACACGTGCATGGGTCAATAACGGCTGAAAAATACATTCTGTTCCGTATTTTCAAGAGCTATTTTGAGTTCAGTTTTTGGCGCATAAGTAGGCTTGAAAATCGATTTCTGTGAATTTTTCGTACACTCGTGATTCGTAATGAAATTTACTGTTTCAATCATTCGATAACCGATCTACGAAGATTACGTAAGGGGAATTAAGGGGACAATGAGAAATAGGACGAGCCTTCCTGTTGTCGCTGCATCATATATATCATGAGATTCTTTTTAACGTTTTATTCGTTGTGTTACGAGAACTTACCGGATGTAATAGAAGCATTGTGTGTCTCGAAGGACGAAATTCTTTGAATGTATGTAAATATACATAGCATTTATATACTTGAATTTATGAAATATTGATTTGTAATCACTCAAGAAATTTTCTATAATAAATTGGGCTTTTATTTTTTATGAAAATTATGGTTCTTGTAATTGCCATTCATTGAACGCTTATCAAAAGCGATACATTTCTAATCCTGATTCGTTATCATCGGTTTTGCTGCTGTAGAATTATAAAAAATTTGGCCTATTTGCAAAAAAAGTTTTTCCCCTGGAATCTAAAATTCCGTAAATACAATCGATTTGAGTTGGCTCGTCATAAGCACAAAATTGATTCACGATATTATTCAATAATAATCATAAAAGCACAGGGCGCTCAAATATCGTTTTCATATTGAATCCTCACAATTTTCTGTTGTGTCTGTATGCACATCGGTGAAATACAAAACTTTAAACACCAACGATTTGATCGGACGATAAAAGGAGAATCTTCTCGTTCTCTTTCCGAGAAGTTCTCGTTTTCTTTCCTTCTTCTCGTCGTAAAAAACGATTCAATCGATAATTACATTTTTTTTGTTTATACATTCGAAATTTAAATTTTTTCAGTTTCAGTTGCAATGGACTATAATTATAACTGCTATTGTTGATTCAATTGTATAAAAATTGTAGTGAAATTGATTAGGAAATATTTTATTTTTATAATTATTTCGATTCGGTTGGATAATTATAAATCACTCTCACTGTTTATGGTTATTATAATGATTGTTGGAACATATGTTGAAAAAAAAATGCTCTTGATCCAAGCTCTTTATTCTCACGTCTTAATTACCTTTAGAGGTACGTTCACATGAATCAATTTTACGTTTGCATCATTGTCTCAAGCGTACTTTAGCATAGAAATTCCTTACCAGTATGGCCATTGTTCATGAGATACGCGCTTCGAGATACGTCCAGGCCGGAAAATTTCAAAGACGGTAGACTAACGTTAACAACTATGTGCTCCTCGATATTAATCGGTGACTGATGTTTTCCCACGCACGTGTTATATTCTTCGCCCCAGTGCAAGGGCCCTGTCAAAATAAATCAATTAACTATAAAATATAAAACTAAGTCAAAAATAAAAGGCACATTTTTTTTCATGTGCTCATTTTCATCAAAAAAAACAATTGGATGAATACTTTTTTTGATAAAAATTTTTATAATGCAAATCTGTGCAATTTTTTACCATGTTGTCCATCGTAGCTAAAGCCCTGATTAGCGAGTCCGAATTCTGGAAAATGAATGAAAAAAAAAATGTATGAATTAATTGCAATAAAAAATTTCAACTACAGTTTTTTCGCCCAATAACAATTATTGGCGCAGAGCCATCAAATTTCTTTTTTTTTCTTTACTCATTCACTACTGCACAAAGACAATATTCAGGACTTTGCAGAGAAAGTTGTACGAATAAAACTACATAGTTACAGTATCCTTCATTATAACGAGTTCCTGGAGACTATGATACGAATTACTCCTGCCTATGTCCATATAAATAACATATATATAGATATACACGAAAGTTAATTATATTACAGTCTCCAAGAACTTGTTATAATGAGGCCTCATGCACTTCCAATCTGTACGCTTTTCTCTCTTACAATTTTCTCCCGTGCTATTCCACAATCACGCCCATGTGAGCATGCAAACACATAAGACAGACAAATTTAGGTGAAATCATGAAATTGATCCTAGAAAAAATTCATCACCCCTTCCTCGATTTTAGATCCCACGTAAAAAGAAATTGAAGAGACAAATGTAAAACGCCTCTTAGTTTTTCTTTTTTTTTGTCACAAAAAATATTTCACTGTTCAACTTAATTGTGCACTGAAAACCCAACTTTAGAGAAAAAAAAATCCATTACTTTGTTGAATATAGTCAACCAAATATTTTCAGACGAAAACAAAGCTTTTGCAACTTCAACAGTATATTTGGGTCCTCCAGAAACTGCCAGCCAAAAATATATTGTTGCAACGACAAAAATATTATTATAAAATAATACTTGGTTTACGATAATTAACAAAGTAACTTATTTTTTCGATAGAATATGTATAACAGTCCGTGGAAGAATCGTGTTTTAATTTAAGAATTTATTTTCGGGGATTCCAAGTTTCCAAGGAACAATGAAAAATTCGTTTGCTGCAATTTTAAACTGATTTATTTTCCGAACAAAAAGTAAGTCTTCTACTCTGAATATGATAAGAATTTCAAATAGGATCGAGGAATTATACCGGTTGAGAGAGATATTAGCCATGCAAAACTATGGAAAGTTTCTTCTTTCGCCGGTTCGTTCCATCGCGTTGCGGGGGGAAAATTAAACAACATTCGTTTGACGGGCTGCAGATTGATCGCATATTGCACGCTCTTCGTGTGGGAAAGATAATTATTTATCTGCGCGGCAATTTGTTGAGAGGCTTTTGTTTCTTCGATTTCAATCATACGCTGGTTCGCCAACAACTGACGAGCAGATATTTATAACCACATTCCAACTCATTTTCGAAATACGTGAAATATTTTTTCAAAACTGAGAAATATTTAAGGATGTCCGAATGAGTAATTTATATGTAAAGTTATTGCGGTTGTTGAAATGTTTACGGCGTTTTTTCTCCAAGAAAATGTCAGTGCTAAAATCATTGTCTTTCCAGAGACAACATTTTTTTAACTCAAAAAACTTTGTATGAATTCAGTTTGCGTGGGTTTTTATGCAATTCAATGGCGTATACTTGTATCATTTATCCAAATGCCTCTACGGAATACTTAAAATAAGTCCTCGATCGGAATAACCGAGGAGTTTTGTCTTTTTTGCAGAATTTTATTATCCAACGGAATTTGTAAACAGTATGGAAGAAAAACCGCGCAGTTGAATAAAAAAAAATTCACGGTAGCAGTATCACGATTCTCGTAAATTTATTGCTTCAAATTGAAAAGTCATTTGATTTTTCAATGTACCAACCAACGATTAACAGAAACAATTATAACAACTATTTGAATCATCATCATAGTATTTTGAACAAATGAAAAAATAAACTTTTGCTTCGCTAAAGAATATTTCCATTTGGGATCTTTGGAATCTCAACATTTTTTTGCAGCAAATGGAAAATAGAAACCCGTAAAAAACCCATGAATTCCCATGAAGATAATGCTTAAAAACCTGGTAATGAAATACTTTTTTATAATTATCAGTGTACGAGAACCCGAATGAGGTAGCAATCAAAGTTTAAGGAGTTCGACACATTTATTCATATATCAGCAGAAGATATCAATGATAAAAATCATCATTCTGTTTGCAAGATCCTATACTTTTTTTTGTATCTTCAGATTGAATCACGAGATAGTAAAATTAGAGACTCTTTTTGCCTGAAAACGTATAACAAGACTAACAACCTTAACCCACTTGGTAAGGTCGAGGGCAATAAGAGAAATCTTAATAATTAGAAAATCTTGAGATTGTGAAACCCTATAGCATCAGATTCGATGTAAGGAAAATAAAATATTTACCATCCTCAATTGAAGTGCGATGGAAAACAGTTCGTAGTCTATCGAAATATTGTTAATGTTGGAAACTGCATGAATGAACGACGCAAGTATATCCACATATGAGTGTATGTTATCATGAATTGAGATTGTTCTAGTTCCATTGTTGCATGTGTTCTCACGGATCTGATACACAAAAATTTTTAATTATGATACTCGCCGTTTTTTTTCGCGTATCTCACCAATCAACAGATTCGTAATGACGATTTGTGTTATGCAAACTTTTTTATTCGTTCAATTATTACATTTTTTTTCTCTTTTTGATCTCAACAAATATAAACATTCTCGCTGTCGTCATGATGAATCATTGTGGGTTTGAATAATTTAAAGGATTTTAGTAACACAGTTTTATTCTGTTAGTCTATCGATCAGAATTTGAAAAATAGCAATTCGTCACAATCGAAATAAGGTGCGCATTTTTCCGAAAAAAAATAGTAATCCCTTGGCTGAAAAAAAAATCTCAACGAAATTCGAAAATATAGCTCGAAGGATTGCATGGAGACGATAAAACGATTACGACTTTCCAACAACAACAAAAAGAGAGCAATAAAAACCATTAGGAACTCTTCGAGTTATTGTATCGTCTGTTGTGGAAGTAGCTTCGAGGAAAATCACGTTGCTTACGGACCACGAATGAGGCAAATCCTGTGCAGTTACATTTATTGTTGTAACGATGTCATCGGTAGCGGAATGTTAGAATGAAATTTGTTTCCTCTTTTTTCGAAATGACAAGCGATAAAAAGCGATAATTTATAACATTCAACATATATATGTTACCTCTTAATATCGAATTTACATAAATGACGTATAGGGGACACGATATCAGTGCTTGAAATTTTGACTTATTGACTTATGTATCAAGGTTTACTCATAAGGATTTTTTCGGTTCAACAGTTATGAAACTCGATAAATTGTTTCATACAATTGAAGCATTTGAGCGAATCGAATGTTTTTTCCCTTGGCCGAATAAATGTTTACATTCGTTTCAGTCATCAAGATGTAATGGACTGACATTGTAAGTGCATTCAACAATTCCCCTACGTAACTGTAATGCACGTCACAGTTTTTTTCCATAGTTAGAACACGGGGAATGGAATTGGGGGCCACGATTATGGACTTGAGATACGATAGCTTGGTATCTTTTTGCAACATTCATTTTTTTTCCCTTTTTTTTCTTCTCCCTGTCCGTGCATTCGTTTGTCATGGAACATGGCGTGCTGTTAAACGGAACGCATCGTATATGTCAGGCCACCAGCATTGAGATTGGATTTGATAGTACCAACGATTCTAATTATTAACTTATCTTGTGTTTCTGCACCAATGATTTTTTTTTATTATCTCATTACTCTTCGCCAAGAAAATTTTAACGATGCAGGGTGTTCGATAGTAGAATGAAAGGAGTAAAAAAACCATGAAGTTATTGAGTTTTCCGATTAAAATCACAAGTAATTCGCATGAGCCGAGCAATTAAACTGGATTTTTTTTTCTACGGCCGATGACACATTCGACAGAAAAAAAATCGTTGCACATTGGCATTTCATATGATAATTACGTGCGTCGCTAATTCATCGACGTTTATCATCACACGTTCATCTATCGTCATTTCTTGTCATAACAATTTTCACATTCGCAGTTTCCATCGTTATACAATCGAGTCTTTAAATTGCATCAACTCGTAATTCCACACTCTACCCAAATAAACATCTAGGTGATGGTGTATTCTCATTTTTAATTTAAGGAAATATTTCTAAATGGCACTGACATTGACGTCGGTTTTCGACATCGATCTAAAAAAAATTTCATACGCCGGTTTTATGGGGGTCGCTGCTATCGAATCTGAACTGAAAATTTGAAAATAAGCGAAAGTTTTCCGATAATATTCTCTTGCTCTCGAAACAGAAAATTTATTTACTTGAATTATGATAAATGTACTTCTTCCAAAAAACCAGCATTTTTCACTATTTGTTCATGAATAATATATCGATTTTTGCCGCGGCAAAAATAGTTGAATAATTTCAAAAGCCTGACAAAGAACGAAGTGGAGGGGGGGGGGGGGGGGGGGTTGCAAATTATGTTTCACTATGGCTCAAAGGGTTAAAAATAGTAAGCTCCAGTGTATTCTCTATTTTTTTGTTTCGAATTCAAACAACTTCTTCTATTTAGTCGAGTGTGGATTCACGAGCTCTTGAAATACAACAAACATTACAGACTCTTTGGAAATTTTACGTGAAAGGTATTATTCTTAGCAATGAACTCAATTACTCTCAGTAAACCTGTCAACAACGACATAAAAGAAACAACGTTTCTTAACAAATCAATAGCATTATTTACACCTCAAATTGGGCAACTGCCATTTTCGATAATCTAAAACAAATAATTTCAATTCGAATTATTCATTGTAATGATAAATGTGCCATCAAAATTTCGAATATCAGTGAATATTTAATCAGAATTTAATAAATGAGGCGAATTTAAAAAAAAATATCGAACATTTTATAATTTTGATAAATGATGCACTTTAACCTATCCCGATATTCGTATAATTAAATGTCCCAAATTGTATAATTTGTGCGGTTTGGCCTCGAGTTATATTTGTGCATTATCCACAACGCTTGTGTAACGAATTTTTGTTTATTCAGTTTTTAAAATAGTTCATGGATTTGTGCATTTTCGGAAAATTACTGATGCAAATATTATTTTTGGAGTACCGTTGATAAGGATAAGAAAGAAATGCGATCGACGTTGTGCGTGGTCACGGTATTGCGGAGCTTTGATAAAGAATCACTCGTGCACGTCGATTAAATTCAATAGTCTTAGTGTCGTTAAATGCGTGCAATAGTGTTACTCCTTTGAGGAGAGGCCACGATTGTTTTGTATTAGTAAACCAATATCTCTCTCTCTCTCTCTCTCTCTCTCTCTCTCTCTCTCTCTCTCTCT